>JXCR01145616.1:12709-85384 GCA_002079205.1 Phalaenopsis hybrid cultivar
ATATATATATATATATATATAAATGATTTTAATTTCTTCACAATCCATATATTCATTGTGAAGGGGAATGTTGCTTTTTTAAATTTAAACTCTTCGTCACAAAAACTTTGTTTAGTTTTTGTAATTTTACTTTTAAAATTTTAGTCAATTAGTTTAATTAACTTAGTCTTTTAAAAGCATTTTATTTAGCAGTCACACATTTACTATAGATTTGAATTTCATACTTCACTTTTATAGTTTAAATTATAGTTTATATTATAAGTAAATAAATTTATTTATAAGAATTTTTAACTTCCCTGTGAGATCGATACCTAGGACTTCATTAGAGCCCTTTATTACTTGAGCGATACATATATTTGCGTTATTTTTAAGGGATTTTGACAGTTTAAAGATTTTAAAAAAGATAAAACTATTTTCACTAAATTTATTTTTGTTTGGATTAAATTGCATATTTACTATTGTATATGCTGTGTGTATTTTGTAATATTGAAAAAAATATTTGCAAAAATAACATACTAAATCCACTCACATCAACATTTATGTAATTTTGGAAGCCATTTAGGGGGAAAAACATTGGCTCATCGAGTACAAAGACAAGGTTGTTTCTTGAAGATGTGAATAATGTAAAAAATATGCTCCTCTACAACACTAGTCAACTCATAAATTGCAATCGATTGATGATAGGTTCAAAGGGAACCAATCCTTCTTAATTTTAACCAGGCTGAGATTTGAATCAAAGTTCATATAAACCTTTGATTGATCTATTTACAAAAGAATCCACTTATTTGCTCCTCTTTCTTTCTTCTTGGAGGGCTTGAGAGGATAAGTTCTGGGGAAGCAACTTTCACCTTCCTCCTATGCTCAGTTGACTCACCAAAGACAAGCTTTTCCCCCAAATCTTCATCATCTGACACTTTCTCAACTTGCACATGTGCTAACTGATAACTTGCTTCAGCTCTTTTACATGTAGGGATAAAACCAGTCAAGGCGGCCGAATGATCTTCTGTGCTGAAAGGCATCTCGACGAACCTTCAGTATCTGTGGGAAAATGGGAGAAAGTCACATTATTTCCTAAATCACCTATGAATATCATGGGAGGTTTTCATTTGATCAGTATTAATTTATTTGTGACTTTATTCTAAATAACACTAGAAGTTTTTAAAACCAAAAGAATGTAATCCGTTCCTGATGTTTGCCTTCGCAACTGACCAGCTTATTTAGTTCTCTTGTTTATCTCTCCAATGGGTTAACTGTGTACTTCCTTTCTCTTCTTTGACATCTTCCTTCAGAGCCGAGCGACCTTCTCCAGCTGCCTTTTCTCCACAGTCTAATCAGAAGAAACCCACTTCTCTTCTATCACTGAGACATATTGTTGTGTCTTTTAATAGGCTTAAATTCATATACTTTTTACATTTGTTTATAAATGAAATTGCACTTTAAAAGAAAATATTTTTATGTTTTGGTTGCAAGAATTATATGAAGAATAATTGTAGTGAATTGGAGAAAAATCGGAGCGAAATAAGGTAATTGAAGCAATATTGTGTGCAGTAGATAGTGCCTAGGCGTCACTTTCTGACATCTAAGTGCCAAAACCGCCTAGGTGCCACTTGCTTGCGCCTATGCGCTAGAACTGTCCAGAACAGTTTTCTAAGAGTTGTTTAGGGGTTCAGGGTGGTGGAAAGAGAAAATTTATGTCGTCTGAGGACTTAGGAATGAAGTTCCAAGGTCTGTATCTCCCCAATAAACTCAGGAAATCCATATTAGGGGTATTATTCCACTAATTTAAAGGGATTTGTAAGGGAATTTATGAGCATTTGTAATGGATTGTATCAGCAATTGGAAAGAGCAGTAGAGAACTCCAGTGGAAGGATCTCAGAGAGATTAAAGCTAAGTATTGTATGTTTTAATTACATTGTAATCCAGTAAACACATATTTAGTGAAATTATTTTATTAAGTAGAGATTGTTTGATTGCCTTGTGATCCCATACAACACATATTCAGTTTATATGCTTTATTTCAAGATGTTTTCTATTGAACTTATCATGCATTATGAGTAGAAACCCTATATTTTTTTGTGATGATTTGGTAGTAAGTGTAGGGTGTTGAAGTTTAAGAATAAATCTTAATTTTATATGTGATGAATGATCTCCTAGACTTAATTTACATGTGTTACTGGCCATATGATTTGCTAAAGCTTGATGTGCCCATTTGACTTGTCCATGAGTGGGGCAAATCAACATGAGAATTTTCACATTGACCATTTAACTATAAAATGTAGTACTTAGGAGGATGTGTAAGGTTAGGGAGATAAGTATTCTGAGAGATTCTGATTAGAGCGTTCTGGGTGACAGGCGAGACATACATTTATGGAAAGCATATTATTGACCTCACTTTTCGTTGAGGTTTAGTTTTTTCTCTTTAGTTGCCTAAGGTCTAGCTATAGGACTTTTCTATTGACTATTCTTAGAAAACTAGATAAGGAACCCTCACCATTAGAAATTTCAAACTCTTCTCTACTCAACTTGAAGTTCCACATATTGGTCCTAACCTCTAACACATAGTAGGTGAGGTCACTATGAGGGAACTCAAGATGAGTTACCCTTAGGACTGCTAGACTTTAGGGTTGACCCTGGGTGTTGGTCTAGGGCTAAGGCACTCACTTGCAATCACTTGTAATCACAATCATTCATTACCCTAAACCAAGAACTTCTAGGCTTTGGTCCCTTGATACTTTTGGGAGACTCATGTAGGTGGTCTCCTAAACCCACTAGCCCTAGGCTAGGGTTTAGCTAAGACCACTACATAGAGAACCCAAAACGGGGTTTCCATTAGTCCATGGCTTACTGATGTTGGTTGGCATTCCAACTCTACCAAGATACCCAACCTATCCTTTTGCCCCTAAATTCTCCCAAATTACCTAGATACCATTGGGTCCCCAAATTTGGCCAAAATTCTCAAGTCTACCCAAATTACCAAACTTGGTTCAAAAATCATTTCAAACACCTTGAAAACACCCAAACTACCCAAAATCACCAAATTTTCCAAATTACAAAAATACCCCTCCTTACCCCAAAATTCCAAAAATTCCAAGAAAACCCAAAAATTCCCACAACCCCCAAAATATTCCCAATTTCATTTTTCTCTGGTATCACATGACCCAATTTTCCCAATTTGACCACCTTTGATCAAAACCCCCAAATTGCCCTTTAAGGGCCCATATTTTCCCCAAATCACTCCAAAAATTTATCAAATTGTTCTCAATTTACCCCAATTTCACTTCTAAACTCAAATCCACTCTTTATGTGACAAATCTAGACCAAATCCAAGCTCAATTGGTCCATGATTTGAACCCAATTTTGAGCTAAACCAAAAACCCCAATTTTAGCCCTATGGCTTGGTTCCACCAAATTGAACCCATAGCCCACTCAATTGGCCACAATTTGTGTTGAAAAACCTTCATAACATCCCCATACATCAAAATTGACCTTCAATTGGCCTTGGTTAGGACTCCATTTTATTTGATTTCAACCTAAGTCCAAAAGCCCCAAATTTGCCTCAAATTGGCCATGTCTTAAAATCCCACCAAATTGATGGCCTTAAACCTAAAATTTCCACTCCAACTCTTCATGAAAAATCTTCAAAACATCTCCCATGATCATTTGAACCATTCAATTTGGACTTAGCCCAAGGCTAGCCAAACCTAGACCCATGTCTAGCTTAATATGTCCAAGTTGACCAAATTTCAAAAGTCCCTAAAATTGACCTACCAATTGAACTCAAAATCACTTCAACCCTTCACCAAAAATCTTCATAACAATCATCTACATAATGTTGATCAATAAATTGGGCCATTTGACATGGCTAACCTAGCCCAAACCCATGCTTTGATCACTTCAACCCACATTGAACCCATGCATTAAAAATGGCCTAACTACCCCAAAGTCTAGCTCAGCCATTGATTCGACCCTAAGACTGTGCTAAAGCCCATCTAACCCAAGCAAGATGAGCCATGGACTAAAAGTCCCCCAAATTAAGGGGGCTTATTTCTAAAAATACACATGCTTAAGATACCCTTACCAAAACTAAACCCCATTGCATTAAATTGCTTTAACAGATTCCCCTGGATGCCCTGAGCACCTAGCCACCTCCCCCTACCATTTCCGGCTGGCCTAGTTGCCAGAGAAGCTCAAAACTGAAAGCGACCCCATGGAACTTCACGCAAATCAAACCTAGAGGCTAGCTCAGGAAAATTAAATTGTAGAGCTCCTCTGCTCTCCAGTTAAGCAACACAATGCACCCCCTTATTGGCCATGACAGCCACCCCTTTGCCATTTTTATAAAAAGCACCTCCCACGACATTGGGAAGAAGTGCTGAAAATTTCTTAGAGAGAACTCCCTAAACTGACCATAGAGCTTCCCTAAGATCTCCTTAGTGCATTCCAACTATTTTCCCTCACAAATTTCCAATGTCGGAGTTCATTTTTGAGCACAAAATCTTGCCAGAAATCAGGACAGAGCCCAATACACTTCCACAGTCTACCAAACTTAAATTAACTTCACCCAGACCTTCACAACAGTGAAAGAAGCTTAAGCCCCATCAAATTCCCCACTTATAGAGCCTCTACCATAGCTCTAGACCAACACCCAAATCCAGCCGTGATTGAAATCATATCTAGGCCTCACATTGAGACCAGAGACTCAATCCCTAACCTCTTTGGGTCATAACGAATGTACTGAGACCCTCTGATCAAAGCTTCACTTCTCAGAGAAAAGGTAAAAACCTTCTCTTCCTCTCGAGCCCATGTTGATTCTTCATTTAATTAGGCTTAATTTATTTGCATGATTATCATATGGATGTGTTTGTCTCACTTAGACGAGTTCATAGGATGAAACCAAAAGTAATTTGATTGAGTCTAGGTTGAGATCTTAAGGTTTTAGTGTGGACGGTCACAGGATCACTCTATCGGGGAGGATGACGGGGTGTCGTTTGATCAAGCGTGTATCGAATGGACGGAGGAGATCGAGCCGGATAGCGCTTCGAAACATAAACCGCGGGTTGAGTCAGACGCTACGTGGATGGCAGTGTTTAACTAGAGCGCGCCACGCGTGCCTTCAGAGCTGCCTAGGATCTAGTCACCACGCGCTGTTTAAATAGATAAATAGGGATTTTTCTTATTTATTTAAATACCTTTAACTTAAAAAAATCATATCTAGGTGTAGAAAAATCACAAAAAAAAATAAAAATACCCTCTTGCTCAGTGAACAGAGGAGAACAATACGGAAATAATTTTAAGTCCAGGTGATGCATATTTTATTTTTAATTAATTAAACACTGATTTGAATCTTTTGATTCTCCATGCATATAGTCTTATCACAATAGCTTGAATTTTTGACATGTTGTAGTCTCTGTGATGGGGAACATTCTTTGATTTTTTTCAAAGTTAGAGGAGGTTCCTAGAAAGAGAATCACATTTTTCAAATTTATGTGCATTATTTGCTTAAAATAATCATGGAAATTAGCATGTTGCTTAGAAAAATCCAAGAAAATTTTGGAAGGTTTATTATGACCAGAGAACCCTTGGAAAAATTTCTCATGAGCCAAGTCATTCAAAATACACCTAATATTTACAAACCCTAAATCATTAAGATAATTAATTTTGAAAAATACAAACAACAAAATGACTTGATTTTTGAGCTCCACTGTTTTTTAGGTTCCACAGAACTCACCATACAAATTTCAAAGTATTTTGAGTTCATTTGGTAACTTAAGTTGATTTTTAAATATAAATAACATTTTTGACACTTAAATGATTTTTAAAAATAAAAAATTTAACTCAAACATTTATAAAGAGTTGTTTTTTTAGCTCTCTGCGATTAGGGGTACTTTCTAAAATTAAAATGATATTTAAAATAAAAATTTGATTTTTAGCCTATTTTAAATATTTAAATAATTAAAATAAAAATCAGAAAAATAATAAAATTCATGGAAATGTTCTAAATTGTTTCCTAAGAACTTCGAAATAATTGGAATATTTTTCTTGATTTTCTAAACAAAGATATTGAATTTTAAAGCTTAAAAATGATTTTTAAAGGCTAAAAAGAATTTTCACTAGCCTTATGGAATCTTCTCCTCTAAGTTCTCTGGCCTTATGGAGATTTTTCAAAAATATAAAACTTAATTTTCTCTATTTAAAATATTTTATAATTAATAATACCCCAAAAATCAAAATAATTCTTAAAATTCAAATAAAATTCAAAAAATCATGAAATTTGGTCCAAAGGCTTCTCTATTCTAGGTCTAACTCCAATAAAAATTTTAAGGGATTAGGATTTACCTTGATCAAGTTAAGAGTTTTCTGAGAAAAATCCTATTTTTCCATGAAAATAATTATATAAAATAAATTAAACTTTGAAAAATCACATTTTCTCCTCTGATGTCTTAATTGACCCATGAATGAGGTAGGATAAAACTGAAAAATCACATTTTCTCCTTTGATGTCTTAATTGACCCATGAATGAGGTAGGATAAAAATTAAAGTCATTTGAATTGAATTTGATAAATTATGAAGTGTTAGAGCCTCATGGCTGAAAAATCACATTTTCTCCTTTGATGTCTTAATTGACCCATGAATGAGGTAGGATAAAAATTTGAGAAATCACATTTTCTCCTCTGATGTCTTAATTGACCCATGAATGAGGTAGGATAAAAATTTCAAAGTTTTCTCTGATGTCTCAATTGACCCATGAATGAGGTAGGATAAAAATTTCAAAGTCATTTGAATTGCTTGACAAATTATGAAGTGTTAGAGCCTTAGGGCCAAATGTGTAATTTTGGAAATTTAGTCTTAGCTAATATTTAGGCTTAATTCAAAGAGAGAAATGGGTAACCTCTGATCTTAATTTCAATGTTTGAAACATAAGGGGTTAATTGGTAGAAACCAACCTCACTTTCTTAATTGAAAAAATAAGTTAATTAATTTCTAAATTATTAAAATTTGGGAGTTTATTAAAATAGAATGAACCCATGACTTAGGGGTACGACTTTTGAAGTAAATAATTAATCAATTTAATACTCCTATTTTGATTTTCAAATGAAATTCAAATCATGAATTATGATCACCTGAAGCTTAATCTTTTCAAAGCTAATTAAAACACTCACTTAGGTCTTAAGGGCTTAGTAGTGAATTAGGCCAAATTAAGTTTCATTTAAATAAGGATTAGAAAAGTAAACATCATTTAAAATTAAAACATCTTTCAAACATTACAAGCCCAATTATAACCAAAATTTGGTTAAGTGTTCCAATAATACTAATTTGCCTCTTTAAGAGTCTTCACCCACATAATTTTTAAAATTAAATTAAAGATGATAATTACCTTACTCTCGTGGATAATTGAGACTTCAATGTTTATTGAGCATTATGGTGTTTTATAGGATGAATTATTAAGCAACATAATAGGTCTAAAAGAACTCAGGATTTTTCACCAGGCAGCGAGAGAGTAGCACAGACCTGCTTCTTTCTCTAGATCTGTTGGATACCTCGGAGATCTACTAAACTTAATATATTTTGCTTGGCAACATCATCCTTAATTATACTCCTAAGGACCCACCAAGATATGACCTAGGGTTATATAGGTCATCAAAATTTTACTTCCCTGTCTCATATAAACTGCCTTAACATGCCTTTTGAGTTTCAGGTGGTGGAACGAGAAAACTCGCCAGGTAAACTTTTACAGTTTTCAGCGTTGTCTTTCTTGTACTTTCATATTATACTTTTATACATGCAAACTTTCATGATAAATAATGTCACCCTGCATGAAAACTAAAACTATCAGGATAGCCACAAAACCAAAACCAAAATCAAAACTAATAAACCAAAACCAAAACCAAAACCAAAACAAAAACTAAAACTAAAATCAACCAAGATAAAATTCACCCCCACAATATTCAAAATATAAAAAAACTCAAAATTTAATCACAAGCACCACACCAAACTAAAATTACAACTAAATTAAGATGTCTCTATCAGATGATTGAGAATCCCTCGGAGGAGGTAACCTACGGTTGCTAACGAGGTTTCCCTTTGTCTAAATGAAATTATGGAACTCATTAAGTTGAGTTTAGTAAGTTCATTTGGACTAAGTGAATCAAATAGAAAATAGTGGTGCGGGAACGTGGGAACCGTGGGATCCTAACCGGTGTCGCTCTAATCAACTTTAACATGCCCCCCATAAAATTTAAAGAACTTGAACCATTGGGTCGCCTGATTTAACATCATAACTTGACACACTTGAAACCTCATACTCGTCGCGACAAGGAGCTTGGAGCTAGCATGGTGATCAACACAGCCATCTTCAAAAGCAAAACCTGTCTTCCCCAGCTAAACCAATATTCCTTACTTAGACTTAAACAACAAAGCCATAGGACTTGGAGGTTGCTTGCTTATGCAACGTAAATTCTCATCTTATCTTTAGGCTTTTGTACAGCCCTGCTATACAATATAAACCCTAACCCGTCTTAAGATTCTGAGTTTGTCGTCTGTCATGACATAAACTCTTTCATATTCCAAGTTATTTGTGTGATAGTTTCACACGAATGTAAGCCCTAATTAATAAAATTGACAGGACGAAACACTTAAATATTTCTCCTCAAAACTGAAGCCAAACATTAGGATAGCTTGGGAAGTCACCGAGGTTCTCCTCTGGATCCATGACATCCCCTAGTTCTTCGTCCTTTGAACTCTACAACAAAAAGTTCCAAATTTGGACAAATCCCCTATCACACCTCTACGTTCGATCTCATTGAAAAGTCCTACCTTTGAAACTCCCTGAAGATAATCTTTCTTGCTTTTTATTAAGAGTCTTCTTAGGTGACTTTGGTCATCTAAGTTGTAATTAACTATAGAGGCTTGCTCTTATAGGAAGCATGTCCGAAACCAGCTTAATATAAACCCTATTTAATCCTTTATATTAAATAGGGGAACTTGTCAGCAAATATAAAGCTTTTGCAGATCAAACGAACGTCATATGTTTCTTATTTTATTTGATCGAGTCTCATCTTCAAGTCTTGTGTTTATCCTTCGGGATAGATACAGGTTTTTAGATACAACGCTCTTTCATTTAAACTATAAAAAATATGGGGTCAGTTTGATTTCATATTTTTCTAAACTAAATATATATGTAAATTAAAATGTCATTCTGAAGCGGGCGACGGGATTTCAATTATTCCGGTGACCGACAGCTTCTTACGGGCAACTCCTCCAATACAAAATAGCGCTGACAGCTTCTAGCGACTCCACTGAGGACAAAATTTTCTTTCCATACAAATCAAGAAATATTATCTTCACAGATCAGTAATGTGTCCACGTTCCTCTTGGACCAAGTTACCCTTCTTCTGTTGGCATACTTTACCCATTTCTGTCTTAGGAAGGTACCACCAACTCATTGGACTTCAGGACTAGCTGTTCAATCATCTTTGAACAGAGGGGTTCAGAAGACCATTAAGGACTCTTTAAATTTTTATGTGGGGTCGGACCCCCAATAGGTGTGTTGGTGGACTAGTTCCACTTGGGCATTGTCTGCCGCTAAATGGGTTCCGCATTAGGTCTTAAAATACTTCACATCTCCCTTCCAAATTTGATTTGCTATTCTGCAAATTAAACCAAATTGTGTTGTGCTGCGAGCACTTCAAAAGTTTCTTATATAAATTAAATTTTACAATTTTTCTTAAACAAGATTTTAAAATACCCATAAATTAAGACCCGCTCTGTCTGCAGATGAACCTCTACTTTCAGTGCTTGCACTAAAAATTATGAGGTTTTGGGCCATATAGCTGACCCCGAAACTTTCCATTTTCAAGCCTGCTGTAATGGCGTACCCAATGCTGACCTTTTCCTGTAACCTGCGAACGAGTCACGAAGCTTGCAACCTCGCTCCTACCATCAAATTTGGAGCTGGATTTAAAGATCTTGAGGTCATCCTTGGGAATGCCCCATTTGTAGTAATGAAGATTGTCGCTCCGGAAATACAAGAACCATATACAGAATTCAATCTAAATTGCCTTCAAGACTTCCCTGCCTACAAGAAGTCTAAAACTGCTGCCGTCACGACACCCGCCAAACCTGCTAGCCCCGCTGCCGCTAAGGGGAAAGAAGTAATGATTATTAATGATCCAACTGAGGGATTAACTGTCCCACCACCCATGTTTGAAATTGGATCAAGTTCAAGGACTGTACCGCAGACCCGAACTCAAAGGAGGAACCGCAACAGAAAAGTTCAAAGTGCCATTAAAGCCCAGGCTCTCAGGGAGACACCCGTTGAGGAGGAGCCTCATCAAGATGAAGAAGTGTTACTAGAAATTTATCCACTCCTACGAGGAAGTAGATTCCATCCTCTGACGAATACCGATGAATACGAGAGTATCATGAGAATCGCTGCCACATTACCGTCACTTCATGGACACGGTGAGGAGAGAAAGAAGTTCACTCCTATCACTCGAGTTAGTGCAGTTTTCAGAAGGCTTGCCACCAAAGAAGGATGTTCAGTTAGTGAGTTTCTTAAACGAATGGGGGATGCAATTTCCCCTCGCATGAATAAGGAAATTTTGAAGGGCATCAAATCCACCAAACAGCTCCACAAGACAACTAGAGTGCCATCTACTCGCATCCTCGTTTGGTTTCGTTTAAGGAAGAGAGTTGATGCCACATTAATTACTAATGATTACACCATTACCACAACCACAGGCCATCGACCGGCTAAGTTAATACCGGGTCTGAAAATCTTACCCTCCACCCATTATGGAGACAATCCTACAATCCCAAAGGCAAAGACAAGACAATTACCGGGCACTGTAGCCGGTCTACATCATAGGAAGCATACTTTTCCTTGACATATCGATGTTACTACTAAGACACTCCATCCTGAGACATCATCATCAAAAAAGAGAAAGGTATGGGTACCCAAGATCCCTGCACCGATACAGTCCGGTGAACCTGCCGGACAGGAAATGAAGCCAGGGTCTGAAATATCTGACATCATCACAACAATAGCCAACGAGATGGAAGAACAAGTAGAGGATGTCCATCAAGGTCTTCCAGACCTTAAAGCAATCAAGGAATCAATAATTGAAGAGAAAGTTGAGAAACTCAAGATCAAGATTTCTGAGTTAGCTCGAGAACACAGAGTTTCCATCGATAGCGATAATGAAAATTTTGATTACAATGATTACTTGGAGGAAGATTTCATGGATGTCCATGTAATCAAAACCAGAGCCACCACATCTGTGTGCGAGGCTCAACCTCACACCAAAGAGAACGCCGTAGATGAGTTACGTCGGGCCATCCTCCTAAGGGATGAGCAAGTTAGTCTACTGTAGAAAAGAATAGAAGAGATGACTGCAGCTATGACCACCATGACCATCATTCAGGGGCAATCACAAGCTGCAATTGGCTTCTTCACAAATTAACCAGCCGGAAATCATACACATCGTAGATAAAAGAAGAGAGGTTACTTTAGCAAACAAAAATGAGCAACCGAAGAAAGATTTTCCATCAAGTTCCATGCCAGAAAAGGAAGTTAAGCAAATTGTTGAACAAGTGCGGGACGCCTTAACCCAATCTAAGGGTGGTGCATTGGTTCTAAAGGGTAGACCTTACCCGTAAGAATTTGATGCCGTGCCTTTCCCCAGGGGTTTTTTCGCCCCAAACTTCAAGATATTCAATGGGACTAGAAATTCCAGACAACATATAGCACATTTCCGAGCCAGCTGTGGCAACATGAGAAGTAGTGAAGCTCTACTCTTCCAGTAGTTCGTCAGCAGCTTGTCAGGAATTGCTTTTGACTGGTACACTGACTTGCCCAATGGGTCGGCTAAAATATTTTCTAAATTGGAACAATTTTTTGTAAGAAGATTTGCTGGGGTGCAACATCATGTGTCTATTGGAGAGCTCATGATGGAAAAGCAAAAGCCTAGCAACACTTTGGTGGACTATATTTTGAGGTGGAGAAATCTTAGCATGAAATGTGAACCTCACTACAGGAACATCATGAGATTGAAATTCTACTAAAGAGCATTCATAGGCCAGTAGATTTCATGCTCAAGGGACTCACCATCAAATCCTTTGAGAAGCTACTTAGTAAAGCCAGCAGTCTTCAAGAGGAAATAAAGCACAAGGAGCCACACAAAAAGGCTAAGGTGACCAGAGTGTTCGAAAAGAAATTAGGAGTAGTAGTGACCGTTGAAAAAAGAAAGCTGCCGTTAAAAATATATGCAGA
Source organism: Phalaenopsis hybrid cultivar (assembly GCA_002079205.1). NCBI lineage: Eukaryota > Viridiplantae > Streptophyta > Magnoliopsida > Asparagales > Orchidaceae > Phalaenopsis > Phalaenopsis hybrid cultivar. Next base: position 24,981 of record JXCR01145616.1, read on the forward strand.
AGAGCATAGCCAGTCTTTGTCACAATATTCTCAGAAACAGAATAGTCAATCCAACCAGCGACCGACTCAAGAAGGATCACCTCGGGCAGGGGATAAGAAAATGTCCCTGTCAGAGTGATGTAAGATGGTTTATTCTTTCAAAGATGAAGCTATACCTAAAATATTCAGAAGTTTGATGAAGAAGCCAGAGTTCAAACTACCAGATCCGAAGAAGCCCGAAGAGGTGGATAGGAAGAATGAGCCAAATTATTGCCCATACCACCGGTTGCTCGGGCACACTATAGAAAAATGCTTCATCTTTAAAGATTGGCTCAAGAGGAAGCTTAAATAAGGGAACATTACAATCCCGAAAGAATATTTAAAAGAGCCTAAAAAAGGTTCCATAAATATGAATTTGGCCGAGCCAATCTCCCCAATCGATCCGTATACTGGAACAGATGGATGGAGTACAACTTGGTATGAACTCAAGAGAGTCCTTAATTAAATACAGGATTCATCGAAACAAGCTTTTACAAATACCAAAGAATAATGGAATGAGGTATGGAGTAGATCATCCAATAAAATACTGAACAAGATTCAATTTGAATCGAAACAAGCCTCCATTCAGAGTGTGCAACATACCAAGCTTGAGGTGAAGGTTTCGTCCGGAGATCCATCATCGTCAAGGACAAACAAGAAGAAGAAAAGCACCACTACAAAGATTGATAACACAGGGGGTAGGATAGGGGTTGCCTCTTCTAGATTGATTGTCTCAGATTCGGGAAAAAAATACTCGAACCGTTGACTTTGTAAATTATATTTTTGTCCCTCCGGGGTCTTATGAATATAATGATGGTGATTTCAGCTAGTTTTAACTGTTTCTGATGATAGTGTAACTGACTATGACCAATCTAGCTTTGATCTTGATTCCCAAAACATTCCTCAAATCATACTTGAGTCTAACGACACCACTTACAATGGCACCAATAACGAGGAGCCAATTCTGGAGCATCACGGTACACCACTTATCATCAACTTAGATCTTTCTGATGAAGAGGAAAAGACACCAGAGAATTCAACAATGATATCTCAAGAAGAAGAAATCACAAAAGTTAACTTAAGGAGCGGAAAAGAGTTGCCACCAAGAATAGCTCCAACAGACAAAGGAAAATAGATAATGATCCGAGAAGAGATACCTCCACCTCCACCACTGGGAGAACCACATAATCAAGATAAAATTGGAGGATCATGCAAAGTATACTACAACGTGATAGCTCATTTTAGGAAGTTGCCGACCCGATTAAGCATCTACGATGCTCTGATTTTGTCAAAGGAGATAAGAGAGTCTCTGGTTACAGCTTTGCTTGACCCAGAAATTTGCTTAGCTTAGCTGTCCAACACATCCTCAGATAAAGTTTGCTCGTTGAAAGAATAGTCAGGGGTAACCTTCACAGATGAAGACTTGCTGCTCGGTACCGCCGACCACAATCGTCCATTCTACATCTCCGTCAACATCGACAGATTTGTGTTGTCGAGAGTATTAGTAGATCCTAGAGCATCTCTTAACTTGATGAGTCTACGAACATTGGCCTATTTGGATATTGAAGCTCAAGAGCTTACGACCAATAAAATGATGTTAAGAGGATTCAACCAAAAGGGAGAAAGAGCCCTTGGATCAACTACATTACTTATGAAGGTTGGAGAACTCGTGACAACCGCTAAGTTTCATATCATTGACACCGAGACCTCTTTTAATGCTCTGTTGGGTCGACCATGGATCATGAACACAATCTGGCTCCATCATCTCTACACCAGTGCATCAAATACCATAAATATGGTAAAGAAAATTGTATCAAATGAGACCTACAACTATTTTTAGTACATGAAGTTGGTATCCACGAAGATGCTACCTACTACGCGCCTCCAAAGAAGATTATCTTCTCTCGTGAAGTTATCACAAACCAAGATGAAGATTCAGAAGAATTACAAAGAGGAGGCCATTCAACTTCGCTTCAGCGATCTTCCACCACTCCCTTACAACGAGTTGGTGAAGGTTCTTTTAGTTTGCGCACCTGAGGTCGAGGCTGGGGACGTGGACGAGGAATGATCAATTTAATTGTTGAACGGACTAGGCCAACCATCAATGNCGTGACAACCGCTAAGTTTCATATCATTGACACCGAGACCTCTTTTAATGCTCTGTTGGGTCGACCATGGATCATGAACACAATCTGGCTCCATCATCTCTACACCAGTGCATCAAATACCATAAATATGGTAAAGAAAATTGTATCAAATGAGACCTACAACTATTTTTAGTACATGAAGTTGGTATCCACGAAGATGCTACCTACTACGCGCCTCCAAAGATAACTATCTTCTCTCGTGAAGTTATCACAAACCAAGATGAAGATTCAGAAGAATTACAAAGAGGAGGCCATTCAACTTCGCTTCAGCGATCTTCCACCACTCCCTTACAACGAGTTGGTGAAGGTTCTTTTAGTTTGCGCACCTGAGGTCGAGGCTGGGGACGTGGACGAGGAATGATCAATTTAATTGTTGAACGGACTAGGCCAACCATCAATGTTGGTGATGAAGATAGTTCCGAAGATAAGATAATGATGACGAGACAGAAGAGACCTCGGTACGAGATATCCATAGAAGATACAAAGAAAAATGAATATGAAATAATGTATGATCGGATAAACCACTATGTGAATGCTATGACCCTTACTCTGATTCTCCCTCAAAAGCTCAAGAGTTTACAGGTCAAGGAAGTCCGTAGTGTTGGTTCAAAACCGATCAAATTTTACCGTGCTTCTACCTCTTAGGGGTCAAGGAAGTCCGTAGTGTTGGTTCAAAGCCGATCAAATTTTACCGTGCTTCTACCTCTATTGAGCTTGAAAAACATGTAAATTTGGATGTTGATTCTAATGAATTAGTGGAACTGCCTTTTGGTGGAAAAAACATAAGTGTTAGTTCAAAGCTGATCAAATTTTACCGCGCTTCTACCTCTACTGAGCTTGAAAAACATGTAAATTTGGATGTTGATTCTAATTAATTAATGGAAATGCCTTTTGTTTACTTCTCGCCTTGTGTTCAAAAGTTAATTCAACAGGGACACTTACCAAAACAACTATCTTTTGGTTACTTCTCGCCTTGTGTTCAAAAGTTAATTCAACAGGGACACTTACCAAAAGCCTTTTGGTTACTTCTCGCTTTGTGTTCAAAAGTTAATTCAACAAGGACACTTACCAAAAAAAATGCCAAAGAATAAATTTCAACTTTTTAAAAAATTATGGAATGGTAAAAGTCAAACTCTAAATTCAAAAGAGGGTCTCAGATTTGGTACAGTCGGACTAGTCGATGATTTTGAATTTTGCGTGGTTGTTATCGATGAGTCAGAAGAGGATTGCCTCGATATAGAGGATGACTCTACTGATCAACTAATTGAAGATGCTCCCCCATAATTTGAGGAGGAAATTAAATCAGCTGTTGGTGAATTGAAAGAGATTAACCTCGGGACTGAAGAACAACCCCGACCTACATTTATAAGTTCTCCACTCAATAATGAAGAATCTGCAGAATTGATCAAACTATTAACAAAAATCAAAGATTTCTTTGCATGGAGCTACGATGAAATGCAGGACTGTCAGCAAAGGATACAGTTCATAAACTTGGGGTGGACAAGAATATAACCCAGTAAAACAAGCTCCCAAGAGAATGCGCCTCAAAATAGAACAACAAGTTATCGTCGAAGTGAAGAAATTAATAGACGCCAACTTTGTAAAAGAAGAGCAGTACCCCATATGGTTGGCTAATATTGTACCTATTAAGAAGAAAAATGGACAGATCTGTGTTTGTGTTGACTTCAGAGATTTGAACAAGGCATGTACAAAAGACGAGTTTCCACTACCCATACCAGAGATGATGGTGGATATCACTTCAACACATGAAATTTTCTCCTTGATGAACGGATCGCCGGGATACAACCAAATCAAGATGGCTCCCGAGGATGCAGCACTTACAGCCTTCAGAACACCGATTGGATTTCTGCTACACTGTGATGCCATTTGGCCTAAAGAATGCCGGAGCAACATATCAGCGTGCAATGATGAAGATCTTCGACGACCTCATTCACAACTAAGTAGAATGCTACGTGGATAATTTGGTCATCAAAATTTAACAAAAAATAGACCATTTATACGATTTGAAGATCGTGTTTGAACGGTTATAACGATATGACCTTAAAATGAACCTTTTAAAGTGCGCCTTTGGCGTTTCCTCCGTGAAATTTTTAGGATTCATTGTCCATCATCATGGTATCAAGATCGACCCGGATAAAATTAAAACTTTCTTAGAAATGCCTCATCCTAAAATCTTAAAAAAACTACGTTCATTCTTGGGGAAGTTGACATATCTAAGACGTTTTATTTCTAATCTCTCAGGTAGGTGTCAGCCTTTCTGGGCATTAATTAAAAATGATGCCAAATTTATTTGGGAAGAGAAATGCCAGCGGGCCTTTGAGGATGTTAAACAATATTTAATGACACCTACTGTCTTGGCAACCCCTATCTCAGGGAAACCTTTGTTACTTTATACCGTGGCCTTAGACGACTCTCTTGGAGCCCTCTTAGCCCAAGTCAATGATGAGGGTAATGAAAAGGCACTTTACTACTTGAGTCGTCACTTAATACCGATGAAGATAAGGTATCCACCTATTGAGAAGCATTGTGTGCTATAGATTTTTGCCTCTCAAAAGCTTAGACATTAGATGCTTTCTCATAAGATTACCCTAATCTTGAAATTTAATCCATTGCAATATCTGATGACCCGACCAACACTCTCTGGACGTTTAGCAAGATGGTCAATGATCTTATTACAATTTGATATAATTTTTGTTCCCCTCTGTGCTATTAAGGGACAGATACTAGCATACTTTCTCGTTGCGCACCCACTGCCAGCTGGGTCCTCTCTCAACAATGAATTACCAGATGAGCAAATACTACAAATGGAATTTTCCAGTGTGAAACACTGGAAATGTACTTCAATGTTGCTTCATCAGCCAGAAAAGACAATGGATCAGGCACAGTTATACCAGGTAAAGCATAGATTGGTTTGATCTTTATCACACCAGATAAGTGTACGTTGAGGTTCTCGTACCACCTGACAAAGCCATGCACCAACAATGAAACAAAATATGAAGCTTTAATCACCGAGTTGAAAGTGGCAATCTAAATGGATATAACAAATATTTCCATCTATGGTGACTCCCAACTTGTCATCCAGCAAGTCGCTCGATAATACAGAATTCTGAAACCAATGTTAGCAGAATACCATCAGTACATGGTGAAGCTCCTGGAGCAGATTTCTGATGTGGCTTTCTACCGGATTCCTAGGGGAGACAATGCCCATGCCGACGCTCTAACAAAACTTGCTAAGGAAATGGAATGTCCCCCGGAGAATTCTATTGAAGTCACAGTGCAAGGAAAACAAGTCTTGTCTCAAATCGATCTCGAAACTCTACAAAAGATGAGAAGAGAAAAGCAATAAATACAGTTGCAGACATCAATGAAGATTGGCACAATCCATTAATAGAATATTTGCATACTAGAAATCTGTTAGAAAACAAGTCTAAAGTGCATCATATCACAAGAAGGGCCATGTCTTACGCCCTGGTGGGAAACGTTCTCTACAGAAGATCATTCGACCAAATGTGGCTATGGTGTTTGAGCAGAGCTGAAGCACAGAATATTGTCAAAGAGGTACATGCTAGATTTTGTGGCACTCACCAATCAGGGCAAAAAATGAAAATGAACATTAAAACACTCGAATATTATTGGCCAGTAATGATGTCCGACTGTACGGATACAACCAGAAAATGTCACCAATGCCAAGTGCATGGGGTGGTCTTACACCATCCTCCAAATGTGCTACACCTAATTGTTGCCTCTTGGCCATTCGAGTGTTGGGGTGCAAATATAATAGGTCTGATAAACCCTCCATCCTCCAAAGGACACAGGTTTCTACTTGCCGCTACAGATTACTTCTCCAAACGGGCAGAGGCAGTACCGTTACGTGAAGTTACGACACAGCACATCCTTTAATTTTTTAAAAGCCAAATTGTCTACCATTTTGGACTACCGCGAAGAATAATTTTCGATAATGAGACAACTTTCAGAAGTACCAAGATCAAAAATTTTGTCAAAAGACATGGGATAAATTAAAGATACTCTACAATTTACTATCTCAAAGCAAATGGCCTAGATGAGGCCTTCAAAAAAACACTGGTACAAATTTTGAAGAAAACAATGGATGAAAACAAAAAAAATTGGCACAACAAATTATTAGAAGCCTTGTGGGCCTATTGAATGAATTTCAGGACTCCCACTCAGTGTAGACCCTATATGCTCGTGTACGGGTCTGAGGTCGTGCTACCTCTAGAAATTCAGATGCCATCTCTCAGAGTCGCTGTTGCCAATCAACTCACAACAAAAGAAAGTGTAAAACTCAAACTTGAAGAACTGGAGAGTCTCGAGGGAAAATAACTAGAAGCACAACAACATTTGGAGCTTTACTAGGCGAAGATGGTACAAGCCCATGACAAATTGGTCCGCTCAAGGACATTCAAAGTTGGTGACCTTGTACTTGTGCTCAAAAGGCCTATTCTTGCACGTCGCAAAATAGGTGGAAAATTTAAGCCAACTTGGGAGGGACCATTTGTCGTTGAAAATGTCTACACAGAAGGAGCCTACCAGTTAGAGGACTTCAAGGGCAAAAGACCCATGTTACCAATAAATGGACGATATCTGAAAACCTATTACACAACCTGACGCTGCTTGTCTCTGCTTGCTTTGAAACTTTAGAAACTTTGATTATTTTAGGGTTATTTATCTGGCCAAATGTCTATAACCTGGTCTAAATTTTGTAATTGACCTCAATATAATGAAAAATTTGAGAATGAAATTTTAAACTTCAAACTTTCTCATTTCTACCTTTTCAACTTAATATTTCAGTAAATTAAACAAAACTCATACACAAATAAACAATTCATTTGACCAAAACAGGCAAAAATTCACTTTAATAAATACTTTGTTTTGTTCGTGTTCATGACAAGTTTTAGCCCACTGACGTTTTCTTGCCATCTGCAAAAAAATGTTGGGACAGAGGCTGATCTTTGCTTTCAAGGATGGCTGGAGCCTCGCACTAAATGAGGAGATGGCGCCAAAGAGCGGTACCATAGATTTCAACATGGATTTTAATCAGGTTGACATGGACTATGAAGGTCCTCTCATGGATGTAGTCAGCTGCAAAGAGAAAGAGGGATTGCCTTCACTACTGAGGGTGACTACTAAAGATAATGTATCACATAAAGGTAAGAATGTGATAATAGAGCAAGATTCGATGGATGGGCCCAGACGTCAGCCCTCCATGGTAGCTACACCAGTCAGGGGCCTAGTAGCCGCCAATAAGGAATGACTGCCAAGTACTTTGCTCTGCATGACGCAACGCAGGAATGCCAGCTGCAAGAAGCATAGAGCTTTTCTACGACAGGAACGCAAACGTCAGAGAGAGATGAACTACTTGCCCACCTCTATTCCTGAGGGGCATATTTATGATTCAAACCTGAAAGAAACTTTTGCTAGCCTACCCACCACAGATAAAGAACCAGGGTTCGTGATAGAGCTAGATACACTTTTGGTTTTAGATGCTTTATGCAAGGGTTGCTCGACGTGCAATGCTGAAATACCAGCCGGGACATCAGCCACGGGCACATTTGTAGAATGCCCGGATTGCAATGTTCTACATTTACAATGATTCAGTACATTGGAAAAATATACCTCAAGAACTGATGGGTCTTAAACTTCAAATTTTATGATGGATGAGCCATATGTCCCACTGGGGATAGACCAATATGTACCATGGAGCCCAGGGTCGTACATCTCGCTAGACGCCGAGTCTCGCATTCTAGATCAACCAGCACCAGTTTGGGTTCCTACCAATGCTCAAAGGGAGGAATGTCTGCGACAGCTACCGACCCCTGGTACGATGGAATACTACAAAATGAGCAAAGTAAATAAAATATAATTTGAATTTTACGAAAAAGTTCAAGGAAAATTCATCAACATACTGGACAGATTAGAACTCTATACCAGAGTCTTCTCAAAGACTGACGAACAAAGTATACTTGACTGCATTTTTGACCTAAGGGACAGAGGACGAGCGGGTTTTCTTATGGAAATGACCTATTCCAAGTCAAGGTAATGGATGAGAGGAAAAGGGAGGATTACTATTCAGTGTGGCAGCTGCTATAACTTCACAAATGACAGACAAGGGAATCCGGCTGGGATCCTCAAACACGACCAAGTAGATCCGCTACTGCCAATGATAAAGTGGATGATCAAAAGAATGGTCAAATGGAGTATTATGCTTGCTACGTGCATTCCAAATAGTTGTATTATCCACATCTACGACAAGGGTGATTGCATTCCTCTACACATTGATCATCATGATTTTGTAAGACCCTTCTGCATGGTCTCATTTCTGAGCAAGAGCAATATTTTATTTGGGAAAGAAATTGATATTGTTGGCCCTGGTGAGTTCAGAGGTTCTGTGGAGATTCCTCTACCAGTTGGTTCATTGCTCGTTCTTAAAGACAACGGTGCAGACGTCGCCAAACATTGCATTCTAGGGGTACGACACCGTAGGGTGTTTGTGACTTTCCACAGAATGGATGACAGCAAAATGCCATATGGATTCCAGTCAAACTCGGAACTGGAAGAGAGGGTTGTACCTCTAAGTACATGCAAAGGGAACTCTTATCCTAAAGCATGGCTTAGAAGGTCTGCTTGATCAGGAGCTCCTCTTACCTGGTATAGATGGTCAGAGGGTTCACTTTCCTTTTTATAGCAACAAGATATGTATCTGATATATTCAGCCTACAATATATTCATAGCATGAGATGTTCTGGATGTACTCCAGCATGGACTTTATATTGTACCTTTTCATGGTGTCATCCTATATTCAATCTGTAACATCTTTTTTGAAACAAATTAATGGAAATTTCTCTCAGAAATGTGCCTTTTTGTCAGTTGCCTTTTTGTGCGATGGATGAAAGCCACGAGCCAAGCATTGGTTCAGAATTTCAATGAATAAAGAACGAAACAACAAATCTTTAATAATAAATAAAATTTAAATAAAAATAATCACCAATGAGTAAACAACAAAACAAATTTCTTTTGAAAATCAACCAACTAAAATTAAAATTTTAAAAGCATATTTTGAAAAATTAAATGTGATAAAAACAACAAGAAAAGGAAAGGGATCTGTTGACTGGATCATCTCATTTTTGGAGTTTCCTACTCTTTGTGCACGCAACATAACCATCTTTATCTGCATTTACTCTCTTCATATCCCTACAAAATTTCACATTCTGCCCAAAACCCCACAAAACTCTACAAATCTTCTTCAACAAAATCAACCTTTTCACATGACACATTTCTGTAAATTCAACATCACAAACTCTCAACACTGTTTTCATATGACTCTTGGAGTCAATATCCAGATTTTGACTCCCCATCTTTGAGATAGAAGTAAGAATCCCCTTTATGGAACATTGCAACCTATTCTCAACACCTTTTTAGATTGGTGTAAGGCCCCTCCACGGCTTCCAATTCTCTACCTACATCTTTGAGATTGGTGTAAGGCCCCTCCACGACTTCCAATTCTCTACCTACATCTTTGAGATAGGAGTAAGACTCCCCTTTATGGAACATCACATCCTATTCTCAACACCTTTCGAGATTGGTGTAAGTCCCCTCCACAGCTTCCAACTCTCTACCTACATCTTCAAGATAGGAGTAAGACACCCCTTTATGGAACATCACATCCTAAGCTCAACACCTTTTGAGATTGGTGTAAGGCCCCTCCACGGCTTCCAATTCTCTACCTTCATCTTTGAGATAGGAGTAAGACTCCCCTTTATGGAACATTGCATCCTATTCTCAACAACTTTTGAGATTGGTGTAAGTTCCCTCCACGACTTCTAATTCTCTACCTACATCTTTGAGAGAGGAGTAAGACTCCCCTTTATGGAACATCGCATCCTATTCTCAAAACCTTTCGAGATTGGTGTAAGGCCCCTCTATGGCTTCAAATTCTCTACCTACATCTTCGTGATAGGAGTAAGACTCCCCTTTATGGAACATCACATCCTATTCTCAACACCTTTCGAGATTGGTGTAAGGCCCCTCCACGGCTTCCAATTCTCTACCTAAATCTTTGAGATAGGAGTAAGACTCCCCTTTAAGGAACATCACACCCTATTTTCAAGACCTTTCGAGATTGGTGTAAGGCCCCTCCACAGCTTCCAATTCTATACCTACATCTTTCAGATAGGAGTAAGACTCTCCTTTATGGAACATCACGTCTGATTCTCTACTCACACATTTTGAGATAGGAATAAGACCCCCACCGTAGCATCCTACTCTCAATCTTTGAAGTCATCACCTACACACTGATTCCCATCCTTTATAAATACCTGAAATTTCATAACTCAAAATTCACTCTTCGATCTCCAACGAGATTCCCTACTCCTTGAGTTCAATCAGACAATCATCTGGTAATATCCCGAGCAGAAATAAATCACACACACAACTTTACACATAATTTTGCGTCTGTTGACTTAAGAATTTGTATTGGTTTTTGTTAATCTCTTCGGTCAACGCTAATACACGCGGTGTGCTTGCCCAGCACACCCCACCTATTGGGGGTCCATTTGTTGACCTCAATTTTGGTTGAGGTTTAGTTCTTCTCTTTAGTAGCCTAAGGTCTAGCCATAGGACTTTCCTATTGAATATTCTTAGAAAACTAGATAAGGAACACTTTAGTAGCCTAAGGTCTAGCCATAGAACTTTCCTATTGACTATTCTTAGAAAACTAGATAAGGAACCCTCACCACTAGAAATTTCAAACTCTTCTCTACTCAATTTGAAGTTCCACATATTGGTCCTAACCTTTAGCACTTAGTATGTGAGGTCACTATGAGGGAACTTAAGATGAGTTACCCTTAGGACGCTGGACCTTAGGGTTGACCCTGGGTGTTGGTCTAGGGCTAAGGTACTCACTTGTAATCACTTGTACTCATAATCATTCATTGCCCTAAGCCAGAACTTCTAGGCTTTGGTCTCTTCATACTTTTGGGAGACTCATATAGGTTGTCTCCTAAACCAATTAGCCCTAGACTAGGGTTTGGCTAAGATCACTACATAGAGGACCCAAAATGGGGTTTTCATTGGTCCATGGCTTACTGATGTTGGTTGTCATTCCAACTCTACCAAGATACCCAATCTATCATTTTTCCCCTAAATTCCCCCAAATTATCTAGATACGATTGGGACCCCAAATTTTGCCAAAATTCCCAAATCTACCCAAAATACCTAACTCGGTTCAAAAATCATTTCAAACACCTTGAAAACACCCAAACTACCCAAAATCACCAAAATTGGCCAAATTACCGAAAGTGCTCCATCCTTACCCCAAAATTCAAAAAATTTTAAAAAATCCCAAAAATTCACAAAATCCCCCAAATATTCATAATTTCATTTTTCTCATCTATCACATGACCCAATTTGCCCAATTTTACCCCTAAATTGCCCTTAAGGGCCAATATTTTCCCAAAATTACTCCAAATATTTATCAAATTGGTCTCAATTTACCTCAATTTCATTTCTAAACTCAAATCCACTCTTGATGTGACCAACCTAGACCAAATCCAAGCTCAATTGGTCTGTGATTTGAACCCAATTTTGAGCTAAACCAAAAACCCCAATTTTAGCTCTATGGCTTTGTTCCACCAAATTGAACCCATAGCCCACTCAATTGGCCACAATTTGTGTTAAAAAAACTTTCATAACATCCCTATACATCATAATTGATCTTCAATTGGCCTTGGTTAGGCCTCAATTTTATTTGATTTCAACCTAAGTCTAAAAGCCCCAAATTTGCCCCAAATTGGCAATGTCTTAAAATCCCACCAAATTGATGGCTTTAACCCTAAAATTTCCATTACATCCCTTCATGAAAAATCTTCAAAACATCTCCCTTGATCATTTTTACCATTCATCTTGGAATTAGCTCAAAGCTAGCCCAACCTAGACCCATGTCTAGCTTAACATGCCCAAATTGGCCAAATTTCAAAAGTCCCTCAAATTGGCCTTCCAATTAAACTCAAAATCACTTCAACCCTTCACCAAAAATCTTCATAACAATCATCTACACAATGTTCATCAATCAATTGCACCAAATGATAAGGCTAACCTAGCCCAAACCCAAGCTTTGATCACTTCAACCCACATTGAACCCATGCATTAAAAATGGCCTAACTACCCCAAAGTCATCAATTTAACTCCACCTCAACCATTGGTTAGACCTAAGACTGAGCTAAAGCCCATCTAACCCAAGCTAGATGAGCCATGGACCAAAAGTCCCCGAAATTATGGGATCTTATTTCAAAAAATGCACATGCTTAAGATACCCTTACCAAAACGAAACCCCATTGCATTAAATTACTTTGACAGATTCCCCTAGATGCCTTGAGCACCTAGCCACCTGCCCCTGCCATTTTTTGCCGACCTAGTCACCGGAGAAGCTCAAAACCGAGAGCCACCCCCATGGAACTTCATCCAAATCAAACCTAGAGGCCAACTCAGCCAAATTAAATTGTACAGCCACCCCTTTGTCATTTTTATAAAAAGCACCTCCCATGGCCATGGGAAGAAGTGCTTAAAATTTCTTAGAGGGACCTCCCTAAACTGACCACAGAGCTTCCCTAAGATCTCCTCAGTGCATTCCAACTGTTTTCCCTCACCAATTTCCACTGCCAGAGTTCAATTTTGAGCTTGAAATCTTGCCGGAAATCAGAACAGAGCCCACAGTCTGCCAAATTTAAATTAACTTCACCCAAACCTTCACAATAGTGAAAGAAGCTTAAGCTCCATCAAATTTCCCTCTCACAGAGCCTCTACCATAGCTCTAGACCAACACCCAAATCTGATAGTGATCAAAACCATATCTAGGCCTCACACCGAGACCAGAGACTCAATCCCTAGGCTCTTTAGGCCATAACGAACATGCCGAGACCCTCTGATCAAAGCTTCACTTCTCAGAGCAAAGGTATAAAACTTCTCTTCCTTCTGTGCCCATGTTGATTCTTCATTTAATTAAGTTTTATTTAATTGCATGATTACCATATGGACGTGTTCGTCTCACTTAGATGAGTCCATAGGATCAAACCCAAAGTAATTTGGTTGAGTCTAGGTCGAGATCTTAAGGTTTTAGTGTGGACGGTCACAGGATCACTCTATTGGGGATGATGATGGGGAACCGTTTGATCAAGCGTGTATTGAATAGACAGAGGAGATCGAACTGGACAGCGCTTCAGAACATAAAACACGAAGTAAGCAGCTACGTGGATGGCAACGTCCAAGCAGAGTGCGCCACACATGTCTTCGGAGCTGCCTAGGATCTAGTCAGCATATGCTATTTAAATAGATAAATAGGGATTTTTCCTATTTATTTAAATACCCCTAACTTAAAAAATTTCTATCTTGGGGTAGAAAAATCACAAAATTAAAATAAAAATACCCTTTTTCTTAGTGAACAGAGGAGAATAATGTGGAAATAATTTTAAGTCCATGTGATGCATATTTTATTTTTAATTAATTAAACACTCATTTGAACAATTTGATTCTCCATGCATGTGGACCTATCACCATAGCTTGAATTTTTTGCATGTTGTAGCCTTTGTGATGGGGAACATTCTCTGATTTTTTCAAAGTTAGAGGACGTCCCTAGACAGAGAATCACATTTTTCAAGTTTATTTGCATTATTTGCTTAAAATAATAATTGAAATTAGCATGTTGCTTAGAAAAATCCAAGAAAATTTTGGAAGGTTTACTATGACCAGAGAACCCTTGGGAAAATTTCTCATGAGCCAAGTCATTCGAAATACACCTAATCTTCACAAACCCTAAATCACTAAGATAATTAATTTTGAAAAATACAAAACAACAAAATGACTTGATTTTTGACCTTCACTATTTTTTAGGATCCAGAGAACTCACCATAAAAATTTCAAAATATTTTTATTTCATTTGATAACTTAATTTGATTTTTAAAGATAAATAACATTTTTAGCACTTAAATGATTTTTAAAATAAAAAATATAACTCAAACATTTATAATAACTTATTTTTTTGAGTTCTCTATGATCATGAGTATTTTTTAAAATTAAAATGATATTTAAAATAAAAACTTGATTTTTTGCCTATTTTAAATATTTAAATAATTAAAAATCCCTAAAAGTCACAAAAATAAAAAAAATTCATGGAAATGTTCTAAATTGTTTATTAAGTACTTAGGAACAATTGGAATATTTTTTCTTATTTTCTAAATAAAGATATTGATTTTTAAAGATTAAAAATGAAATGAATTTTCAATAAAAATAATGCCAGTAAATCAAATAAAATTTAGAAAAATATAAAATCTTCTCCTCTGAGTTCTCTAGCATTAAGGAGATTTTTCAAAAATATGATAATTAATTTTATTTTTTAAAATTATTTTATAATTAATAATTACCCCAAAAATTAAAAAAAAAATTTAAAATTAAAATAAAATTAAAAAAATCATGAAATTGGGTCAAAACTCTTCTCTATTTTAGCTCTACCTCCAGAAAAATTTTAAGGGATTAGGATTTACCTTGATCAACTTAAGAATTTTTTTTGAAAAATACTATTTTTCCAAGAAAATAATTATATAAAATAAATTAAATTTTGAAAAATCACATTTTCTTGTCTGCTGTCTTAATTGAACCATGAGTAAGGTAGGATAAAAATGTCATTTTAGTTGAACTTGACCAATTATGAAGTGTTAGAGCATTAGGGGCAAATGTATAATTTTAGAATTTAGCCTTAATTAACATTTAGACTAAATTCAAAGAGGGAAATGGGTAACCTCTGATCTTAATTTGGATGTTTGAAACATAAGGGGTTAATTGGTAGAAACCAACCCACTTCTTAATCGAAAAGATACGTTAATAAATTTCTAAATTATTAAAATTTAGAAGTTTAAGAAAATAAAATGAACCCATGAGTTAGGGGTATGACTTTTGAAGTGAATAATTAATCAATTTAATACCCCTATTTTGATTTTCAAATAAAATTCAAATCATGAATCATGATCACCTAAAAGCTAATCTTTTCAAAGCTAATTAAAACACTCACCTAGGTCTTAAGGGCTTAGTGGTGACATAGGCTAAATTAAGATTCACTTAAATAAGGATTAAAAAAGTAAACATCATTTAAATTTAAAACACCTTTCAAACACTAGAAGCCCAATTATAGCCAAAATTTGGTGAAGTGTTCCAATAACACTAACTTGCTTCTTTAAGAGTCTTCAGCCACATAATTTTTAAAATTAAATTACAATTGATAATTACCTTACTCTCAGGGATAATTGAGACAACAATGTTCATTGAGCATTAAGGTGTTTTATAGGATGAATTATTAAGCAACATAATAAGTCTTAAAGAACTCAAGATTTTTCACCAGGAAGCAAGAGAGTAGCACGGACCTACTTCTTTCTCTATATCTGTTGGATACCTCAGAGATCTACTAAACTTAATATATTTTGTTGGGCAACATCATCCTTAATTAAACTCCTAAGGACCCACCAAGATATGACCTAAAGTTAGATAGGTAGTCAAAATTTTACTTCCCTGTCTCTTATAAACTGCCTTAACATGCCTTTTGAGTTTCAGGTAGTGGAACAAGAAGACTCGCCAGGTATGCTTTTACAGTTTTCAACGTTATCTTTCTTGTACTTTCATATTCTACTTTTATACCTGGAAACTTGCATGATAAACAATGTCGCCCTCCATGAAAACTAAAACTATCAGAATAGCCGCAAAACCAAAAACAAAACCAAAACCAAAACCAAAACCAAAACCAAAACTAAAAGGAACCAAGATAAAATTCACCCCCACAATATTAAAAATATAAAATAACTCAAAGTTTAATCACAAACGTCATACCAAAATACAATTGCAACTAAATTAAGATGTCTCTATCGGATGATCCGGAATCCCTCGAAGGAGGTAACCTATGATTCCTAACGAGGCTTCCCACGGTCTAAATGAAATTATGAGATTCATTAAGTTGAGTTTAGTAAGTTCTTTTGGACTAAGTGAATCCAATAAAAAATAGTTGTGTTGGAACGAGGGAACCGTGAGATCCTAACCGGTGTTGTTCTAATCAACTTTAACATGCCCTCCATAAAATTTAAAGAACTTCAACCATAGGGCCACCTGATTTAACATCATAACTTGACACACTAAAAAAATTAAACTCATCACGGCAGGGAGCTTCGAGCTAGCATGGTGAGCAGCACGACCATCTTCAACAACAAAATTTGCCTTCCCCACTAAGCCAATCTTCCTTCCTTAGACTTAAACAACAAAGCCATAGGACTTCGAGGTTCCTTGCTTATGCAACGTAAATNTACGGGCAACGAGATTTCAATTCCGATGACCGACAGCTTCCTACGGGCAAAGCCCACACCAAAAATAGTGCCGACAGCCCTGAGCACCTAGCCACCTGCCCCTGCCATTTTTGGCCAACCTAGTCACCGGAGAAGCTCAAAACTGAGAGCCACCCCCATGGAACTTCACCCAAATCAAACCTAGAGGCCAGCTCAGCCAAATTAAATTGTAGAGCTCCTTTGCCCTCCACTTAAGCAACACAATGCACCCCTTAATTGGCCATGACAGCCACCCCTTTGTCATTTTTATAAAAAGCACCTCCCATGGCCATGGGAATAAGTGCTTAAAATTTCTTAGAGGGACCTCCCTAAACTGACCACAGAGCTTCCCTAAGATCTCCTCAGTGCATTCCTACTGTTTTCCCTCACCAATTTCCACTACCGGAGTTCAATTTTGAGCTTGAAATCTTGCCGGAAATCAGAACAAAGCCCACAGTCTGCCAAACTTAAATTAACTTCACCCAGACCTTCACAATAGTGAAAGAAGCTTAAGCTCCATCAAATTTCCCTCTCACAGAGCCTCTACCATAGCTCTAGACCAACACCCAAATCCGATAGTGATCAAAACCATATCTACGCCTCACACCGAGACCAAAGACTCAATCCCTAGGCTCTTTAGGTCATAACAAACATGCCGAGACACTCTGATCAAAGCTTCACTTCTCAGAGCAAAGGTATAAAACTTCTCTTCCTTCCGTTCCCATGTTGATTCTTCATTTAATTAAGTTTTATTTAATTGCATGATTACCATATGGATGTGTTCGTCTCACTTAGATGAGTCCATAGGATCAAACCCAAAGTAATTTGGTTGAGTCTAGGTCGAGATCTTAAGGTTTTAGTGTGGACGGTCACGGGATCACTCTATTGGGGACAATGACGGGGAACCATTTGATCAAGCGTGTATCGAATAGATGTAGGAGAACGAACCGGACAACGCTTCAGAACATAAAACACGGAGTAAGCAGCTACGTGGATGACAACGTCCAAGCAGAGCGCGCCACGCATGCCTTCGGAGCTGCCTAGGATCTAGTCAGCACACGCTGTTTAAATAGATAATCAGGGCTTTTTCCTATTTATTTAAATACCCTAAACTTAGAAAATCCATAACTTTGTGTAGAAAAATCACAAAAATAAAATAAAAATACTCTCTTGCTAGGATTTTTCCTATTATTTTAAATACCCCTAACTTAAAAAATTTCTATCTTGGGGTAGAAAAATCACAAAATTAAAATAAAAATACCCTCTTTCTCAGTGAACAGAGGAGAATAATGTGGAAATAATTTTAAGTCCATGTGATGCATATTTTATTTTTAATTAATTAAACACTAATTTGAACATTTTGATTCTCCATGCATGTAAACCTATCACCATAGCTTAAATTTTTTGCATGTTGTAGCCTTTGTGATGGGGAACATTCTCTGATTTTTTCAAAGTTAGAGAAGGTCCCTAAACAGAGAATCACATTTTTCAAGTTTATTTGCATTATTTGCTTAAAATAATCATTGAAATTAGCATGTTACTTAGAAAAATCCAAGAAAATTTTGGAAGGTTTACTATGACCAGAGAACCCTTGGGAGAATTTCTCATGAGCCAAGTCATTCGAAATACACCTAATCTTCACAAATCCTAAATCACTAAGATAAATAATTTTGAAAAATACAAACAACAAAATGACTTGATTTTTGACCTCTACTATTTTTTAGGATCCAGTGAACTCACCATAAAAATTCCAAAATATTTTTATTTCATTTGATAACTTAAGTTGATTTTTAAAGATAAATAACATTTTTAGCACTTAAATGATTTTTAAAATAAAAAATATAACTCAAACATTTATAATAACTTATTTTTTTGAGTTCTCTATGATCATGAGTATTTTTTAAAATTAAAATGATATTTAAAATTAAAACTTAATTTTTTGCCTATTTTAAATATTTAAATAATTAAAAATTCCTAAAAGTCACAAAAATAAAAAAAATTCATGAAAATGTTTGAAATTGTTTCTTAAGTACTTAGGAACAATTGGAATATTTTTCCTTATTTTCTAAATAAAGATATTGATTTTAAAGCTTAAAAATGATTTTTAAAGGCTAAAATGAATTTTCAATAAAAATAATGCCGATAAATCAAATAAAATTTAGAAAAATATAAAATCTTCTCCCCTGAGTTCTCTAACATTAAGGAGATTTTTTAAAAATATAAAACTTAATTTTCTTTTTTAAAATTATTTTATAATTAATAAATACTCCAAAAATTAAGAAAAATTTGAAAATTCAAATAAATTTAAAAAAATCATGAAATTGGGTCCAAAGTCTTCTCTATTTTAGCTCTACCTCCAGTAAAATTTTAAGGGATTAGGAATTACCTTGATCAACTTAGGAATTTTTTTTGAAAAATCCTATTTTTCCATGAAAATAATTCTATAAAATAAATTAAATTTTAAAAAATCACATTTTCTTTTCTGATGTCTTAATTGAACCATGAGTAAAGTAGGATAAAAATTTTAAAGTCATTTTAGTTGAACTTGACCAATTATGAAGTGTTAGAGCCTTAGGGGCAAATGTGTAATTTTAGAAATTTAGCCTTAATTAAACATGTTAGGCTATATTCAAAGAGGAAAATGGGTAACCTATGATCTTAATTTGGATGTTTGAAATATAAGGGGTTAATTGGTAGAAACCAACCTCACTTTCTTAATCGAAAAGATACGTTAACAAATTTCTAAATTATTAAAATTTAGAAGTTTATGAAAATAAAATGAACCCATGATTTAGGGGTATGACTTTTGAAGTGAATAATTAATCAATTTAATACCCCTATTTTGATTTTCAAATAAAATTCAAATCATGAATCATGATCACCTAAAAGCTAATCTTTTCAAAGCTAATTAAAACACTCACCTAGGTCTTAAGGGCTTAGTGGTGACTTAGGCTGAATTAAGTTTCATTTAAATAAGGATTAGAAAAGTAAACATCATTTAAAAATAAAACACCTTTCAAACACTAGAAGCCCAATTATAGCCAAAATTTGGTGAAGTGTTCCAATAACACTAACTTGCCTCTTTAAGAGTCTTCACCCACATAATCTTCAAAATTAAATTAACATTGATAATTACCTTACTCTCAGGGATAATTGAGACAACAATGTTCATTGAGCATTAAGGTGTTTTATAGGATGAATTATTAAGCAACATAATAAGTCTTAAAGAACTCAAGATTTTTCACCAGGAAGCAAGAGAGTAGCACGGACCTACTTCTTTCTCTATATCTGTTGGATACCTCAGAGATCTACTAAACTTAATATATTTTGCTTGGCAACATCATCCTTAATTAAAATCCTAAGGACCACCAAGATATGACCTAGGGTTAGATAGGTAGTCAAAATTTTACGTCCCTGTCTCATATAAACTGTCTTAACATGCCTTTTGAGTTTCAGGTAGTGGAACGAGAAGACTCGCCAGGTATGCTTTTACATTTTTCAACGTTATCTTTCTTGTACTTTCATATTATACTTTTATACCTGGAAACTTGCATGATAAACAATGTCGCCCTCCATGAAAACTAAAACTATCAGGATAGCCGCAAAACCAAAACCAAAACCAAAACCAAAACTAAAAGGAACCAAGATAAAATTTACCCCCACAATATTCAAAATATAAAATAACTCAAAGTTTAATCACAAACGTCATACCAAACTACAATTGCAACTAAATTAAGATGTCTCTATCGGATGATCCGGAATCCCTCGAAGGAGGTAACCTACGGTTCCTAACGAGGCTTCCCACGGTCTAAATGAAATTATGGGATTCATTAAGTTGAGTTTAGTAAGTTCATTTGGACTAAGTGAATCCAATAAAAAATAGTGGTGCCGGAACGACGGAACCATGGGATCCTAACCGGTGTCGTTCTAATCAACTTTAACATGCCCCCCATAAAATTTAAAGAACTTCAACCATAGGGCCACCTGATTAACATCATAACTTGACACACTAAAAAAATCAAACTCATCACGACAAGGAGCTTCGAGCTAGCATGGTGAGCAGCACGACCATCTTCAACAACAAAATTTGTCTTCCCCACCTAAGCCAATCTTCTTTCCTTAGACTTAAACAACAAAGTCATAGGACTTCGAGGTTCCTTGCTTATGCAACGTAAATCCTCATTTTATCTTTAGGGCTTTGTACAACCCTGCTATACAATATAAGCCCTAACTTGTCTTAAGATTCCGAGGTTGTCGTCCGTCACGACCTAAACCCTCACATCTTCCAGGCTATTTATGTGATAGTTTCACACGAATGTAAGCCCTAACTAATAAAATTGGCAGGATGAAACACCTAATTATTTCTCCTTAAAACTAAAGCCAAACATTAGGATAGCTTAGGAAGTCACTAAGGTTCTCCTATGGATCCATGACATCCCCTAGTTCTTCCTCCTTTGGACTCTACAACAAAATGTTCCAAATTTGGGTTCTCCTCTGGATCCATGACATCCCTTAGTTCTTCCTCCTTTGGATTCTACAATAAAATGTTCCAAATTTGGAACAATCCCCTTTCACACCTCTACGTCCGATCTCATTGAAAAGTCCCACCCTTTGAAACTCCCTGAAGATAATCTTTCCTGATTTTTATTGAGAGTCTTCTTAGGTGACTTTGGTCATCTAAGATGTAATTAGCTTTAGGGGCTTGCCCTTATAGGAAGCATGTCCGAACCCAACCTAATATAAACCCTATTTATTCGTTTATATTAAATAGGGGAACTTGTCAGCAAATACAAATGTTTTGCTGACCAAACGGAGGTCATATGATTCTTAGTTTATTTGATCGAGCCTCATCCTCAAGTCTTGTGTTAATCCTTCGGGATAGATATAGGATTTGAGGTACAACGCTCTTTCATTTAAACTATGAAAAATATGGGGTCTGTTTGATTTCTTTTTTTTCTAAACTAAATATATATGTAAATTAAAACGTCCTTCTGAAGCGGGCGACGGGATTTCGATTCCAGTGACCCACAGCATCTTACGGGCAACTCCTCCAACACAAAATAGTGCCAACACCTATATGTGGCACCAACTAGCACCATCGACAAAAGTAAATTACTAATTATTGAACTAAATCTTTTTATAACTCAAGAGAGGGTAAATAGATATATGCTCCCTTTTTCAACACTTTATTTACATTCTTAAACTTCAAACCTACAACCTACTTAATTATTCACAAGAGAAAAGTATTTTTTATCAAGCTTGAATTTCACCTTATTGTTTTTCTCTAAATAAGATTTAACATTGGATTAAAATAGTAACTTAGGTGTAGTGATAGCAAAACCACCTTTATCGACCCTCCAAAATAGGATTTTATAGTAATAGACTAGAACTTCACCTAAAGTGATTGTCTTTCACGATTCCCTGTGGGTTTTATACTCGGGACTAAAGAAAGTCATATATTACTTGAATGATACGTGAACTTGTGTTCTTACCTAGTATTCTATGCTTAACAGTGGTAAATCTATAGTTATAAAATTTATGAAATATATTTTAAAATTATAATTTTAAAACCCTAAATCATTAGGTATACTGAGAGATTCGATTAAATTTTTGGCGCCTTTACCGTGGAATCACAATGGTAGAAGAAATTTTCAAGGGAATTTTAGTTGAATCTAGACTTAAATTTGAAAATTATGGTGTTTATATAAAGTGATTTGTATTTTGTGTGTCTTTACTTTCAAAAGAAAAGCTAACAAATCAATAAAATTTTTTAGTGTTAGAAATATATCATACTAGTCAAAGCTTTAGAATTGAATGTGTAGTTCAGGAGCGGTAGACCTTGAATTATACGACTCAGAACTAGAGAGAACTGTTAAGAGGATTAGGAAACAAAGAACTCTATGCCACATTTAGTTATAATGGTGTCTCAAATGACATTGTTAGACACAGACTTCTTATTTTTTTACTGAGGGCTAAATCCAAAATGTGGCTCAATTCATTAGCACCAGGGTCCATCAGAAAATGGGGAGATTTTTCTCATAAATTTCTTGCTAATTATTTTCCACCATCCAGAAGAGCTAAGCTGTGGAATGATATCACATGGTTTAGTCAATATGATAGTGAATCAATTTATGAGGCTTGGGAACAATTTAAGAAACTTCTTAGGAAGTCTCCACATCATGCATTACTTGATTGGCTTATTATACAAACCTTCAATAATGGATTAGTTGGATCTTTAAGAGAGATTATTGATGCTACTGTAGGTGGGTCTCTCATGTCCAAACCTAATGAAGAGGCCTATTCTCTCTTTGAGAAAATAACCAATAATAACATCCAATTGCCATCTGAGAGAGTAAACCTTAAGAAAGAATCTAATATTCATGAAGATGATCTACTTACAATCCTAATGTCTCAAGCAGTAGCTACTGGAAGGAAATTAGACCATTACATGATGAGTCAAATTAAAGGATTTTCTGTCATTGAGGAAAAATTATTTGGACAACTAGTTGATACTAACTTTGTTGAATCTATCCATGCAATTAATAATGATCAAAATGACCCTTATTCCAACTATTACAACCCAGGTTGGAAGAATCACCCAAATTTCAATTGGAATAATAATTTTGGAGGAAACCAATTTTGGGTAAATAATCTAGTTAATCCAACAAGTAATTGGAATAACCAAGGCAATTCTAACTTTATACCTTCTTATCCTTATGGATTTAATGCTACGCCACAATTTAAGGAGAAGAAGTTATCGTTGGAAGAGGTTGTAATTCAAATGGGAAGTCAGTTGCATAACCAAGGAACTGTGATTAAGAATATAAAAAAGTAAGTAGGGTAGATTGCTTCTACACTTACCAATCATCCTCAAGGAATTATTCTTAGTAACACTAAGGTGAACCCTAAGGAAAAGGGTACTGTGCAAGTCAAATATGAATAATTCTTAGATTCGTCGGACTGACGACTTTAAACCAAGTGCTTTGTGGGAGGCACCCCATGGTTATCTTTGTTGGTGTGATTGTTAATGAGTGTAAATGATATGTGTATGATGTTTATGAGTTATTACGATTGACAGTGATCTTGGATAATTATGTGTAAGAGTCAATAGTTGAGTTGCTGATATGTCAAGGTAGAGGTGAATTCCTAACTTCTTGACATGGTTATACTTATATATGTTCTTTTTAGTAGTAGGATTAACGAGTCCACTACAACTAAGCTCTCAAACAAACTTGAGCTTCACAAGAGATGTGTTGAGTTTGGCCAAATGTCAGGCCCATCTCAATTCTGTTGCTTAATTGATATGACCTTATTTTTATTGAGTAGGGTTATGAACCTACTTGATAAGTAACATGAATATGAGTAAAAGCTATAAACTTTGTGGTGCACATTAAGGATTGAGGTAATGCCTGAGCTTGACAATACATGAGTCAATATAATAGAGATAATCTTGCCCACAGGTTTAACACTAAACAATTTGTAAAAGCACCAAATTTTTCAATGTTTTGATTCCACTAGAAATTGAAACTAAGGTTCGGATAAGTGTTGGGTTTTAGGAAAAATTGACCTCATTTATCTTTTGTTTTTGTGAATGTGTTACTGAAGTAATTTAGGACTTTGGGGAGATTAAAATGTTCATTTTAGGTTGACCCAAATTAAAATCAGCGTATGTAGAAAGTTTTGGTCTTTTCTATTGTTACTTGGATGCTAATATATTATCATTTTAATGAGCTAAACTGATATTTGTCACTATTAATTCATGATGTAATAATTAGAAAAATTCTTGTTACTACTTTTTGTTACTCCAATGATACTATCTACAGTTTAATTAGACTTTCTTTTTAGTTCAGTTTTCAATATAACACGTGTAGATTAGATTTACTTTCTGTTGCATACTAATCTGTCTTGAATAATCTATGAAAAGTATTTCTAATAGACACTTGTGATAGATTGTATTTCTAAGCTCTAATTTTTCTTCCTCCTTATATTTCTTATTCTTAATGCCATATATGCTAAAAATTAAGTTTGGGGGGGATCATTTTAAATACTTAAACTTTATTTGTCCTCAGTAGACTCTTTATTAAAATAAAAACACTGTACATGAGTTGCAGTATGTAGTGTTTTTCTTAGGATACTATGAGATTTGATCATAAGGAATACCATAGAAGAATTAGTGAAATTTTTGAAAAAGACTATTCTAAGGTTAAGATATTTCGTAGGAAACAATAAGAAAATGATTTTAGTATTTATAGCAGGAAAGAATTGTATTTTTAAAAAAAATGAGGGTTTTTAGAATTACATATTTAAAAGAATTAATTCTCTAAATTTTTTTTAAAGCTAATACCTTTATTCCTTCTGAAATAAGTGTAAGATAGCTATAAGTATTACTTTAGAAAGAAGATGTGAAATTCAAAACCATTAAAGGCATATCCAGATATAGTAATCCTCACAAAAAATAGAAAGAAGTGAAAAAGATCCTAAAAAGAAAAAAAAAGAGAAGTGAGGAGAACCTTGAGGGCATGCCTAACTAAAAATTGGTTTCACTTGAAACTTCATAAAGGATAAAAATTAGATATTGTACTAAACTTGTTTTTACTTAAACAAAGTATAGTTTAAATCTTTCTACTTGAGTGCTTTAATTCAATCTTTTATACTTTCTAGGAATCCAAAGTTTAACAAATTACAATTATTTTTCAAATAGATAGAAAATTAGTATTCTTGGGGTGTATACAAAATAATCTTAAACTCTAATTCTAGTCTAATTCAGTAGATTTCTCCTAAGTTGTACTATGATATTCTTAAAGAAAGATTATAGAAAATCTTAATGAAATCCACTACCTCAAAACAAGAGATTTAGTTTTTAAACTTATAGTGTTACTTGATGACAAGTAGTATTTAAGTTTGGGGATTTTATTATATCTTTTAGCATGCTTAATTTTTTATAGTTTTTACATTTATTTATGAATGAAATTGAACTTTAAAGGAAGGTATTTTTATGTTTTTTTTGTAGGAATAATAGGAAGAATAATTAGAGTTAATTGGATAAAAATCATAGCAAAAAGAGGCAATTCGAGCAATATTAAGAGTAGCAGGCAACGCCTATNACTGTACATGAGTTGCGGTATGTAGTGTTTTTCTTAGGATACTATGAGATTTGATCATAAGGAATACCATATAAGAATTAGTGAAATTTTTGAAAAAGACTATTCTAAGGTTAAGATATTTTTTAGGAAACAATAAGAAGATGATTTTAGTATTTATAGCAGGAAAGAATTGTATTTAAAAAAAAAACTAGGGTTTTTAGAATTACATATTTAAAAGAATTAATTCTCTAAAATTTTTTTAAAACTAATACCTTTATTCCTTCTGAAATTAGTGTAAGATAGCTATAAGTATTACTTTAGAAGGAGGACGTGAAATTCAAAACCATTAAAGACATATCCAGATATAGTAATCCTCACAAAAAATAGAAAGAAGTGAAAAAGAGAAGTGAGGAGAACCTTGAGGGCATGCCTAACGAAAAATTGGTTTCACTTGAAACTTCATAAAGGATAAAAATTAGATACTGTACTAAACTTGTTTTTACTTAAACAAAGTATAGCTTAAATCTTTCTACTTGAGTGCTTTAATTCAATCTTTTATACTTTATAGGAATCCAAAGTTTAACAAATTAAAATTATTTTTCAAATAGATAGAAAATTAGTATTCTTGTGGTGTATACAAAATAATCTTAAACTCTAGTTCTAGTCTAATTCAGTAGATTTCTCCTAAGTTGTACTATGATATTCCTAAAGAAAGATTATAGAAAATCTTAATGAATTCCACTACCTCAAAACAAGAGATTTAGTTTTTAAACTTATAGTGTTACTTGATGACAAGTAACATTTAAGTTTGGGGATTTTATTATATCTTTTAGCATGCTTAATTTTTTATAGTTTTTACATTTATTTATGAATGAAATTGAATTTTAAAGGAAGGTATTTTTATGTTTTTTTTGTAGGAATAATAGGAAGAATAATTGGAGTTAATTGGATAAAAATCATAGCAAAAAGAGGCAATTCGAGCAATATTAAGAGTAGCAGGCAACGCCTATGCACCACTTCCTGGCACCTAGGTGCTAGAACCCCATCAAGAAATAGAAAAGGTGCCTCCTAGGTGCCACTTTCTAGAGCATAAGTGCCAGAATTTTCTGGAGCAGTTTTCTGTGAGTAATAACTTGGGGATGATGTTAGAATGATGGAAAGAGCAATTTTCTGTCATTTGAGAACGTGGGGATGAAGTTCCAAGGCCTGGAACTCCCCAAGGACTTCAGGAAATCCATATTAGTAGTAAGGTTTCACTAATTTAGAGGGATTTTTAAAGAAAATTGAGAGAAATTGTAAGGGATTGTATCAGCAATTGCAAGGAGCAGGAGACAACTTAGATGGATAGATCTCAGAGATTAAAGCTAAGTATTATATGTTTTGATTGCACTATAATCTAGTAAAAATGTATTTAGTGAACTTGTGTTGCTATGTAGAGAATATTTGTTTGCCTTGTGATCCCTTATAACACATATTTAGTTTAATTGTTTTGTTTCATGAGGTTTTCTATTGAATTTATCATGCATTGTGAGTAGAGACCCTATGCTTTTCTTTTCTGATGATTTGGTAGTAAGTGTAGGGTGTTGAAATTTAAGAATAAATCTTAATTTTAAATGTGATTAATGTTCTCCTAGACTTAATATACATATCATACTGGCCATAAGAATTGTTAAAACCTGTTGTGACTCATTTGACTTGTTTGTGAGTGGCAGCGAATCAACATGAGAACATTCACATTGTCCATTTAACTATGAAACAAGTAATTAGGTGGTTGTGCAAATTTAGGGAGATAATTACTCTTGTAGATTCTCATTAGAGCTTTCTGGGTAACATGCGAGGCATACAGATATGGGAAGCCTATATGTGGCACCAACTGACACAATTGCTAAAAGAAAATCACTAATTAGTGAACTAATCATAACTTTAACTTGGGAGAGGGTAGATATACATATGCTCATTTGGTCACTACTTTATTTTCATTCTTAAATTTTAAACCTACAACCTATTTAATTATTCACAAGAGAAAAGTTCTTTTTATCAATCTTGAATTTCACCTTATTGATTGCTCTATATAAGTTTTAACATAGGATTAAAATTGTAACTTAGGAGTAGTGATAGCAAAACCACTTTTATCAACAATCAAACTAGGACTTTATAGTAGTAGAATAGAACTTCACCTAAAGTGATCATCTTCCACGGTTCCCTGTGGGTTCAATACTCCTGACTAAAGAAAGTTCTATATTACTTGAACGATACGTGCACTTGCACTATTACCTGGTGTTTTGTGCTTAATAGTGATAAATCTCTAGTTATTAAATTTATTAAATATATTTTAAAGTTATAATTGTAGATCACCGAATCACTAGGTATACCAAAGGTCGGTCACATATTCTCTCAGATTCAACATCTGATTTACAATTAAGGGTTAGTGTATTGGACCATCAACAATTCTTAGCCAAGAATGACCTGCTATATTGCTTTTAGCTGATGGGAAACAATTTTACTCTTTTTATACAAACCTCATGTAGCTTTAGTTAGCATACTTCATTCATCACAGGAACTCTTCATGAACTTGAGCTTCAAATCCTTTGTCTTGTTCTCCAGATTGATTAAATGAAAATTTAGAGTAGTGCCAAAAATCACATACCCGTCTAGCTCGAATCAAAGCGAGAACATATGCAATAATAGTTCTTTAGACTAAATAACACCTCTTTTGCTCAAGTAAATCACATATATCATCACCTAGGCATATAAATTTGACTCCATTCGGGCCCGTATCACGCCATAGAAGTTGAAAATATAGTAGAGCTCTTTACATAAGGGCAGTTGAAGCCCACAATAAAACTAGTCTTAGTAAAAGATTAAGCATCGCCCAGGTAATCAGTAGCCTGGTCATCTACATCCACTTACTCCAAAACAACACTTATTTCATAAATAAAAGTCTTATCTAACAACCTAACCTCAAACACAATAAGGATAGACCTCTTAGAAGATCTAACGGAGCAAAAAAATTAAATAAAAAAATTTAGGAGCCGTTTTGCTTTGAAAATAAAATGACCTAAGGATAGCCAAAAACAAAAAAGCAAAAGTTTTGCTTAACATCCATTCAAACCTTTATATACGTCCCTTGCTGAATTTGAAATGCCACATTAAGTTTCGTCAAGATATCATTTCAAGGTGAGGCAAGAAAAATAATGATGATTAAATTATAAAGAATTTTTATTTATAAAAAGAAATATTTTATAGCTAGTTCATTCGTCGCTTTGGGGGCAGGACTAATCCTCAGTTCACCAAACTCATGTACAACACATGCCCACCAAACTTTTATTTCTCTATCTTCTCTTCCTCAGTGCGTACATGAGAGATCAAACTTATGACCCAAAATTTAGGCAGTTAATCTATTAAGGTTGCCACCTTGGTTGTGAGAAATTCCATATATGTAAACTCGTCCTGAAGAACCTCCACATCCACAACTTGGGCCCAGAGAGATTTCATATATGCAATCTTGGCCCAGAGAACTTCGACTTCTGCCACATGGGTACAAAGAGCCTCCACGTCTTCATACACGACTACCATCTCCTTCCACATCTGCTAGAGATCTGCAGCCCAAGCAAAAGAGTCCACAATATCATTCATACGGCAAACTAAAGATTCAAGGGACCCCTTCGGCTCTCAGTATCCCTATCTGAATTGGCTGAAAAAGGAGTTAGGATCATAAGAGAAAATGCGGTGGCTGCAACCTCACCAGAAGTACTGGCAAACTTCTTTGGTTCGATTTGTCACACCGTCTCTATGGGTTGGGAGTCAATGATATCAATTGTTTCCCTTATAGTAGGTGGGCATTAGTTACAATGATAAATTGGAAGGTCAGATGAAAAAGACAAGCTAAGTTACCAATCATGCACTCTAATTCTGATGTATTGAAGTTCTCTGCAATGAGAGGAGGCATACCATAATGAGGATTCCCTTGAGTCAATCGCAGAGGAAAAATATCCTTTGCTGATGGTTCTTTGTTTCAGATAGCCTCATCAACTAAACACGAGGGGGATCATTTGCCCGAGGTGGAGCATCGCCATGAGCAATAATTAGAGTTGGAGAGTGAAGAGGAGTGGAATCTGGTGTTGGAACAACATGACCACCACCGAGGATTCCCTCTCGAAGTGGTGTAGGAGCCAACACTTTTCTCTTTATGACTCTATTGTTGAATCAGATAATTCCCTAGCCTGTTCTACACGAGGCATTTTCGTGGTCAGTTATTTAACTGGTTTGGTTCCTTCAGCCAGCCTTTTGGTGCAAACGTCTGCTTCAAAAGGGAAAGTTCTAGAAGCAGGAAGCCCAAAAGCCAAAACTTCCTCGCTTTCTAGTTTCTTAGCACTTGACATATTCATTCACTTAAATGACCTACTAACAAGTAAAGGATACGAGGAATGGAAAAAATAAAAATGCTCTTAGCTCCCTATTTATAGGCAAAAAGGGCCACAAAAATCAAGGAAGTATAATTATTGTCATTTTTTATTTCTTGTTATGTGAACAATCATTATTTAGCTCTCTCATTCTTATGACATTTGTCACTTTCAAAGAAGAAAGATAATCAGAGAACTAATTATATACATCAGGAACATGCCTGCTCAAATCTTGAGAAGAAACTTTGGAACATATAAAGAGGATTCATGTTAGGACATTCGTCATGCTGTCAATTGGTCTATAAAGACGACTAAATGAAAATACAGACCGACCCAACATACACCGTGACCACGAAAAATTCTCTCAACCAACATTCGCCATTACAAAAGGTCAACATTTGACTAAATGAATGCTATTCAATATAGACACATTGACCGAAAGTGGGTTCCTCGTCAGATTATAGTGATATACCCTCTGTCCGATTAAATAATCCTGCCTATGGAAAAATATATTCGTAATTGGTCCCCTCGAAAATGGCAACTAAAGACCATTCAATCTGTCAAAGATTACTCAGTTGGCCGAGTGAATATGGGCGTACCTAATGAATATCAAATGTTCATGCTTGGCAGTTAAGAATACGAAGTAGTGACAGAAGCAGTTGCAAATGTAGAACAATGCCAACGACGATTACAAGGCCAAAATATGTACTATTCAATTACAAATATTTAAAGATGTAATGGATTTTAAATTATATAAACATTCACATTAAATGAGGGGGCAATCATGTAATTTTTGATACCTTACCTAAGATTTATAAATAGGAGGATCATTTTCACTATCCCTCTAAATTTCCAAAAGACTAATTATTACATGTATATTATTTCTCTTTCCTTCATTCAACAAATGCTCTAGCTTTTAGCCTTGAACTACAAGAGAAGTTAGGATCCAATAGTTATTATTATTACAAAATAAAAAATTACTATTTATTATAATTTATTTTTATTTTTAATAACGCTTGACGGGCACCCACAATAGCGGTTCATTATCTGACGTCTTGCACAATAAAATTTACATATCATAATCATATTTTATATTATGAAAATACATTTTCTTGTTCTATTTTATCATCACTTAATACTATATCATAGCTAGTTGGACCAAAGTAAAACCCTACATGAAATTCATTTTAAGCTATGAACAAGTAAACATTCATTGTCAATCTTCAAGCTTTGTTTTTCATTGGTTAGTCTTGTAAAAGAGCCTCCNAGGAAGTCACTAAGGTTCTCCTCTGGATCCATGACATCCCCTAGTTCTTCCTCCTTTGGACTCTACAACAAAAGGGTTCTCCTCTGGATCCATGACATCCCTTAGTTCTTCCTCCTTTGGATTCTACAATAAAATGTTCCAAATTTGGAACAATCCCCTTTCACACCTCTACGTTCGATCTCATTGAAAAGTCCTACCCTTTGAAACTCCCTGAAGATAATCTTTCCTGATTTTTATTCAGAGTCTTCTTAGGTGACTTTGGTCATCTAAGATGTAATTAGCTTTAGGGGCTTGCCCTTATAGGAAGCATGTACGAACCCAGCCTAATATAAACCCTATTTATTCCTTTATATTAAATAGGGGAACTTGTCAGCAAATACAAATATTTTGCTGACCAAACGAACGTCATATGTTTCTTAGTTTATTTGATCGAGCCTTATCCTCAAGTCTTATGTTAATCCTTCAGGATAGATATAGGATTTGAGGTACAACGTTCTTTCATTTAAACTATGAAAAATATGGGGTCTGTTTGATTTCTTATTTTTCTAAACTAAATATATATGTAAATTAAAACGTCCTTCTGAAGCGGGCGACGGGATTTCTATTCCAGTGACCCACAACATCTTACGGGCAACTCCTCCAACACAAAATAGTGTCGACACCTATATGTGGCACCAACTAGCACCATCAACAAAAGTAAATAACTAATTATTGAACTAAATGTTTCTATAACTCAAGAGAGGGTAAATAGATATATGCTCCCTTTTTCAACACTTTATTTACATTCTTAAACTTCAAACCTGCAACCTACTTAATTATTCATAAGAGAAAAGCATTTTTTATCAAGCTTGAATTTCACCATATTGTTTTTCTCTAGATAAGATTTAACATTGGATTAAAATAGTAACTTAGGTGTAGTGATAGCAAAACCACCTTTATCGACCCTCCAAAATAAGACCTTATAGTAATAGACTAGAACTTCACCTAAAGTGATTGTCTTTTACGATTCCCTATGGCTTTTATACTCGGGACTAAAGAAAGTCATATATTAGTTGAATGATACGTGCACTTGTGCTCTTACCTTGTATTCTATGCGTAATAGTGGTAAATCTATAGTTATAAAATTTATGAAATATATTTTAAAATTATAATTTTAAAACCCTAAATCATTAGGTATACTGAGAGATTCAATTAAATTTTTGGCGCCTTTACCGTGGAATCACAATGGTAGAAGAAATTTTCAGGGGAATTTTAGTTGAATCTAGACTTAAATTTGGAAATTATGGTGTTTATATAAAGTGATTTGTATATTGTGTGTCTTTACATTCAAAAGAAAAGCTAACAAATAAATAAAATTTTTTAGTGTTTGAAATATATCATACTAGTCAAAGCTTTAGTATTGAATGTGTAGTTCAGGAGCGATAGACCTTGAACTATACGACTCAGAACTAGAGAGAACTGTTAAGAGGATTAGGAAACAAAGAACTCTATGCCACATTTAGTTATAATGGTGTCTCAAATGACATTGTTAGACCTAGACTTCTTACTTTTTTACTTAGGGCTAAATCCAAAATGTGGCTCAATTCATTAGCACCAGGGTCCATCAGAAAATAGGGAGATTTTTCTCATAAATTTCTTGCTAATTATTTTCCACCATCCAGAAGAGCTAAGTTGTGGAATGATATCACATGGTTTAGTCAATATGATAGTGAATCAATTTATGAGGCCTGGGAACAATTTAAGAAACTTCTTAGGAAGTCTCCACATCATGCATTACTTGATTGGCTTATTATACAAACCTTCAATAATGGATTAGTTGGATCTTTAAGAGAGATTATTGATGCTACTATAGGTGGGTCTCTCATGTCCAAACCTTATGAAGAGGCCTATTCTCTCTTCGAGAAAATAACCAATAATAACTTCCAATTGCCATCTGAGAGAGTAACCTTAAGAAAGAATCTAATATTCAAGAAAATGATGTACCTACAATCCTAATGTCTCAAGCAGTAGCTATTGGAAGCAAATTAGACCATTACATGATGAGTCAAATTAAAGGATTTTCTGTCATTGAGGAAAAATTATTTGGACAAGTAGTTGATACTAACTTCATTGAATCTATGCATGCAATTAATAATGATCAAAATGACCCTTATTCCAACTATTACAACCCAGGTTGGAAGAATCACCCAAATTTCAATTGGAATAATAATTTTGGAGGAGGAAACCAAATTTGGGTAAATAATCTAGTTAATACAACAAGTAATTGGAATAACCAAGGCAATTTTAACTTTATACCTTTTTATCCTTATGGATTTAATGCTAAGCCACAATTTAAGGAGAAGAAGTTATCGTTGGAAGAGGTTGTAATTCAAATGGGAAGTCAGTTGCATAACCAAGGAACTGTGATTAAGAATATAAAAAAGTAAGTAGGGTAGATTGCTTCTACACTTACCAATCATCCTCAAGGAATTATTCTTAGTAACACTAAGGTGAACCCTAAGGAAAAGGGTACTGTGCAAGTCAAATATGAATAATTCTTAGATTCGTTGGACTGATGACTTTAAACCAAGTACTTTGTGGGAGGCACCCCATGGTTATCTTTGTTGGTGTGAGTGTTAGTGAGTGTAAATGATATGTGTATGATGTTTATGAGTTATTACGATTGACAGTGATCTTGGATAATTATGTGTAAGAGTCAACAGTTGAGTTGTTGATATGTCAAGACAGAGGTGAATTCCTAACTTCTTGACATGGTTATACTCATATATCTTCTCTGTAGTAGTAGAATTAACGAGTCCACTACAACTAAGTTCTCAAACAAACTTGAGCTTCACAAGAGATGTGTTGAGTTTGGTCAAATGTCAGGTCCATCTCAATTCTGTTACTTAATTTATATGACCTTATTTTTATTGAGTAGGGTTATGAACCTACTTGATAAGTAACATGAAGATGAGTAAAAGCTATAAACTTTGTGGTGCATATTAAGGATTGAGGTAATGCCTGAGGTTGACAATACATGAGTCAATATAATAGAGATAATCTTGCCCACAGGTTTAACGCTAAAAAATTTGTAAAAGCACCAAATTTTTCAATGTTTTGATTCCACTAGAAATTGAAACTAAGGTTTGGATATGTGATGGGTTTTAGGAAAAATTGACCTCATTTATCTTTTGTGTTTGTGAATGTGTTACTGAAGTAATTTAGGACTTTGGGGAGATTAAAATGTTCATTTTAGGTTGACCCAAATTAAAATCAGAGTATGTAGAAAGTTTTGGTCTTTTCTATTGTTACTTGGATGCTAATATATTATCATTTTAACAAGCTAAACAGATATTTGTCACTATTCATTCATGATGTAATAATTAGAAAAATTCTTGTTACTACTTTTTATTACTCCAATGATACTATCTACAATTTAATTAGACTTTCTTTTTAGTTCAGTTTTCAATATAACACGTGTAGATTAGATTTACTTTTTGTTGCATACTAATCTATCCTGAATAATCTATGAAAAGTATTTCTGATAGACACTTGTGATATATTGTATTTCTAAGCTCTAATTTTTCTTCCTCCTTATATTTCTTATTCTTAATGCCATATATGCTAAAAATTTTGTTTGGGGGGGGGGGGGGNGTAGTGTTTTTCTTAGGATACTATGAGATTTGATCATAAGGAATACCATAGAAGAATTAGTGAAATTTTTGAAAAAGACTATTCTAAGGTTAAGATATTTCGTAGGAAACAATAAGAAAATGATTTTAGTATTTATAGCAGGAAAGAATTGTATTTTTAAAAAAAATGAGGGTTTTTAGAATTACATATTTAAAAGAATTAATTCTCTAAATTTTTTTTAAAGCTAATACCTTTATTCCTTCTGAAATAAGTGTAAGATAGCTATAAGTATTACTTTAGAAAGAAGATGTGAAATTCAAAACCATTAAAGGCATATCCAGATATAGTAATCCTCACAAAAAATAGAAAGAAGTGAAAAAGATCCTAAAAAGAAAAAAAAAGAGAAGTGAGGAGAACCTTGAGGGCATGCCTAACTAAAAATTGGTTTCACTTGAAACTTCATAAAGGATAAAAATTAGATATTGTACTAAACTTGTTTTTACTTAAACAAAGTATAGTTTAAATCTTTCTACTTGAGTGCTTTAATTCAATCTTTTATACTTTCTAGGAATCCAAAGTTTAACAAATTACAATTATTTTTCAAATAGATAGAAAATTAGTATTCTTGGGGTGTATACAAAATAATCTTAAACTCTAATTCTAGTCTAATTCAGTAGATTTCTCCTAAGTTGTACTATGATATTCTTAAAGAAAGATTATAGAAAATCTTAATGAAATCCACTACCTCAAAACAAGAGATTTAGTTTTTAAACTTATAGTGTTACTTGATGACAAGTAGTATTTAAGTTTGGGGATTTTATTATATCTTTTAGCATGCTTAATTTTTTATAGTTTTTACATTTATTTATGAATGAAATTGAACTTTAAAGGAAGGTATTTTTATGTTTTTTTTGTAGGAATAATAGGAAGAATAATTAGAGTTAATTGGATAAAAATCATAGCAAAAAGAGGCAATTCGAGCAATATTAAGAGTAGCAGGCAACGCCTATGCACCACTTCCTGGCACCTAGGTGCTAGAACCCCATCAAGAAATAGAAAAGGTGCCTCCTAGGTGCCACTTTCTAGAGCATAAGTGCCAGAATTTTCTGGAGCAGTTTTCTGTGAGTTATTTAATGGTTTAGAATGATGGAAAGAGCAATTTTCTGTCATTTGAGGATGTGGGGATGAAGTTCCAAGGCCTGGAACTCCCCAAGGACTTCAGGAAATCCATATTAGTAGTAAGGTTTCACTAATTTAGAGGGATTTTTAAAGAAAATTGAGAGAAATTGTAAGGGATTGTATCAACAATTGCAAGGAGCAGGAGACAACTTTGATGGATAGATCTCAGAGATTAAAGCTAAGTATTATATGTTTTGATTGCACTATAATCCAGTAAAAATGTATTTAGTGAACTTGTGTTGCTATGTAGAGATTATTTGTTTGCCTTGTGATCCCTTATAACACATATCTAGTTTAATTGTTTTGTTTCATGAGGTTTTCTATTGAATTTATCATGCATTGTGAGCAGAGACCCTGTGCTTTTCTTTTCTGATGATTTGGTAGTAAGTGTAGGGTGTTGAAATTTAAGAATAAATCTTAATTTTAAATGTGATTAATGTTCTCCTAGACTTAATATACATATCATACTGGCCATAAGAATTGTTAAAACCTGTTGTGACTCATTTGACTTGTTTGTGAGTGGCAGCGAATCAACATGAGAACATTCACATTGTCCATTTAACTATGAAACAAGTAATTAGGTGGTTGTGCGAATTTAGGGAGATAATTATTCTTGGAGGTTCTCATTAGAGCTTTCTGGGTAACATGCAAGGCATACAGATATGGGAAGCCTATATGTGGCACCAACTGAGACAATTGCTAAAATAAAATCACTAATTAGTGAACTAATCATAACTTTAACTTAGGAGAGGGTAGATATACATATGCTCATTTGGTCACTACTTTATTTTCATTCTTAAAGTTCAAACCTACAACCTACTTAATTATTCACAAGAGAAAAGTTCTTTTTATCAATCTTGAATTTCACCTTATTGATTTCTCTATATAAGTTTTAACATAGGATTAAAATTGTAACTTAGGAGTAGTGATAGCAAAACCACCTTTATAGTAGTAGAATAGAACTTCACCTAATATGATCATCTTCCACGGTTCCCTGTGGGTTCAATACTCCTGACTAAAGAAAGTTCTATATTACTTGAACGATACATGCACTTGCATTATTACCTAGTGTTTTGTGCTTAATAGTGATAAATATCTAGTTATAAAATTTATTAAATATATTTTAAAATTATAATTGTAGATCACCGAATCACTAGGTATACCAAAGGTCGGTCACATATTCTCTCAGATTCAACATCCGATTTACAATTAAGGGTTAGTGTATTGGACCACCAACAATTCTTAGCCGAGAATGACCTGCTATATTGCTTTTAGCTGAGGGGAAACAATTTTACTCTTTTTATACAAACCTCATGTAGCTTTAGTTGAGATACTTCATTCATCACAGGAACTCTTCATGAACTTGAGCTTCCAATCCTTTGTCTTGTTCTCCAGATTGATTAAATGAAAATTTAGAGTAGTGCCAAAAATCACATACCTGTCTAGCTGGAATCAAAGCAAGAACATATGCAAAAATAGTTCTTTAAACTAAATAACACCTCTTTTGCTCAAGTAAATCACATATATCATCACCTAGGCATATAAATTTGACTCCATTCGGGCTCGTATCACGCCAAAGAAGTTGAAAATATAGTAGAGCTCTTTACATAAGGGCAGTTGAAGCTCACAATAAAACTAGTCTTAGTAAAAGATTAAGCATCGCCCAGGTAATCAGTAGCCTGGTCATCTACATCCACTTACTCCAAAACAACACTTATTTCATAAAAAAAAGTCTTATCTAACAACCTAACCTCAAACAAAATAAGGATATACCTCTTACAAGATCTAACGGAGCAAAAAATTAAATAAAAAAATTTAGGAACCGTTTTGCTTTGAAAATAAAATGACCTAAGGGTAGCCAAAAACAAAAAAAGCAGAAGTTTTGCTTAACATCCATTCAAACCTTTATATAGGTCCCTTGCTGAATCTGAAATGCCACATTAAGTTTTGTCAAGATATCATTTCAAGGTGAGGCAAGAAAAATAATGATGATTAAATTATAAAGAATTTTTATTTATAAAAAGAAATATTTTATAGCTAGTTCATTCGTCACTTTGGGCAGGACTAATCCTCAGTTCAACAAACTCATGTACAACACATGCCCACCAAACTTTTATTTCTCTATCTTCTCTTCCTCAGTGCGTACATGAGAGATCAAACTTATGACTCAAAATTTAGGCAGTTAATCTATTAAAGTTGCCACCTTGGTTGTGAGAAATTCCATATCTGTAAACTCGTCCTAAAGAACCTCCACATCCACAACTTGGGCCCAAAGAGATTTCATATATGCAATCTTGGCCCAGAGAACTTCCACTTCTGCCACATGGGTACAAAGAGCCTCCACGTCTTCATACACGACTACCATCTCCTTCTACACCTGCTAGAGATCTGCAGCCCAAGCAAAAGAGTCCACAATATCATTCATACGACAAAGTAAAGTCTCAAGAGACCCCTTCAGCTCTCAGTATCCTTATTTGAATTGGCTGAAAAAGGAGTTAGGATCATAAGAGAAAATGCGGTGGCTGCAACCTCACCAGAAGTACTGGCAAACTTCTTTGGTTCGATTTGACACACCGTCTCTATGGGTTGGGAGTCAATGATATCAATTGTTTCCCTTATAGTAGGTGGGCATATGTTACAATGATAAATTGGAAGGTCGGATGAAAAAGACAAGCTAAGTTAGCAATCATGCACTCTATTTCTGATGTATTGAAGTTCTCTGCAACGAGAGGAGGCATACCATAATGAGGATTCCCTTGAGTCAATTGCAGAGTAAAAATATCCTTTGCTGGTGGTTCTTTGTTTCAGATAGCCTCATCAACTAAACATGAGGGGGATCATTTGCCAGAGGTGGAGCATCGCCATGAGCAATAATTAGAGTTGGACAGTGAAGAGGAGTGGAATCTGGTGTTGGAACAACATGACCACCATCGAGGATTCCCTCTCAAAGTGGTGTAGGAGCCAACACTTTTCTCTTTATGACTCTATTGTTGAATCAGACAATTCCCTAGCCTGTTCTACATGAGGCATTTTCGTGGTCAGTTGTTTAACTGGTTTGGTTCCTTCAGCCTGCCTTTTGGTGCAAACCATCTTCTTCTCTTCTATTTTCCTCTTTTCAGTCGATCGAGCTTGTTCACCTGCCTGCTTCTTAATGAGTGAGTGGAACATTTGTGTTACCTTTTTCTTTCATCTTCAAAAGGGAAAGTTCTAGAAGCAGGAAGCCCAAAGGCCAAAGCTTCCTCGCTTTCTAGTTTCGTAGCACTTGACATATTCATTCACTTAAATGACCTACTAACAAGTAAAGGATACAAGGAATGGAAAAAATAAAAATTCTCTTAGCTCCCTATTTATAGGAAAAAAGGGCCACAAAAATCAAGGAAGTATAATTATTGTCATTTTTTATTTCTAGTTATGTGAACAATCATTAATTAGCTCTCTTATTCTTATGACATTTGTCACTTTCAAAGAAGAAAGATAATCAGAGAACTAATTATTTACATCAGGAACATGCCTGCTCAAATCTCGGGAAGAAACTTTGGAACATATAAAGAGGATTCATGTTAGGACATTCGTCATGCTGTCAATTGGTCTATGAAGACGACTAAATGAAAATACAGACCGGCCCAACATACACCGTGAGCATGAAAAATTCTCTCAACCAACATTCGCCATTACAAAAGGTCAACATTTGACTGAATGAATGCTATTCAATATAGACACATTGACCGAAAGTGGGTTCCTCGTCAGATTATAGTGATACACCCTCTGTCCGATTAAATAATCCTGCCTATGGAAAAATATATTCGCAATTGGTCTCCTCGAAAAAGGCAACTGAAGACTATTCAATCTGTCAAAGATTACTCAGTTGGCCGAGTGATTATGGGTTCACCGAATGAATGTCAAATGTTCATGCTTGGTAGTTAAGAATATGAAGTAGTGGCAGGAGCAGTTACAGATGCAGAATAATGCCAACGACGATTACAAGGCCAAAACATGTACTATTCAATTACAAATATTTAAAGATGTAATGGATTTTAAACTATATAAACAATCACATTAAATGAGGGGGCAATCATGTAATTTTTGATACCTTACCTAAGATTTATAAATAGGAGGATCATTTTCACTAAGAGAATCCCTATAAATTTCCAAAAGACTAATTATTACATGTGTATTATTTCTCTTTCCTTCATTCAACAAATGATCTAGCTTTTAGCCCTGAACTACAAGAGAAGTTAGGATCCAATAGTTATTATTATTACAAAATAAAAAATTACTATTTATTGTAATTTATTTTTATTTTTAATAACGCCAGACGGGCACCCACAATAGCGGTCCATTATCTGACGTCTTGCACAATAAAATTTACATATCATAATCATATTTTGTATTATGAAAATACATTTTCCTATTCTATTTTATCATCACTTAATGCTATATCATAGCTAGTTGGACCAAAGTAAAACCCTACATGAAATTCATTTTGAGCCATGAACAAGTAAACATTCATTGTCAATCTTCAAGCTTTGTTTTTCATTGGTTAGTCTTGTAAAAGAGCCTCCTCTTAAATAGCTCAAAATAAAAGTAATGTTATCCAAATGAGGAAAACTAGTAATAAGTACCAACCGACCAGGAGATTAAAAATATCAGTTGGTGTAATAATTACAAAAAATTACTTAATTACATAAATGAATTATGAGCGTAGGGTATCAAAACGGCAAAATGAGTGATAATTACATGGAAATAAGATGAAGGTACAATTTTTATAATTTTTTGTGCTGCAGAAACATCCAATAATAATAGCGTCCATGAATGGACTTCTAAGTTAATGATTGCTTAGTAATGATGAGTTTAACGAAACAATTGAAATTTAGAAGCCATGAACGATGCCAACAACAAGAAAAGATTCTACTTTCTTGCAAGTATAGTTTAAATTTACACTAGCATGCTACATAAAAGTGCTGATGTTTGAACCTTGTAAGAGGGATGCTCTAGGTATGATATTGAAGAGACTGTGGTGGGTTGAGTTTGTGTTGTTTCAATGCCTCTTTGTGTTGCTGCAGTATTTTTATTATTTCAACGATAAAAATATTTAGTGCAAGGTTTAGCATATCATCATGCTAATATAAAGGCAATTCAGTCTTAACTTTAAATACAAATTTTCATGCGATAAGAAGAAGAAATGCAACGCTCGTGCGAGAGTCTTATTATGGTTGAAATCCAAAGAGAAAGATTATGAAGCCTTATTTTATTGAAATTGATACGCCGTCAACAAATTTCTATCATGTAGCATAAATCTCGAGATAATTATTTAGCAAGAAATGTTCAATCTTCAATTAAATGTCATCAATAACTATGATTTCAACAAACTTATATTTAAACTGATCGGCTCGATGAGACGGACCAAATGATACCAAAATTGGTTCAATCTAAGTCAAATGAAGCCCAGCTCAAACAATTAAACTACTTTGGAAGATTTAAATACATATTTGGAATGCCAAATAGATTCTAAATTTGACATGATTATAATCAGATCAAGCGTCTCGGTGAAACAAGTCAAACGAGCCCAAGATTGCTCAATTTCAATATCATTAGTGCATTCAAAGGTCCACCGATCGCCATTTGATCATGGGAATCTCTCAAGGCCGTTTATTGGAGAGTTGTCCAAATTCCTTCTTTATTTGCGGAGACCTCTCCTAGACTATAAATGGAGCCCAACCCCCCTCATGAGAGAAGGAAGAGGGATAGTTGAGCAAGAAGAAGATTGAAGCTTTGAGGGTGAGCTGAAGTTCAACATCACTTTTGCACCATAGATCTGACAAATACTTCCCACTCCTGCAACCATTGACCGCTATCGACCACCAGTCGCTGGCCACCATTGAACGCCATCACTCTCCCCTGACTCATTGTAATAAAACTCTTTGTGAAATCACAACGTATTTTATAAAATCACGATGAGTGTTACAGAGTAACAAGACATCCTACGGAACAACGCACTCCACATAATGTGAAACGATGTCTTTCAAAGGTGGTGTAAAAAGAGACCTCAAATACGATATAATAACACACACCAATAATAGTATAACAACATACCCCACACACGGTGCAACAATGTCGCTAGATGACAGTGCAATAATGCATCTCAAAAATACTGGCTTTCTTTAAGCTCATACAGCTCTCTCTTTACGGCCCCACTACAGCCTTATGATTGACGTGGTCCACAGCTCGTGCATCTATTGACTCAATTCTTTGTAGCCTAAGAACATCATCACAGCTCATTATCATGGCTTACGTAACAAATTATGAGTTATGTGGTCCACATGTTGTGCAGCTTTTTGACTTTGGCCCCTGTAGTCTATAGATGTAATCATAACTCACCACTACGGATTACGTGACCAACCATGACCAACACAGTTCACAGCTCATGCAGCTTATGCTCTACAGTTTATGGACACCACTATGACCTACATGTCCAACTATGTCCACAAGATCCATAACCCGTGCGGCTCCCAAGTTTGGCCCCTACAACATATGGACATCATCACAACTAACCACTATAGTTAATGTGACCAACTATAGCTTAAGTGGTTCATAGCTTGTGCAACTTTCAACTCTAGCCTCTCCGGCCTATGAACAACATCAGAGCTCACCACAAGACTTACATGGCCAATTATAACCTATGTGGTCCACAACTCATGCAACACCTTGACTTTGACTCTTGTGCCTTTTGAACACATGATAACTCATCACAAAAGCCTACAAGAAAATACAAACTAAGTGGTCCACAACACGTGCAACTCCCAATTCTGGCTTATGTAACTAACAGATGTCATTATAGCTCACCGATACAACCTAAATGAACAACTTTAACCTAGTTGTTCAACAAATCATACATAGAACTATCGACTCCAGCCTTTATGTCATTCTATCTCATCACTACCGCTTACATGACGAACTGTGGCCTACATTCTCATAAATTATGTTGCTCCATAATTTAGCCTCTACACCTAATAGATGCCATCATAGCTCACCACTAATTCTTACATGTTTAACTATGGTCTACGTGGCTCAAATCTCTTGTAAATCTCCACTTTGGCCTCTATGACTTATAGAAATCTTCATAGCTCACTATTAAAAGCTATGTAATCAATTGCAGTTTAAGCGATCCAAAACTCATGCAGCTGTCACCTCTATCGTTTGTGGTCTACAGACATCATAACAACTCATCACTATAACCTATATGACTAATTATGGCCTACATAGCTCATAGCTCATATGACCCCAACTCCATCATTGGCCACTGATCCCGATATTTTTTATGTGTAAGGATTTATGAAGTTGACAGCAATACTTGAAGATTTTAATCTCCAGTAATGACACCAAAAACTTGATCATGATTAACAACTTAATTGCAACACTATAACAACACTTTAATTATATTTTCACTTATATTTCCTTACTTTGCAACAGAGTCAAAACTTGATCCTGAAGTACATAAGAATTTAAGTTTTCAATTTATATATGTTGGGATACTATGCAAGTATACGTATAATTATGAAGTAATATAGGACTTTTTAATTAAGACTTGAATATCAAACCCAAAGGGAAATAATGCAATATGCTTAACTGATCAGCAACTTTCTATTTAAAAAAAAATTACTTAAACTAAAGATGTATTTGCAGTAATTAAAATTTAAATATTTTTGGTATTTTTGATTTTTGGACGAAATAGTAACAATTTAAAAGGATAACTTGAGTTTATGTAAAAGAAAAACATTGAGTTTGAAAATATATTTCTCCTTATCATGAATCAGTAATAAGCATAAGAATTCTGTTGTGGTAGCATGCAAATTGTGTTGTGCCAAATAAGAGCAATTATATATTCTTCACCCTTACTAGAGATGCTATAAAGAACATTGATTAATTTAAGGTTTGAATAGTTCTGAAGACCGGCTAGGCAGAGAAGATACTAGCTCTCACTCTAGAGTTCCCAATTCACTCTACATGGGGGCTAACATCTCGTATCAGAACCTAAAGCAATAAACCAAGTTAGGGGCTTTAACTTGTCACTTTAAAGTCCTCTAACTCTACGCACT
This sequence comes from Phalaenopsis hybrid cultivar, assembly GCA_002079205.1. NCBI lineage: Eukaryota > Viridiplantae > Streptophyta > Magnoliopsida > Asparagales > Orchidaceae > Phalaenopsis > Phalaenopsis hybrid cultivar. The sequence goes on from JXCR01145616.1 coordinate 69,176, forward strand.
TCAATGATCATTTCCCTATTTATTTGCAATAAATCATATGAATTACATTCTCAATCATACAACCTCATGTGCTTCTTTCCAATTGTTGACTAAGACAATACCAGCCCGATTCTTACATGTTCTCACAAAAAATTTTAATATCTGGATTGGCCAAATCAAATAGTAAATGAAGAACATGGAATTGAATAATCACAACACCTTCCAACATTAAAGTTTAATACTTTCTACAACTTCCATCCAGTACTTTAATTACTTATCATTTTATGGAGAAAGATAAAGAAAATTACTTAGAATCCATGGAGAAAACAAAACCACACTTTAGTTTAAAAGTATAAATCATTGTCAAAACAACAAGAAGTAGTTCAAACAAAAGATAGTTCAAAACAACAAGAAGTAGTTCAAACAAAAGTTGTTAAAAAAAAAAGATAAAAACTTATCTCAAATCCTCCACTGAACTCTTGAAGTTCCTTTGAATCTATTCTCTTTTACAACACACTAAACTCTTAAAGTAAAACTAAAAAGAAAAAAAGAAAAAGTTAAATATTGTGTGGTGCTTAAATCTCTTCACAAGAATTCTCCACTATCCTCTTCCTCTTCTAGCACCCTCTCCCTCTTCAAGAACCCTCTCCCTCTTCAAGCACCCTCTTCAAATGTAAAAACTTCCTTCTTTTAAAAATCTCTAAGAGGTGCCTGGATAACTCTTCAAAACGTGTCAAAATTCGATGTATTCTCTAAGGGATGCCTCCTTTCACAATTCATTTAATAATATTTTCATTTATAGTAGTCATAACTACCCTCTTTAGCCAAAAGGTGCCTCAAACACCTCTTTCAAATTTGGCCAAATGAAGAAAATAGCCAAATAATTGCCACTGGCGCTTAGGCACGGCGTTCTCAGTTCAACTGGTGCTTAGGCTCCAAAACATTTTAGCACAATTTTCACCTTTTTGCTCCAAATTTGATCCTTTTTCACTCCTTTTAGCATTTTCCAACTTTCTACCTGTACTTGAAAGAAAAACACATAAATACCTTCCATTAAAGTGCAATATCTCAAAAATAGGTATAAAAATGCGTCTAAAAATACTATATATTTTAGGTGTATCAAAATCCTCCAACCTTAAAATGTTATTTGTCCTCAAGTGAAACTTCAATCTTTAAAAACCAAATAAGTAAGATATGTTTATGAGTTCTTTAGGAGTTACTAAAATTTAGATTTAGAAATATAGTAGTCTACATCAGAAAAAATACTTAGTAAATGAGACCAATTTAAAGTTTAGAAATTCTTAATGTTAAGAAAGATGAAAATATGAGTTCCTATCTAATTCAAAAATATTGTAGATTTTCCAAATTTAGAATTTAGTCTTTTATTATCTCCACTTAGAAATTTTTATTAGGAATAATTTTACTTACTATATTATATCCTTAAGCTTAAGTGTTTCTCAGGTCTTATGCTTTAAAAAGATCAAACGTGGAACCAATTTTTTATTAGATACTAATCCTCAAGCTTCTCCTCACTTACTTTTTCTTTTTCTTTTTTATTTTCTTTTCTTTTTCTTTTTCTTTTTTTTTCTTTTTCTTTTTCTTTTTCAGGCAAGGATTACTTCATCTCGATAAGCCTTTAATGGTTTTGAATTCTAATTCTTCTTTCCTAAAGCTAAGTCTTGATATAAGTTTTTTACTTAAAAATTAAATAATAGTTTTGAAAATTATTTTAATAAATGAAATTTAAGTATTAAATATAAACTTCTAAAATTCTAAATTTTTCAAAAATAATTTTTTTCTTTCCAAAGATAATTACTTATATTAAATATTTTCTATACTAAAAACTTTTAACTTAAAGTTTTTCTTCATTAGTAAAAATTTCAACTAAATTCTCTTACTCATTTCAAAAATCAAATTTTATCTCCCTAATATAACTTCATATACATGATCATTTTTCTTTTCAAATCAAATTCACTTGTAGCACCATTTCAAACAAATAAAATTCAAGTTTTGAAAATTTTTTTCATCCCCCCAAACTAAATTTTTAAGAGATTAAATAGTTTAACAGTAGATATATATAAGCATGAATGAAAATTGAAATAACATGTTTACAGGAATTTTTATATCCTAAGTATACAAGTATAAAACTAAAAATAGGAGTAAAATTAATTTTTGATCAATTTTTTTTATCATTTTCATTTTAATTTAACATGTAGAGATTCAATAGACTTCTAAGTAGTGGGTACAAACATAAAAACAAACGAACACACTAACATGATAAAAGAAAAATACAGGGTAGCTGTTTTCTGAGTCTTAAAGTTTAAAACTAAAGCTAGCAAGATTTTTAATTTTTTATAAGATATAGAATCAAGTTCAATCCTAAACTAACTAACACAGTACTAAACACACAACAATTGTTACTATCCAAGCATTTTAAAAAAATCTACTAATAAAGCACAACATCACAATACAATTAACAAATAAAATTCTCACACATTACAAGGTCTAAACAAGTACAGAAACATACATGTCTTAAGTCCAAAAATAAAAACACATCATATCATATGTCTCAAGTCCAAGCATAAAAATAAACAACACATCACAAATCTCAAGTCCAAAACATATAGTTTAATACACATTATAAACATAAAAATAAATTAGTCCTCTTCTTCATCATTCTTAGAATCTCCGCTATTCCGGACATCTGTAGGCTCATAGTCAGGGTATCTAGGATATGGAGGAAATTGCACTCCTTGATTACCCCTGATGAGGCTTTCCAAAGATGAGTGAAATTTCTCTTCATAATCACTTTTTTTTCTATTATACCTATCAGTATGATCTGCAAAATTCTCTAGAAGCAAAAGCACGTGAGGTAGATGGTCTAGACGTAGAAGCAGTAGAGTTAGAAGTAGCAGACGTTTCCATTCCACACTCCTTAAAAATTCTCCTCTCCAACCAAAAATAGAATGTTCAGAATAAGTCTTCACATTCACCTTGGTAATAGGCTTTAGAGGCAACAATACTTCCTCCCAGCTATCATATTTCACTCCAGTTTGATCACATAAAGAAAAGATCAAGGAAGCAAATCCCAGACGTGCAGTAGTAACGACAGTGGAAGAACTGATGATAGTATGATATATCAAAGCTCCTATGTTGACGAGCTTTCCTTTCTTATTAAAATAACTTAACATCGCTCTCTCTCTCTGGTAACTTCACTAAGATGATTTGTTGGTAATAGACGGGCAGAAATAAATCAATGCTAGGCCTTCAAAGCTGCACTTAACTTTGACGTGGGAAAATTGGCTCTCCTTTCATTAGTAATTTTCTAAAGTCCTCTTCGAACCGTCAAATAAAATAATCTCATCTAGCTCTTTCTCAATCGGACTACAATTCAAATAAAAACATAAAGTATCCGGTGGCTAATGGTAGAACAATTTGACTACGTCCCGTGAAAAAGGTACCAATTTTCCTCGAACCATAACTCGATCTTCTTCAGCTTCAGGTAGGTTTGCATAGAACTCCCTAACAATAGAAATAACTGCAATTTTTAAAACACTTTAGCTCAATTTTTACCTTTTTTCTCCAAATTTAATCCTTTTTCACTCCTTTTAGTATTTTTTAACTTTTTACCTGTACCTGAAAGAAAAACACACAAATACCTTCCATTAAAGAACAATATATCAAAAATAGGTATAAAACTGCGTCTAAAAGTACTATATATTTTAGGTGTATCAAAATCCCCCAAACTGAAAATGTTATTTGTCCTCAAGTGAAACTTCAATCTTTAAAAACCAAATAAGTAAGATATGTTTATGAGTTTCTTCAGGAGTTACTAAAGTTTAGATTTAGAAATATAGTAGTCCACATAAAAAAAAAATATTCAGTAAATGAGACCAACTTAAAATTTAGAAATTTTTAATGTTAAGAAAGATGAAAATATGAGTTCCTATCTAATTCATAAATATTGTAGATTTTTCAAATTTAGAATTTAGTCCGTTTATTATCTCTACTTAAAAATTTTTCTTAGGAATAATTTTACTTACTATATTATATCCTTAAGCTTAAGAGTTTCTCAAGTCTTATACATTAAAAAGATCAAACGTGGAACCAATTTTTGATTAGGAACTACTCCTCAAGCTTCTCCTCCCTTACTTTTTCTCTTTCTTTTTTCTTTTTCTTTTCTTTTCTATTTCTTTTTTTTTCTTTTTCTTTTTCTTTTTCTTTTTCAAGAAAGGATTACTATATCTCGATAGGCCTTTAATGCTTTCGAATTCCACTTCTTTTTTTCCTAAAGCAAAGTCTTGATATAAGTCTTTTACTTAAAAATATAATAATAGTTTTGAAAATTATTTTAATAAAAGAAATTTAAGTATTAAATATAAAAGCCTAAATTTCTAAAATTTTCAAAAATAAAATTTTTCTTACTAAAGATAGTTACTTATATTAAACATTTTCTACACTAAAAACTTTTAACTTAAAGTTTTTCGTCATTACTAAAAATTTCAACTAAATTCTCTTACTCATTTCAAAAATCAAATTTTACTTCCCTAATATAACTTCATATACATGATCATTTTTCTTTTCAAATCAAATTCACTTGTAGTACATTTCGAACAAATAAAATTCATGTTTTGAAAAAATTTTTCATCCCCCAAACTTAAATTTTTAACAGATTAAACAGTTTAACAGTAGATATATATAAGCATGAATGAAAATTGAAATAACATGTTTACAGGAATTTTTTTATCCTAAGTATACAAGTATAAAACTAAAAACAGGAGTAAAATTAATTTTTGATCAAAATTTTTTTATCATTTTCATTTTAATTTAACATGTAGTGATTCAATAGACTTCTAAGTAGTAGGCATAGACATAAAAAACAAACAAACACACTAACATGATAAAATAAAAATACAGGGTAGCAGTCTTTTGAGTTTTAAAGTTTAAAACTAATGCTAGAAAGTTTTTTAACTTTTCATAAGATATAGAATCAAGTTCAATCCTAAACTAACTAACACGGTACTAAACACACAACAATAGTTACTACCCTAGCATTTTAAGACAAACCACTAACAAAGCACAACATCACAATACAATTAAAAAATAAAAGTCTCACACATCACAAGGTCTAAACAAGTACACAAACATACATATCTCAAGTCCAAACATAAAAGCCGATCACATCATATGTCTCAAGTCCAAACATAAAAATAAACAACACATCACAAATCTCAAGTTCAAAACACATAGTTTGATACACATTAAGAACATAAAAATAAATTAGTCCTCTTCCTCATCATTCTCACAATCTCCATTATTCCAGACATCTGCAGGCTCATAGTCAGGGTATCTAAGATATGGAGAAAATTGCACTTTTTGGTTACCCTTAATGAGGCTTTCCAAAGATGAGTGAATTTCTCTTCATAATCACTTTTTATTCTATTATACCTATCAGTATGATCTACAAAATGCTCTCTAGATGTAGTAGCACATGAGGTAGATGGTCTAGATGTAGAAGCAGCAGAGGTAGAAGCAGCGGACGTTTCCATTCCATAGATCCTTGAAAATCCTCCTCTCCAGCCAAAAATAGAGTGTTCAGAATAACTCTTCACATTCACCTTGGTAATAGACTTTAGAGGCAGCAGTACTTCCTTTCAGCTATCATTTTCCACTCCAATTTGCTCACATAAAGAAAAGATCAAGGAAGCAAATCCCAGAGCTGCAGTAGTAATGACAGTGGCAGAACTGATGATAGTCTGATATATCAAAGCTCTTATGTTGATGAACTTTCCTTCCTGAATACAAAATTCAACGTCGCTCTCTCTCTAGTAACTTCACTAAGATGATTTCTGGTAATATACGGGCAGAAATAAAATAGTGCCAGACCTTCGAAGGTGCACTTAACTTTGAAGTAGGAAAATTGACTCTCCTTTCATTAGTGATTTTCCAAAGTCCTCTTCAAACCGTCAAATAAGAAATAATCTTATCTAGCTCCATCACAGTAGGACTATGATTTGCATAAAAACATAAAGTATCCCATGGCAAATGGTAGAACAAATTGATTACCTCCGGTGAAAAAGGTACCAATTTTCCTCGAACCATAACTCGATCTTCTTCAGCTTCAGGGAGGTTCGCTTAGAACTCCCGAACAACAAAATTAACTACAATAGCAGAAAAACAACAAAATCATTCCCACTGTTGGCGAACAATTAGATCTTCTACAGATCCACCTGGATTCTTAAAACAACGCTCCTGGATAAGCTTTCGTGATTGCAACGTATCACTGTACCTATCTTGAGCCTTTGAACACAAAAATTTGCTTGAATCAAAAGGGCTCTTTCCTTTACTCCTCTTCATTCTTAGTGTCATTCTAAAATTTTATAAAATTTAAAAAATAACTTCAAAAGTCAAGTCTAAACTACTAAACTCTACTTCTAAAAGCTTAAACTATACTTCTTATACAATTTTCATAGATTTATCCTCATTTTTCACCATGAATAGTGAATTTTCGAATTCTTCCAAATGTACTCAAAATACATGAGTGAACAAAAAAAATTTTAAATAGAAGTAAAGCTCTTACCTTAAGAAATCTAAATATAGAAATTTTTCCTTAATTCCGCCAAGAAATCTCCACTTAATAGTGTGTGCTTGCTCTCCAAATTTGCGATTTTGAGAGGTTGAAGGTGATGGGAGGGTGAAAAATGGCATCTTTTGGGTTAATTTTTCACTTTTAATCGTTCAAAAAAAGGTTTTTGTGAGCCAACGCTTAAGCGTGGATAAGTGGTGCTTAGGCACCTGCCTCTTGGGTTACCTCATGCTTAAGCATGAGATGTGGCACTTAGGCACTAGTGCATGATTTTTGAGATTTTTAAATTTAAGTAAAATGCACTATTTGCCTAAGTATACCACCCCGATATGGTCTCATAAGACTTAAATGACTATTTTCAACTCCTTTAACTCTCCTCTCTCTCAAAATTCTGTATATAACTCAATTCAATTTGAGGCTAAAAACTCATAAATTTTCACACAAACAAACGTAGATCTATTCACAAACTATTACAAATACATGTAACACATAGTTCCCACTCCAAATAGTCTCAGATGAGAAAATTTTCTAAGCACGAAAACTTAACAAACATTCACAATTAAACACATAAAAGCATAAACAATAAAAATAAAACTTAAACACTAACACATAAACACAACGATTCCTAACAAACAAACTATGACATCGAACTTAATTCCATTCTTCATTTGATGGGACAAACTCAGGTCTTTCATTAGTCTCTCCTGGGGCAATTGGAATATAAAGTTGATAAAATTGACGGTGGTGACGAGCTCTGATACTATCTTCTTCAATCCATTTCTTCTTAAGAAACATCTACTTATTCGCTTCCTCTATATAACTAGTATAACTAAATTTCATTTTCAATTTCCATCCAACATTCTCAAGATGTGCATGAATCTCAATTACTTTGGTTTCCAGTAAAGCAATAGTAGTCTCAATTTTGTTGATATTTTCAGATATGCCTTCGATACTAGCAGCTAAGAAATTGTTATACATCTCTTGTGCACGTTGACTAATGAATCTCTTCCTCATGGTTTCTTCCCTCTTCTTCAAATACATCTCCAATGAAGACATTTTATCAAAATCTCTCTTTCTCTTACACATTTAGGGAAAAAAATGATCTGGGGTGAAATTCCTTCACCAAACCCTCCTATTTATATGCCTAAATCCTTCTAATAACTCCTAGACATGTCTTGGAACTGCCTTGGCACATTTTTACAAACTAATTAATAGTTAAGCATTCTAGAATTTTAATTTAGCACATGTTTTTTAACTGTCGCGCTTAAACAACGAGTATTAGGGCTTAAGTGCCAGTGCACGATTTTGCACCAGTCAACTTAAAGTCCAAATTCTCATTCTAACATGTCTAGGTTACTAAATAAATTCTTAAAATCAATACTAACACATAATAGTCTAAAAAATACTACCCCAATTTTTTTAATCACACACAAACAACAATCAAAGCAATAACACATTAATAACCATGGGTTGCCTCTCACAAAGCGCTTGGTTTAACGTCGTCAGCCTGACGTAACCAGTTTTTATTATGGCTGACCCAACATCATTCCTTTGTAAAATTTATGTTGATCCCTTACAACATAAGGTTTCAATCTATGACCATTCACTTTAAACACTTTATCAGCCTTAGGATCTTTAAGATTCACAGCTTCGTAAGGATAAACTTTTGTCACATCAAATTGGCCCATCCACCTGGACTTAAGTTTGCCTAGAAATAACCTTAACCTTGCATTATATAGCAAAACTTGTTGCCCTGGTTGAAAATTTTTTTTAAGAATCCTTTGATCATGCCACTTCTTCATCCATTCTTTCTAAATCTTAGCACTATCATAAGATTCATTCCTTATCTCTTCAAAGTCATTTAATTGCAATAATCTTTTCTCACCAGCATCTTTCAAATTATAATTGAACTCTTTAATTGCCCATATGCCTTATGCTCAAGTTCAACTGGTAAGTGACAAGTTTCCCAAATATTAGCCTATGTCCAATATGCTTTATGCTCAAGTTCAACTGGTAAGTGATAAGCTTTCCCAAATATGAGTCTCACTAATACTTGTAACATTCTTTTCTCACCAGCATCTTTTAAATTATAATTGAACTCTTTAATAGCCCAATATGCTTTATGTTCATATTAAACTAGTAAGTGACAAGATTTTCCAAATATTAGCCTATATGGGGACAATCCTATAGGAGTTCTACATGCAGCCTATAAGCCCACAAAGCATAATCAAGTTTGACTGACCAATCCATTTTTGTTGGATTTATAGATTTTTTCATAATTCTTTTAATTTCCTGATTAGATAATTCAACCAAACCACTTATCTGAAGATGATAAGCAGTAGCAATTCTATAATTAATATGATATTTTATTAATAATTTATCCATTATGGCATTTCTAACATGACTTCCCCCATCGATTATGATAACTATCGGCATCCCAAATCTACAAAATATGTTTGTTTTAAAAAACTTTGCAACACTTTGAGCATCACATCGAGGTAAAGCAACAACTTCTATCCATTTGGATACATAGTTCACTACTAATAATATATATAAATTTTCGAAAGATGGTATAAATGATCCCATGAAATCTAATCCCCAAACAACAAATACTTCAACTTCTAGAATGTAATTAAGGGGCATCTCATTTCTTCTAGACATATTGCCTACTCGTTGACATCTATCACAAGTTTTAATATAAGCATTAACATCTCTAAAGATGTATTGCCTACTCTTTGACATCTATCACAAGTTTTGATATAAGCATTAACATCTCTAAAAATTTTGTAGGCCATAAAATCCAAATTTAAAATTTTGTATGTTGTTTTATCAACACCAAAATGTCCCCCAAAATCAGAATTATGACATTTTTGGATAATTTCGTTGTTTTATCAACACCAAAATGTCTCCAAAAATTATGAATTATGACATTTTTGGATAATTTCATAAGTTTCTTCTAATGTTACACATCTTCAAATAATTCATTTTTTGATAATTTCATAAGCCTCTTCTAATGGTACACAACTTTGAATAATCAGATCTTTTCCTTGTTTATATAAAAATGGGTCATCCCAAAAATAAATCTTAGCTTAAGAATAAAATTCCCCTTCTGTTGGTATGTCATTCCATAGGGTATAATATCGCTAACAATAAAGTTCAAAATGTCGACATACCAAGGAACACGCCACTCATTAATGCTGAACAATTTCTCATCTGAAAAATGTTCATTAATTTATTTTTGAAAATAGAGTGGTATTTCTAGTTCAAGCTTGGACAAATGATCAACATTTTGATTTTCAGTCCCCTTTCTATATACTATAGTAAAATCAAATTCTTGCAAAAGAAGAATCCATCCTATAAGTCTATGTTTCAATTAAATATGATCAAAATTTATCAAAGGCATATACCATTACTAATAACTCTTTTTCAGTTGTTGTACAATTAATTTGAATTTCATTAAGAATTTACTAGCATAGTAAATTACTTTAAAAATTTTATCATATCTTTGTCCTAAAACAGTTCCAATAGCATAATCACTAGCATCACACATCAGTTCAAAAGGTTTTCCCCAATCTGGTGAAACTATAATTGGTGCAGTGACTATTTTTTCTTTTAATAACTTAAAAGCTTTTAGGCATTCCTCATCAAAATTAAAATTGCATCTTTCTCTAGTAAATAGCATAAAGGCTTAGCAATTTTTGAAAAATCTTTAATATATCACCTGTAGAATCCAGCATGTCCTAAAAAACTCCTAATTTCCCTTACATTTTTTGAATAAGGTAAATTAGTAATCACTTGAATTTTAGTAGGATCTACATTCAAATCATTTTATGATATTTTATGTCCTAACACAATTTCTCTTGCTACCATAAATTGGCCTTTTTCCCAATTAAGGACAAAATTTGTTTCTTCACAGCGTTTGAGAACTTTTGAGAAATGTTCTAAACATGAGTCAAATGAAGTTTCAAACACTAAAAAATCATCCACAAATACTTCAATCCCTTTTTAAATTAAATCACAAAAATTTGCCATCATACATCTTTTACATTTAGCAGGGGCATTGTATAAACCAATGGGCATTTTTCTAAAAGCAAAAGTACCATACAAACTGGTAAAAGTTGTTTTCTCTTGATCCTCAGGAGTTATTTGTATTTGGTGACAACCAGTATATCCATCCAGAAAATAAAAGTATTTATGCCCAGCTAGTCTATCCAGCATTTGATCTAGAAAGGGTAGTGGAAAATGGTCTTTCCAAGTGGAAAGATTTAATTTTCTATAATCAATGCATATTCACCACCTGTGACTTATCTAGTAGGTATTAACTCATCATGTTCATTCACTGTCACAGTTACTCCTCCTTTCTTAGGAATGCAGTAAATTGGACTAACCCATGCACTATCTGAAATAAAGTAGATAATTCCAACATCTAACCACTTTAAAATTTCCTTCTTAACAACTTCTTTCATAACTGGATTTAATCTCCTTTGAGGATCAGCCCTGAGTTTGTAATTCTCTTCCATATAAATTCTATGCATATAAATTGAAGGACTGATTCCTTTAATATCAGCAATTTTCCATCCAAAGGCTTTCTTAAAATTTTTCAAAATTTTTATCAACCTTTCTTCTTCTACCATAGTTAACTTTGAGGAAATTATAACAGATAAAGTAGAGGAATCTCCTAAAAAGGCATATTTTAATTTATCAGAAAGTAACTTCAACTCAAGTTTTGGAGGTTTTACAATTGATGGACAAAATGATTTATCTTTTTTCTATCGTGTCCATAATTTTAAAACTTTCTTGAACATAGTTTGAATCTTCCTTAAAAATATCTTCACGTTGATCTAATTCCTCTTCTTGCTCGTGTTCCAAATCTTTTATTCAGATTTTTCTTCATAATTAGTTTTGAAATGACACTCACTCAGATATCTTATAACATCCATTCTATAGCATTCATCATTCTTACATTTTGCAGGATACTTCATTGATCTTAAAATGTTAAAAGTAACAGTTTGATCATTGACATGCATTGTTAATTCTCCTTTCTGCACAACTATCATTGCTCTTCCTGTGGCTAGGATAGGTCTCCTCAAAATGATATGTATCTCTTTATCTTCCTCCATATCTAGCACAATAAAGTCAACAAAAAAGATAAATTGATCCACTTTCACTAGGACATCTTCTATAACTCATTTAGGGTAAGTTATTGAATGCTCTGCTAACTACAGAGTTACAGTAGTTGGTGTTTGTTGACCTCACTTTTGGTTGAGGTCTAGAAAATTATTTAGTAGCCTAGGTCTAGCCATAGGACTTTCCTACTGACTAGTTTTAGAAAATTAAAAAAGGTACCCTCACCATTAGAAACTGAAAACACTTCTCTTTACTCAACTTGAAGTTCCACATATTGATCCTAACCTCTAGCACTTAGTAGGTATGATCATTACGAGGGAACTCAAGGAGAGTTTCTATAGGGCTACTTGGCCTTAGGATTGACCTTGGGTGTTGATTTGGAGCTAAGATACACCATACCCTCACAATACCCTGGTTAAGACCAATACATGGGGACCCAAAATGGAGATTTCATTGGTCCATGACTCATTCAAAATGGTTCTCTACCCAATTGCACTTGAAATACCCAAATTTGGCCAAAATTCCCAAATTTTGCCAAAATACTCAAAACTGATCAAAACTCATTCCAAACATTTTGAATACATCCAAATTTGCCAAAACTGACAAAAATTGCTAAAAATGGCCAAATTACCAAAATGCCCCTCCATGGTTCAAAAATCCAAAAATTACAGAAATTCCCAAAAAATCCCAATAAATCCAAAATATTATCAATTTAATTTTGTCCAACTACACCATGGTCCAATTTGGTCAATTTGACCATCTTTGACCAAAACCCCAAATTAGCCCCAATATTGGCTAACACCCCAAATCTTAACAATTGAATGCCCTAAACCTCAAATTGGCATCCAATTTTTGTTGAAAATTCTTTGTGAGGTCCTTTGTGACCAAACAAAATAATCAATTTGAGCTTAGTCCAAAGCTAGCTCAAGTTTGACCAAAATTAGCCCCATATGCTACCCAATTTGAGCTTAGTCCAAAGCTAGCTCAAGATTGACCCAAATTAGCCCCATATGCCTAATTTGGGTCAAAATCTAAATTTCATCAAAATCCACTAAATTCACAACCAAATTGATTTCAAAATGACTTTCATCCTTCATGAAAGTTGTTCATCATGATGTTTTACACCAATCAAAACAATCAATTTGGATTTAGCCCATGGCTAGGCCAAGTTTGACCCAAACTTAGCCCAACATGCTTAAAATGGGTCAAAAATNGGCCAAGTTTGACCCAAACTTAGCCCAACATGCTTAAAATGGGTCAAAAATAAAAAATCCACCAAATTGATTAACCAATTGACCTCAAAATGACTTTCACCCTTCGTGAAAGTTGTTCCTCATGATATCTTACACCAAATACCATATTTAATTCGGCCAATTAAGATATCTAACCTAGTCCAAACACAAGATTTGGTCATATGCACCTTCTTGGACTTATGGCCAAACCAAACCAATTGAGGTTGGTATGGTCAAATGAGCCTTACCTTAACTCATCCTAGACTCTAGAGTTGAGATAGTACAAACACAAGATTTGGTCATATGCACCTTCTTGGACTTATGGCCAAATCCAAACCAAGAGCTTGATATAGTCAAATGAGCCTTTCTTAACTCATCCTAGACTCTAGATTTGAGTATAAAACCAGCCACCAGCCCTTGGTTAAGCTTGAATATTATCTCATGGGTAAAAATATATATTTTTTTAATTTTTAATGGGATAAAGAGAGGGTTAAATCAAAGTACTTGCTATACCACATCTCAATACCCTATGGTGCCATTTTTACTGCTCATTATAAGCTTTAACCATGACCCAACCCATTGGTGAATTACTTTAACCCAAGCTAAAGCCCAAAACCGTGAGCCCCCACATGGACATTACCCAAATTCATGTCAAGAAGCCACCTCAGCCCAAATTGAGCTGAGCGCTCCTCTACTTAACACCTAAGTAGTGGGGCTAACCCCTCAATTGGCCAGCTAAGCTTCCCCTTGGCCAATTTCTATAAAATGCCCCACGACTATGAATAGTGGGGTAAGAAAAAATTTTCACCAAGGCCTCCCAAACTCCTCAGAGAGCTTCTCTAAGAGTTTCTTAGCACATTACAATTCATTTCCCTCTCCCAATTCCACCACAGAAATCCAATTTTGAGTTTGAATTCCTGCCCGAAACCAGGATAAACTTCAATTTGGACCTACACAGTACCAAACTTCAAACAAATTGGCTCTACACCTTCACAACAGTGAAGGAAGCCAAACCCCCATCAATTCTCCCTCTGAAATAGCCTCTACCATAGCTCTCAACCGACACCCAAAATCGGCTGTGGTCGAAATCATACATAGGCCTTACACCAGAGCCATAGGCTTCATTCCTAAGCTCTTTGGGACCCAACGAAGATGTGAAGAATCTCTGATTGAGGCTAAACCTCTCGGAGCAAAGGTATAACCTCACTCACGAAGGTGTGAAGAATCTCTGATTGAGGCTACACCTCTCGGAGCAAAGGTATAACCTCAACTCTTCTAGCCTTCGCGAGCTCTCCATTTATTATGGCTTGATTTCATAGTATGTTTACAATATAGATGTGTTCGTCTCTTCAAGATGAAAAATTTTAAAAAAAAATCATCAAAATCCAATAAGAAACGAGAGAGATATTAAGGTTTTAAGCTGGACGGCTCTCGGTTAAGCCCATTGGGGACGATGAATGGATGTCGTCCATTCTCGTGTATATTGAATGGATGGCGGAGATCAAGTCGGATGATCCTCTGGAACGATACGGCGGGACGCATGGCAGCTGACTCAGAATGCGGCGTCGAATAAAAGCGTGTCGCGTGGCTGTTCGACAGATCTGATGATCCAGTCAGCCTGTGGTTTGAATAAATAAATAGGGGTATTTAATAAATTCAGAAAATAGGCCCCTTAAACTTCAAAAACCCATATATTTTCATAAAAAAATCATAAAAACAAAATAAAAATACCCTCTTACTCAGTGAACAAAGGAGAATGATGTGGAATTATTTTCACATTAAATTGATGAACATTTAATTTTATAAAAATCAATTAGTTTTAGGGGTTTTTCAATTCTCCATTCATATTGGATTATCACCTTGACCCCAAATTTTTATATGTTATAACCTCTGTCTAGGTGCACAATTTGAGCATTTTTCCAAAGACATAAGAGATCTCTAGACAGAGATCTTAATTTTCGAAGTTTTTATGCATTTTCTATTCAAATAATTATACAAAATTATATCTGGCTTATAAAATTTTACAAAAATTCATGTAAGCTCCATATGGCTAGAGTAGTCTTAGGAAATAATTTCATAATTTTTAAGAATCAAAACATCACTATTTTAAGCAAACCCTAATTTGCTTAAAATATTTAATTTGAAGCACAAAAAGGTTAAAATCTCTTGATTTTTGTATTTCACTATGGCTCATGAGTCAGAAAACTCACCATAAAAATTTCAAAGGATTTGGAGATCATTTAATATTTTTAATTGATTTTTAAAAAGTGACCATCAAATTTGAAACTTAAATGATTTTTAAAAATCAAAATATAACTCCAAAAATTATGAAACTTAATTTTTTGAGTTCTCTGATATCAGGGGGATTTAATAAAAATAAAAAATCTATTTAAAATAAAAACTTGATTTTTAGGTTATTTTTAATTATTTTTAATAATTAAAAAAAATAAATAAAAAAAATCATAAAATGTTAAACTCATGAAAATGTTTCAAATTATTTCTTAAACACTTAGGGATCATTGGAATATTTTTCCACCGTCTAAAAATAAAGATATCTATTTTTAAACCTAAAAATGATTTTTAAGGCTTAAAAATAGAATTTTCACCAAAAATAATTTTAAAAAATCAAATAAAAATCAAAAAAATACAAAATAAATTTCTTTAGTTTCCCTGACCTTAGAGAGATTTTCCAAAAGTATAAAACATATTTTTCAATACTTAAAATATTTTATTTTTATTAAAGTCCCAAAAACTTCAATTAATTTTAATAAATCACAAAAACAATTCAAAAAATTATGAAATTTTGGTCAAATGACTTTCTTGTCTAGGGCTAGCTCACATAAAAATTTCAGGTAATTAAGAATTTTCCTGGTTAACTTTTGGAATTTTCCTTAAAAGTGCATCTTTTTCATGAAAATAATTATATAAATCAAATTAAATTTTGAAAGTCCACATTTTATCCTCTGATGTCTTAATTGACCTATCAGTAGAGTTACATAAAAATTTCAAAGTCATTTGACTGAATTTGACAAATTATGAAAGTTTGAACCATTAGGGGCAAAAAATGTAATTTTTGATATTTTGCCTTAATGAACATTTAGGCTTAATCAAAATGGGAAATGGGTAATTTCTGATATTAATTAACTCATTTGATGATTTGCAATAAAAAATGGGCTTAATTGGTAGAAACCCACTTCACTTTGCCAAATTATAAGATAAATGAATAATTCTCATAATTATCAAAATTTTGGAAACTTCATTAGCATAAAATGACTTTTGAATTTA
>JXCR01145616.1:86411-123231 GCA_002079205.1 Phalaenopsis hybrid cultivar
GATGAAACATCTAAATGATTTCTCCTAAATTGAAGCCAAATAATAGGACAGCTTGGGAAGTCACCGAAGTTTTTCCTTTGGATCTGTGACATCCTCTAGTGTTTCCTCCTTTGGACTCCAAAACAAAATGTTCCAAATTTGAACCAATCCCCCTTCACACTTATTAGTCCGATATCTTTGAAATGTCCTTACCATTTGAACTCCTTGAAGGTAAATTTTTTTGACTTTTATCGAGAGTATTCATAGGTAACTTCAGTTATCTATGATGTAATTAACTATAGGGGCTTGCCCTTATAAGAAGTTTTTCCCGAACCCAGCATAATATAAACCCTATTTAATTCCTTATATTAAATAGGGGAACTTGTCGGCAAATACATTGGTTTCGCAGANACTATAGGGGCTTACCCTTATAGGAAGTTTTTCCTGAACCCAGAGTATTCATAGATAACTTCAGTTATCTATGTTTGGGGCTATTAGGCCAAAATTGGAAATTTTGGTAAAATTGGGATTCAATGAGGATTTTAATCATAAAGTTATACTTATTGTGATATGAGATCAAGGGAACCCCCGAAATCACATAAAGCTTTTCAATAAAATATGTCTCCTATTGTACATGGAATTGTAAATCTATCAGGATCTTTGAGCTTTTTAGGAAGCTTCTTCTGAATTATAGCACTGCACTCCTCACTAAGTGCAACAGTTTTGTTATCTTCAAACTTCATTTTTCTGTTGAGAATATCCTTCATAAACTTACATAGCTTGACATTTGTTCTAAGGCTTCAACAAATGGAATATTAACGGTAAGCTTCTTAAAAATTGCCATAAATTTTGAAAATTGCTTATCCAACTTCTTTTGGCGAAGTCTCTGAGGAAATGGAGGTGGTGGTTTTTCTAAGTTAACTTTAAGTTGAGAAATAGGTCTTTCAAAATCTTTTGGAGCATCTTCTTTTGATTCTTCAATTTCTTCTCTCTCTACTTCAGTTTCTTTTTGAATCCTACCTTCCAACTCTCTTTCATTTCTAAGTTGAACGACCTTTACTTGCTCTTTATTCTATTCTTTCGGATTTGTTTCAGTGTTACTAAGAAGTGTTCCTTGGGATCTATTACTTAATGAATTTAGGATTTGTCCAAGTTGATTCTCAATATTTCTAATTGTAGCTCCTTTACTTTGTAACTGATTTCCCATTTGTAACACCACTTTATCTATAGATAACTTGTTTTCCTTAAATTGTGTATTGTCGTTGAAACCTGGAGGATAAGTAGATCTATAATTATTCTTCCCTTGATTGTTCCAATTTCCTAATGGGTTTCCTTGATTGTTCCTTCATCGCTAATTACTACCACCCGTAGTGTTATTCCACTTAAAGTTGGGATGATTCTTCCAACATGGGTTATAATAGTTTGAATTTGGGTTATTCTGCTTGCTATTTATGGCATTCAAAGTCTATAATGAAGCTTGTGAATATACCATTTGGCCTAATGAATTACATTCAATCATAGAAATTGGTTGAGACAAATTCATTCCAAATTGGTATAACTTCCTTGAAATTGCAGCAACTTGATTTGCTAACATAGTAATTGCATCAAATTCAAGAATATTGGCTACTTTATTTAGATTCACCCTCTCAAAAGGCCATTGAAGATTATTGGTAGCCATTTCTTCAATTAAAGCATACGCGTCATGAAATGGTTTTGACATCAATGAACCACCAGCAGCGGCATCGATATTAGATCTAAGAGATCCAACTAATCCATTATAAAAAATTTGAATTATTAACCAATTTGGTATAACATGGTGTGGACACTTTCTTAAGAGTTCTTTAAATCATTCCATTGCTTCATAAATAGATTCCCCTTCAAACTGATTAAAAGATGTAATATCATTTCTAAGCTTCGCAGTTTTTGATGGTGGAAAATATTTAGTAAGTAATTTTTGTGCTAAATTACCCTAAGTTCAGACAGATCCAGGTGCTAACAAATTCAACCACATATTAGCTTTACCTCTCAGTGAGAAAGGAAATAACCTAAGTCTTATGGCATCATCTGACACACCATCATATTTAAATGTAGCACACAATTCTAGAAAATTAGCGAGATCTAAATTTGGATCCTCAGTTGGTGATCCCCAAAACTGATTATTTGATACCATTTAGATAATAGCAGGTTTAAGTTCAAATGGATTTCATCTACCATAGGGTTGGCATAATCTCATAAAGATCTAAACTATTGATGAATTTCAGCATTTTGATTTTTTTGGTTTGTCATTTATGTAATTTTTTTTTATTTTCAAGATTTTTAATTTTATTTATTTATTCTAATTTTTCTAATAGTTCTCTCTAATTCAGAATCATAGGACACTATTCCTTCAGAACTAGAACTATGCATACACTTAACATAAAATTAAATAAAATAAAATAAAAAAAATAAAATACAATAATTGTTAAAGTTTAAATAAGACTTTCTAAAAATAGAATTTTGCTTTTAAATCAATTAATTTTTAATTTTTGTCCGGCAACGGCGCCAAAAACATGATCCCAATATTTTTTATATCTAAAGATTTATGAAGTTGACAACAATACTGAAGATTTTAATCCTCATTAATGGCACCAAAAACTTGATCCCAATTAACTGCTTAATTGCAACAGTATAGCAACACTTTTATAATATTTTCATATATATTTCCTTACTTTGCAGTAAAGTCAAAACTTGATCCTGAAGTACATAAGAATTTAACTTTTTAATTTATATTTGTTGGGATACTACTCAAGTATACCTATCGTTATTAAGTAATATAGGACTTTTTGATTAAGACCTGAATATCAAACCCATAAGGAAATACTGCAATATGCTTAATTGATCAACAACTTTCTATTTTAAAAAGACAATTACTTAAATTAACGATGTATTCACAGTAATTAAAATTTAAATTTTTTTGGTATTTTGGATATTTTGACGAAACAATAACAATTTAAAAGGATAACTTGAGTTAATGTAAAAGAAAAGCACTAAATTTGAAAATATCTTTCTCCTTATCATGAATTAGTAATAAGCATAGGAATTATGCTGTGGTAGTATGCAAATTTTATTGTGCCAAATAGGAGCAATTACATTATTTACCCTTACTAGAGATGCTATAAAGAACATTGGCTAATTTAATGTTTGAATAGTTCTGAAGACCGACTAGGCAGGAAAAATACTAGCTCTCACTCTAGAGTTCCCTTGATTCCCTCCACCTGGGGGGTTAACATCTCATATCAGAACCTAAAACAATAAACCAAGTTGGGAGCTTTAACCTGTCACTTTAAAGTCCTCTAACTCTACACACTTCAATGATTATTTTCCTATTTATTTGCACTAAATCATATGAATTACATTCTAATTCATGCAACCTCATGTGATTCTTTCCAATTATTGACTGAGACAATACCAGCCCAGTTCTTACATGTTCTCACAAAAAAATTTAACATCTGGATTGGCCAAATCAAGAAGTAAATGAAGAACATGGAATTGAATCATGACAATTTCTTCCAACACTAAAGATTAATACTCTCCACAACTTCCATCAAACTCTTTAATTACTTATCATTTTAAGGAGAAAGATAAAGAAAACTACTCATAATCCATGGAGAAAAACAAAACCACACTTTAGTTTAAAAAAAAAATCATTGTCAAACCAACACTTGGAGAAAACAAAACCACACTTTAGTTTAAAAGTAGAAATCATTGTCAAACCAACAAGAAGTAGATTAAAACTAAAAGCAGTTCAAAACAAAAGATAAAAACTTATCTCAAATCCTCCCTCAAACTCTTTTGGTTCCTTTGAATCTCTTCTCTTTTACAACACTCTAAACACTCAAAATAAAACTAAAATAAAAGGAAAAAGTAAATTTTGTGTGGTGCTTGAATATCTCCAAAAGATTCTCCACGATCCTCTTCCTCTTCAAGCACTTTCTCCCTCTTATAGCACCCTCTCCCTCTTCAAGAACCCTCTCCAAATGTAAGAACTTCTTTCTTTTATAAATCTCTAAGTGGTGCCTTGACAACTCTTTAGAATGTGTCCAATTTTGATGTATTCTCCAAGGGATGCCTCCTTCCACAAGTTTTTTAATAATATTTTTGTTTCTACTAGTCATAACCACCCTCTTTAGCCAATAGGTGCCTCAAATGCCTCTTCAAAATTTGGCCAAATGAAGAAAACCGCCAAATAACCACCTCTGGAGCTTAAGCCCGGGGCGTCTAGTGCTTAGGCGAGGCCTTCTCTTTTTAACTAGTGCTTAAGCGCAGGATCTGACGCTTAGGCGCCAAAACATTTTAGCACAATTTTCACCTTTTTGCTCTAAACTTGATCCTTTTTCACTCCTTTTAGCATTTTTCAACTTTGTACCTCTACCTAAAATAAAAACACACAATAACTTCCATTAAAGCGCAATATCTCAAAAATAGGTATAAAAATGCAGCTAAAAATAGTATATATTTTATAGGAATCGCAAGGGAGATTCAACTTCTATCCAATTCTTTAATTACTTATCATTTTAAGGAGAAAGATAAAGAAAACTACTCATAATCCATGAATAAAACAAAACCATACTTTAGTTTAAAAGTAAAAATCATTGTCAAACCAACAAGAAGTCTTGATTAAAACCAAAAGTAGTTCAAAACAAAAGATAAAAACTTATCTAAAATCCTCCACCAAAATCTTCAGGTTCCTTTGAATCTCTTCTCTTTTAAAACACTATAAACTCTCAAAATAAAACTAAAACAAAAGGAAAAAGTAAATTTTGTGTGGTGCTTGAATCTCTCTACAAAATTCTCCACTATCCTCTTCCTCTTCAAGCACTTTCTCTCTCTTTAAGCACCCTCTCCCTCTTGAAGCACCCTGTCCAAATGTAAGAACTTCTTTCTTTTATAAATATCCAAGAGGTGCCTTGATAACTCTTCAAAATGTGTCCAAATTCGATGTATTCTTCAAGGGATGCCTCCTTGCCTAAGTTTTTTAATAATATTTTCGTTTCTAGTGGTCATAACCACCCTCTTTAGCCAACAGGTGCCTCAAATGCCTCTTCAAAGTTTGGCCAAAAGAAGAAAACCACCAAATAACAGCCTCTGGCACTTAGGCCCGGGGCTTCGGTGCTTAGGCGAGGCCTTCTCTGTTTAACTGGTGCTTAAGCGCAGGATCTGACGCTTAGGCGCCAAAACACTTTTGCACATTTTTCACCTTTTTGCTCTAAACTTGATCCTTTTTCACTCCTTTTAGCATTTTTCAACTTTGTACCTATACCTAAAATAAAAACACACAATACCTTCCATTAAAGCGCAATATCTCAAAAATAGATATAAAAATGCATATAAAAACACTACATATTTTAGGTTTATCAGCCACCTTTGACAGGCACTGGCGCGACCTCAGGTTAGGTCCGGCTGCCACCTCGAGTCAATCTTAGACACTATCGTCTATCGCCACCTTCAGTCAACTCAGATGTCCTTCACCTCCGTTTGCTGTCACATTTGACAATAAAATACAATTCAACTTTTTAAAAGCAAAGGGATTTGAACTCATGACCTAACACAAATGAAATAAAACAGCTGCCAACTTCACTAAAGGACTTTTTAATATAAATATACACAACAATTTTTTATGTACATGTGTGTGTGTGTCTGTGTGCATGTGTGTGCGTGTGTGTTTGTGTGTGTGTGTCTCTATGTCCACACACACACACACATATGTCCAACCAATCTCTTAATTCTATGTATCCAATGAGCAATGTGCAAGGGAGGATAGACCTGATCTAAAATGATCTATGCCAATAACTCTGAATTAGATTCAACATAGTTGTAGCTCAGTCTACATTTATGAGAGATTGAAAGAGCCCTAAAAATAGCCATAGCCTTAGTTTCTAAGGCATCATGAGCTACCATAGGAGAGAAGAAGTGAAGAAAGAAACTTTTTAAGTGATCCCTGAAAACACCCCAATTCCAACCTCATTATGACTGAAACTTCCATTAATATTAAGCATAATCCATGGGCGCAAAGGTTTAACCCAAAGTACAGCAGAAAGATGGATTCTAGCACTAGGGACAAAAACTTTCCCCATCTTAGAATAGATATTAGGAAACCCCTTGTGCTGGATTAGTTTCATAAAGAAACTCATGCGATTTCTCACCACCTGGGAATGGGAGATATAAAATTCCTCATATCTGGGATTAGCATAATGAGCTACCATAGGAAAGAAGAAGTGTATTCTCTCTTATGGATTTCTCTACACTTTAGCACTAGGGACAAACACTTTCCCCATCTTGTCTTCATAATCTCTTGAATAATGCTAGGGGAAAGGCAACATAAAGCAAAGGGCCATTCCATTCATTTTCACACTAGAAATCAATAACTTAGAATTGGGATTAGCATGCACTGGAACCTTATGAGTGAGTTTACCTTCCATGGACTAATTGCCCAACCATTAATTTACTTGATTTGTGCTTAGCTCCCATATAAAGAAATCCTCAATAAGAGCTCTAACCTTTTGTAAATTCACCAAAATTTTGGAATCTCCTAACTTCCTGGTAACCAGAGAAGGGTGGGATTTTTAACTATATTTTTCCATCGGAAATTTATCCCCCAAAGAGTCCTGCTCTCTAAATATTATACACAGTTGGCATAGATTGACCTGAAAAATGTGATTTAGACCCTTGAAGCCCAAACCAACAGCTGAAACAAACTTGCAGACCTTTTGCCAGCTAATCCAGTGCATTTGCTTCCTTTTGTCCAGCTCATAAGAACCTATTGAAACTCCTTTCTAATATAATATGGGTACTCTTTTTCATTACAATCATTTGCATCAGCGATGTAAAGGAAGTTAGAATGATTTTGAGTAAAGTGATTTTGCCCCCATTGGAAAGAAAGGAAGAAGTCCAACAATTGAGTTGATTCTATATTTTTTTGTTAAAATGCCCTCATATTTAATTTGTTTTGTTCTGCCTTTTAAATGTTGGACCCCCAAAAACTTTAGAGGAAGTGAGCTAACTCTAAAGTTGGTAAAACTACTAACACAATGTTAATATCGGCATTAACATTACTGGTGTAAATAATAAGGCATTTCTGATTGTTGAAGGAAAAACTAGAAGTGACTTCAAAGTCTTGAAAAGACTTAGAGAGAATTTTAACAGTAGATTTAGTCGCTTTAGAAAATATGATCACATCTTTAGGATATACTAGATGAGAGATATATAGGGTGGACCTGTGACTGAACTACAAATATGGAGATTGAGCAAAATTAAAATTTAGCATCTTAGAAAAGTAATCAAATGAAAGAATGAAAAGGTAGGGAGGGGGTCCCCTCGTTTAAGCCCTTTCGTAGCTTCGAAGAAGCCATAAGGCTGACCATTGATAAGCACTGAATTCATTTTATTAGTAAGCCATCTCATGATCAATTTGATAAAGTCCTTAGAAAATCCCCTAGACTTCAAAACCCCTAGACTTCAAAACATTAGCAATGAAATCCCATCTAATTTAATCATAGGCCTTCTTCAAATCTAATTTAAAATTTGCATTTCCCCCCTTTGCTCTTTTAATCCAAATCCAAAAGAAGTTCTTGGACTAGCAAAACATTATTAGCAATGTTCCTCCCTTGTTAAAAAGCAGACTGATTCACGCTGATCAAGAAATGAAGATGAGGTTGGAGTCTATAAATTATAATTTTACTAATAACCTTGATTAAGACATTAGTCAAACTAATAGGTCTATAACCTTCCCAATTTTTTCTACTAGACTCATTTAGAATCAAAACCATACTAGAAGAAAAGAAATAAGTAGGAGGGTCAACACCTCTAAAGAAGTCTTGAACAACAGGGACAACATCAAGCTTTGTTAAGGACAAAGTTTTCATATAGAATTCTGAAGTGAAGCCATCTGGACCAGTTGTACTATTAATGTTAATGGAGTTGATTGCTTACCATATTTTTGTTTTATTGAATAGAAGTAAGAAGAAGTTGATTAGTGTGAGCATACTCCTGACTGAAAAGATTATTCAAAATTGGTGTTCTAGGAGTATTGCGATTTGTAAGGAGGGCCTTAAAATAGTTTACTGCATCTACTGCAATTTCAGAAGTATCATCAAACCACTCTTCATTAGAATTCTAAATTTTCAAAATAGCATTGCATGTCCTCCTATAATTGATGCAAGCATGATAATATTTAATGTTTCTATCGCGCTCCACAAATCTAGTCAAAGCAGCTTTCTGTTTCATAAAAAGTTCTTGAGTAAGTATGGCTGAGAGTAGCTGCTCATTAGCCATGTGAAAGGGATTATTTATGAATTAGTCCAGCTTCAAAATCTTCCTCCAGTTTCTTAACGTTAGCTTTAGCAATTTTTACTTTTTGAAAACATCTCTAAAAGGTAACTAGTGCCATTTCTTTAATTGATACCCAATATTTTTCTGCAAACTCCATAGCTTTAATTAATAATTAGTAGTAGGACTAGTATTCCAATCTCTGGAGACCACCCCCATAAAAATAGGATGTGAAGTCCACACATTCATAAATCTAAAAGGAGTGGCTACCTGATGAAGAGGAATGTTAACGGAAATAACTAATAGTCTGTGATCTTACCCAACAATAGAAAGGGATATGATAGAAGTTTGTAATAGACTCTATAACTAGTGTTCATTGGCAAAAAAAATGATCTAATCTTTCCCAAAGTTTGCCTCTTCTCCAAGTGAATTTAGGGCCTAGAAAACCAAGGTCATGCAACCTAGCTTCCTGAATTGAGTCATTGAAGTGGGTGATTCTATGGATGTTGACAGGCCTAGTCCAGATTTTTAAGTAGGTGAAGCAACACAGTTAAAATCACCACCCACAATCCAATTGCCAGTCAATGAGCAACTTATTGAAATGCGATGATCCAAGATGTCAGATTGAGTAGCAATAGTGCAACCATCATATACAATTTTAGCAAAACAAACAAAATCTCCAATTTGAGCCTATAGATGGAAAAACTGTGGATGATCTATTAAAATAGACATAATAACTTATTTTCTGCTAAGGATCCATATATTCTGGCTAATATTAACAAAAGGCTGAAACCCATGAAATTTTTTGGTAATAAAATGAACATTTTTAGATATTATAAGCTCTAAAAGAGCAAAACACCAAAGCTTATATACCCTAACCAAATGAAGGAGTCTATGAAGGGATTGAGGGTGAGCAATTCCCCTCACAATCCAACATAGAAAATTAATTATGATGGCTAGATTTTTCCTTTCCCCTAGTCCTGGAATGGGAATCTAGAACTTAATTAAGGGAACTACCTACAGGAGAAGCAATACAATCATCTTGTAGCCTTTTTAGTTCATGCAACCCTCTTTTCTTCTTCTTGATCTATTAAGGGTTCCTTTGGTGTTCCAAAGAAGGAGAAATAATTTCACCTATAACATTATGGGAGGTGATAGACTAAAAATATATGCAATTTTAAACCCATAGTTTATACTTATTTTTGGTGATATTACACTTTAAAAGGAAGGTATTTTTCATGTTTTATTGCAGGTTGTTGATTTTTAGGACTTGGAGCAAATATAAAGAAAAAATGATGAAATTTTGAGTCAAAATGGAGTTTTTAAAAAATTGTTCAGCACCGACGGCGCCAGACTGGGCACCGACGATGCCAAAATGGGCCCCAACGGCGGCAATGTCGATGCACCCTGTTTCTTGAAGATTTGAAGTATTTGGATACTTTTTAAAAAGTTTTTGGATGCATCTATTGGAAAACCGACCATAAGCTCTATTTAGAGCTGAAATTGATCAGAAAAACTCTCTCTCTTGGTCTTTTCGCATCTCTTTGCCCCTTTTTGTGCCACTTTGCATCCTTCAATCATATTCCACACCAATAGCCATTTATTTTTCATATAGTTTTGAGTTTTTGTGGTGAGTTTAAGTGTAAATTCTTCTCTAAGAATGTTGGAGAGGGAGAGAAGTTTGAGATTTCTTTTTCCTACATTTCCTAAGAGAGGCTAGAAGGGATTTGTTTTAAGAAAGAGTTTCAGATAAGTGTTGTTTGCTTATTATTGTTGTATGAAATTTACTTTATATATGAAATTTGTGTTTTGTTGTATCTTTCTCATGAAGTCTGAGTAGTTTCCTTTAATCTTTTTCCTTAATCTGAGATATGGTGAAATGAAGAGATAATTTGGATGTGCCAATGTTAAAATAAAAAATAAATTGTGATGGTTTTTCAACTCTGTTCTTAAATTACTTTTTGATCTAACCAATTGAATTGTTTTGGCTAAGCCAATCTCTCCGATTGATCCATATGCGTGAGAAGATGGATGGAGTACGACTTGGAACAAGCTCAAGAGGGTCCTAAACCAAATACTAGATTCATCAAAACAATCTTCCGCATATACCAGAAAAGATGGAGGGAATAAAGTTTGGAGCAAATAATCCAAGAAAATATTGAATCAAATTCAGATTACATAAAAACAATCCTCCGTTCAGAGTCTTCGGCCTGCCAAACCTAAGACGAAGATTTTGCCAGGAGATTTGTCATTGTCATAGATAGAGAAAAAGAAGAACACCACTACGAAGATTGATAGCACATAGGGTAAGATAGGGGTTGTCTCTACTAGATTAGTTGTTTTAGTTTTGGCGAAGAAATTCCTCGAACCCCTAACATTGTAAGATCATCTTTTTTCCCCTTCGGGGACTTATGAATATAATGATTGTGATTTCGGCTATGTTTTAACTATTTTTTGTGATAACGTAACTGATTTTAACCAATATGACATCGATCTCGATTCCCAAAACGATCCTCAAATCTTAATTGAGTCTGATGAACTTGTTATCAAAACCAAAGAAGACATCGATGATACCGCTTACGATAGCACCATAAGTGAGGAACCAATTCTCGAGCACCATGGTGCACCGCTTGCCATGAACTTAGATCTTACCAACAAAGAGGAAACACCAGAAGATTCAACAATGATGTCATAAGAAGAAGAAATTACATAAGTGAACTTAAGGAGCGGGAGAGTGTTAAACCCAAGAAAAGCTCTAGCAGATAAAGGAAAATAGATATTAACTCGAGAAGAGCTACCTCCACCCCCACCAGTGGAAGAACCAAACAACCAAGAGAAAATTGGAGGATAATTATGTGCTAGCTCATCTTAGGAAGCTGCCGGCTTTATTAAGCATCTACGATGCTCCGATCCTGTCAAAGAATATGAGAAATTCTCTAGTTACAGCCTTGTTCGACCTAGAGATTTGCTTAACCCAGCTGGCTAGCACATCCTCAGATGAAGTTTGTTCGTTGAAAGAACAACCTGGGGTAACCTTCACAGATAAAGATTTGCTGCTTGGTACCGCCGACCACAACCAACCACTTTACATCTCCGTTAACATCGACAGATTTGTGTTGTCCAGAGTTTTAGTAGATTCGGGAGCATCCTTAAACTTGATGAGTCTACGGACACTGGCCTATTTGGAAATTGAAGTTCAAGAGCTTACGACTGATAAAATGATGTTAAGAGGATTCATCCAAAAGGGAGAGAGAGCCCTTAGATCTATTACATTGTTTATGAAGGTTGGAGAACTATCAATAGCCGCTAAATTTCATATCATCAACGCCGAGACCTGTTTTAATGCTCTACTGGGTCGACCGTGGATTCACAAATAAAATATTGTTCCATCATCCCTACACCAATGTATTAAGTACTACAAAGAAGGACAAGAACATTATATCAATGGAGATTTACAATTGTTTTCAGTTCATGAATTTGGTATTCATGAAGATGCCGCCTACTACGCACCTCTAAAGAAAACTGTCTTCTCTCATTAAATTGTAACAAATAAAAGTGAAGATTCAAAAAAATTGCAAAGAGGGAGCCATTCAACTCCGCTTCAACGATCTTACACCACTCCTTTACAACAAGTTGGTGGAGGTTCTTTTAGTTCGCACACCCGAGGTCGAGGCCGGGGACGTGGACGTAGAAGAATCAACTTAATCGTTAAACGGACTAGGCCAACCATCAACATTGGTGATGAAGACAATTCTGAAGATGAAATAATGATGAAAAAATAGAAGAAACTTCAATACAAGATATCCTTAGAAGATGCAGAGAAAAGTGAATATGAGACGATGTATGATCGGATAAACCACTATGTGAATGTTGTGACCCTTACTCTGATCCTCCTTTAAAAGGTCGAGAGTTTATAGGTCAAAGAAGTCTGCAGTGTTTGTTCGAAGCCGATCAAATTTTATCGTGCTTTTTACCTCTACTGATCTTAAAAATCATGTAAACTTGGATGATGTTCTTAATGAGTTAATGGGATTGCCTTTGGGTTACTTTTCACCTTGTGAACAAAAGTTAATTCAATAGGGACACTTGCCAAAACAAATACCAAAAAATAAATTTTAACTTTTTGAAAAATTATGGAAAATTAAAAGTCAAACTCCCAACTCGAAAGAGGGTCTCAAATTTGGTACAGTCGGGCCAATTGATGATTCAGAATTTTGCATGGTTGTTACTAGTGAATCAGAACATCATTGCCTCGACATAATGGATGACTCTACTGATCAACTGCTAGATGATGCTCTGCTAGAATTTGAAGAAGAAATCAAGTCATCTGTTGATGAATTGAAGGAAATTAACCTAAGGACTAAAGAATAACCCCGATCTACATTTATAAGTTCTTTACTCAACGATGAAGAATCTTTACAACTGATCAAATTGCTAACAAAATTCAAAGATTGCTTCGAATGGAGCTATGATAAAATGTGAGGACTGTCAGTAGAGGTTGCAGTTCATAAACTCCGTGTAGACAAAGATATAACTCCAGTAAAACAAGCTCACAAAATGATGCGCCTCAAAATAGAACAGGAGGTCATAGCCAAAGTGAAGAAATTAATAGACACTAAATTTATAAAAGAAGAGAAATATCTCATGTGGTTGGCTAAAATTGTACCACTTAAGAAGAAAAATGGACAAATACGTGTTTGTGTCAACTTCAAGGATTTGAACAAAGAATGTCCAAAAGATGAGTTTCCACTACTGATACAAGAAATGATGGTGGATATCACTTCAACACATGAAATCTTCTCCTTGATGGACTGATCGTCGGGATACAACCAAATCAAGATGGCTCCCGAGGATGCAACACTTATAGCCTTCAGAACACCGATTGAAATTTTTTGTTACGCAGTGATGTCGTTCGGTATAAAGAACGCGGGAGCAACGTACCAACTTGCAATGACAAAGATTTTTTATGACCTCATTCACAATCAAGTGGAATGTTACGTGGATAATTTGTTCATCAAAAGTAAACAAAAAATAGACCATTTGTATGATTTGAGGATCGTGTTCGAACGATTATGATGATATAACCTTAAAATGAATTGCGCTTTTGGCGTTACCTCCTGGAAATTTCTAGGATTTGTTGTCCGTCATCAAGGAAACTGACCTGGATAACATTAAAGCTATCTTTGAAATGCTTCCTCCTATAAGCTTCAAACAACTACGTTCCTTCCAAGGGAAGTTGGCATATCTGAGATGCTTTTTTTTTAATCTCTCAAGTAGGTGTCAGCCCTTCTTAGCATTAATTAAAAAGGATGTTAAATATCTGGGAAGAGAAATGCCAGTAGGCCTTCAAGGATGTTAAGAAATACTTAATGAGACCTTTTGTTTTGGCAGCCTCTATCCCAGGGAAACATTTGATACTTTATATCGCGGCCTTAGATGACTCTCTTGGAGCCCTCTTAGCCTAATTCAATGATGAGGGTAAAGAAAATACACTCTACTATTTAAGTCGCTATCTAATATTGACGGAGATAAGATATTTACCTATTGAGAAGCATTGTCTAGTGTTAATTTTTGCTGCCCAAAAACTTAGATATTACATGCTTTCTCATAAGGCCACCCTAACCATGAAAGTTAACCCGTTGCAATATTTGATGACCCGACCAACACTCTTTGGATGTCTAGCAAGATGGTCAATGATCTTATTGCAATTTGATATAACTTTTGTTCCCTTTGTGTTATTAAGGGACAGATTTTAGCAGACTTTCTCGCCGCACGCCCACTGCCAGATCGGTCCACTCTCAATGATGAACTACCAGATGAACAGGTATTACAAATAGAATTCCCCAGCGTGCAACACTGGGAAATGTACTTTAACGGAGCTTTGTCAGCCAGAAAAGACAAAGGATCAGGCACAGTTACATCAGGAAAAACAGGGATTAGTTTGATCTTTATCACGATAGATAAGGGTATGCTGAGGTTCTTATACCACTTGAATGAGTCTTGCACCCACAATGAAGCAAGAAATGAAGCCCTAATCACCTGGTTGGAATTGGCAATCTCAATGGATATAACAAACATTGCCATTTATGGCCACTCACAACTTGTCATCTAGCAAGTCACCGGACAATACAAGATTTTAAAACCAAGACTAGTAGAATATCAGCGATACGTAATGAAGCTGTTGGAGCATATTCCCAATGTAACTTTCTACCAGATTCCTATGAGAGATAATGCTCATGCTGACGCTCTGGAAAAACTTGCTAAGGAGCTGGCGTGTCCCACAGAGGATTCCATTGAAATCACAGTACAAGGAAGACAAGTTTTGTCTCGAATCAACCTTGAAACTCAACACAAGCTCAAAAAAGAAGAAGTGATAAATGCAATTGCTGATATCAATGAAGATTAGTGCAAGCCATTAATAGAATATTTGCATACTGGAAAGCTGCCAGAGGACAAGTCTGAAGCACATCACATTACAAAAAGGGCTATGTCATATGCTATAGTAGATGATGTCCTCTACCAGAGATCAATCAACCAGATGTGGCAACGATGTTTAAGCAAAGCCAAACCACAAAGTATTGTTAAAGAAGTACATGTCGGATTCTATGGCGCTTACCACTCAGGGCCAAAGATGAAAATGAAGATCAAAAGACTCGGATATTATTGACTAGTAATGATGTCTGAATGCTTGGATATAATAAGAAAATGTCACCAGTGCTAGGTGAATGGGGTGGTCTTACACCAACCTCCGAATGTGCTACACCCGACTGTTGCCTCGTGGTCATTCAAGTGTTGGGGCACAAACCTAATAGGTCCGATAGACCCTCCATCTTTGAAGGGATGACTATTTCTTCAAATTGGCAGAGATAGCACCGTTACGAGAGGTTACGACACATCACGTACTTCAATTCTTCAAAAGCCAAATCATCTACCATTTTGGAGTACCGTGAAGAATAATTTGCGACAATGGAACAACCTTTAAAAGCACAAAAATCAACAATTTCATCAAACCACATAGGATAGATTGGAGATACTCTACAATTTACTATCGCAGAGAAAATGGCCTGGCTGAAGCCTCCAAAAAGATGTTGGTACAGATTTAAAAAAAAACACTGGACAAAAACAAAAGGGGTTGGCACAACAAACTGGTTGAAGCTTTGTGGGCATACCAGACGATGTTCAAGACTCCCACTCAATGTACACCCTACATGCTCATGTACGGGTTTGAGGCCATGCTACCATTAGAAATTCAAACGCTGTCTCTCAGAATCTTTGTTGCTAATCGACTCACAACAAAAGAAAGTGCAGAACTCAGACTTGAAGAACTGGAGTCTTGAGGGAAAACAACTTGAAGCACAACAACACCTGGAACTTTACTAGGCAAAGATGGTACAAGCTCATGACAAGTTGGTCCGCCCAAGGACATTAAAATTTGGTGACCTCATACTTGTGCTCAAAAGGCCTATTCTTGCAATGTCGCAAGATAGGTGGAAAATTTGAGCCAACATGGGAGGGACCATTTGTCATTGAAAAGATCTATGCAAGAAGAGCCTACCAGTTTGTAGATTTCCGGGTGAAAGACCCATGCTACCAATCAACGGATGACACTTAAAAACATACTACATAGCCTGACATTGCTTGCCATCGCTTAATTTGAAAATTTGAAATTTGTATTATTTTCGGGTAATCTATGTGGCCAACTGTCTATGACCTGGTCCAAAATTTTTGTAAAATATTAACCTCAACATAAGAAAAATTTTTTAAAATTACACACTTCAATTTTTTTTTTAAACTTAATATCCTACTAAATTAAACAAAATGCATACACAAATAACTGACTTCTTCACTAAAATAAACTAAAATTTCCTTTGATAAATACTTTATTTTATTCTTGTTCACGCTAAGTTTCAGCTCACATACATTTTTCATGTTGTCTACAGAGAAATGTCAGACCAGAGGCTGATCTTTGCCTTTAAAGATGGCTGGAACCTCGTACTCAATAAGGAAATGGTGCCGCAGGGCGACACCATATACTTTGACATGGAACTTAGTCAAGTCGATGGATTATTAGAAGCCTCTAATGGATGTCATCAGCTGACAGGAAAAGGAAGTGCTGCTCTCACTACTAAGGTTGCCTACCAAAGACAATTCATCACTGAAGGGAAAGAATTTGATGGTACAACAAGACCTGAAGGAGGGGCCTAGCCGCCTACCGTCCATGATAGCTACGCTGACTGGAGGCCTAGTCGTTGCTGATAATGAAAGACTACCAGTTGCTACACTACAAAGATCTCAGCGCAGAAATGCTAGTGGCCGAAAGTAGAGGGATTTCTTATGAGAAAAAAGAAGACGCCAGAAAGAGGCAGAGAATTTACTTACCCCTATTCTTGAAGGGAACATTTATGATCCAGGCATGAGAGAAACCTCTTCCAACTTGCCTGCTACAGATGAGGAGTCTGAGTTTGTTACAAAGCCAAAAACACCACCAACTTTAGATGTTCTTTGCACGGGTTGCCTGACCTGCAACGCCAAAATACCTGCACGAGCGTCAGTTACAGGGGCATTCATGGAATGCCCGGACTGTAATGTCCTACACCTACAACACTGCAACTCATTAGAGTAGTATGCATCTATCGATGATGGGTGTTATACCACTGATTGTCTGATGGGGGAGTCGTATGTCCGGCTGGGAATAGATCAATATGTCTGTTGGAGTCCAGAGCCTTATGTCCCTTTAGATGCCGAGTCACAAATTCCTTCAGCGCCAGAATCAGCACTAGCTTGGGTTCCCGCCGAATTTGAAATGAGGGAATATTCTTGATAGCCACCTGTTCTCAGTACAACAGAGTACTATAAGATAAGCAAAGTGAACAAAACAAACTTTGAATTCTATGAAGAAGTGCAAGGGAGGTTCATCAACATATTAGAAGGGTTGGAATTATACATTAGGGTCTTCTCAAAAAGTGATGAACAAAATATTCTCGACTGCATTTTTGATCTGAGAGGTAGAGGTCAAGCAGGCCTGCTTATGGAAAGAACCTATTTCCGAGCCAAGAAAGTGGATGTGAGAAAAGGGGAGGATTACTATCCAGTGCGACTGTTGCTACAACTTTACTAACGATAGACAAGAAAATCCTTCTGAGATTCTCAGACATGATCAGGTGGATCCACTACCTCCAATGATAAAATGGATGATTAAAAGAATGGTCAGATGGAGTATACTATCAGCTAACTGCATCCCTAATAGTTGCATCATCAACATATACAATGAAGAAGACTGCATACCTCCGCACATTAATCATCATGACTTTGTGAGACCTTTCTGCACTGTCTCATTCATGAGCAAAAACAACATCCTATTTAGTGAAGAAATTGATATCATTAGTCCTGGGAAATTCAGAGGAGCTGTAGAATATCTGCTGCTAGTTGGTTCAGTGCTAGTCCTTAAAGGAAATGTGGCGGACATCGTCAAACACTGTATTCCAGGGGTGTGACACCGTAGGGTGTCCATTACCTTTCTACAAATGGACAACATTAAAATGTCATATGGATTTCAACCAGATCCAGAATTGGAGGAACTGCTACCATACGAGCTATGAGAGGGTTGTACCTCAAAGTACATGCAAAGGGAGCTCTTGTCCTGGAGTGTGGCTTAGAAGGTCAGCACGATCAGGAGCTTGTCACACCAGGCTACACTAAATTACAGCAAATATGATATGTATTAGACATGCTCGGCTTATGATATGTACTTGGCATGGAAAATTTGTGGATGTACTTTGATGTAGTTAGCATATTGTACTTTTGAGGCTTTGGCCAACATTCAATCTGCAACATTTATTGGAACAAATTAATGAACTTTCTTTCAAAAATTTGTCTTTTTGTCAATTGCCTTTCTGTGCGATGGATAAAAGCCACAGACCATGCGATGGTTCAAGATTATAAAGAACAAAGAACAAAACAACGTAACAAAAAAGTTGACGATAATAAAATTTAAATAAAAGTAACAAACAACCAAACAACAAAACAACTCTCTTTTGAAAAATCAACCAACTAAAATTAAATTTTTGAAAAC
This sequence comes from Phalaenopsis hybrid cultivar, assembly GCA_002079205.1. Lineage (NCBI taxonomy): Eukaryota > Viridiplantae > Streptophyta > Magnoliopsida > Asparagales > Orchidaceae > Phalaenopsis > Phalaenopsis hybrid cultivar. Next base: position 104,767 of record JXCR01145616.1, read on the forward strand.
ACATTTTGAAAATTAAACATGACAAAAACAACAAGAAAAGAAAATAAATATGTTGAGTTGTTTCTCTCAATTTTGAGGTCTCTCACTCTTTGCTCGCGTAGCACAACTATCTTTGTCTGCACTAATTCTCTTAACTTCACCGCAGAATTTCACGTTCTGCATAAAACCTCTCAAAAATTTCACAAATCTTCTTCAACAATCCCTACCTTTTCACTTGACACATAACTTTGGAATCAACACCACCAATTCTCATTTTGAGAATCAGTCCTTAACTTTTGATTCCCTTCTTTCGAGATCGGTCCTTAACTTTTGACTCCCTTTTTAGATTGATCCTTAACTTTCAATTCTAATTTTGGAATCAGTCCTTAACTTCTGATTCACTTCTTTTGAGGTCAGTCATTAACTTGAGACTCTCTTTTGAGATTGATCATTAACTTTCAATTCTCATTTTTAGAATCAGTCCCTAACTTCTGATTCATTTCTTTTGAGGTTGGTCCCTAACTTCCAACTCTCTTTTGAGATTGATCATTAACTTTCAATTCTCATTTTTAGAGTCAATCACTAACTTCTGATTCACTTCTTTTGAGGTCAGTCGTTAACTTCCGACTCTCTCTCTTGAGATCGATCATTAACTTTCAATTCTCAATTTAGAATCACTCCATAAGTTCTGATTCACTCTTTTTGAGTTCGTTCCTTAACTTTTGACTATCTTTTGAGATTGATCATTAACTTTCAATTCTCATTTTAGAATCAGTCTTTAACTTTTGATTCCTCTCTTCTTTCGAGATCGATCCTTAACTTCTGACTCTCTTTTGAGATTGATCATTAACTTTCAATTCTCATTTTAGAAACAATTTTTAACTCCTGATTCCTCTCTTTTCAAGGTCGGTTTTTTTATTCCGACTTTCTTCTAAAATTAATACCAAAATGTCAATTCCCACCTCGGGGTCAGCACTTACATACTGATTCCCATCCTCTATGAACACCTGAAATCTGATAACTCAAAACGAACTCTCTAATCCCTAGCGAGAGTTCCTACTTCTTGACTTCGATCAAATATTCATCTGCTAATTCCCCAGTGGAAACAAATAACAACACAATTCTACACCTCCTTCTAGGTCTATTGACTTAGAGGTTTGCATTGGTTTTGTTGATCACATCGGTCAACGCCAATACGCGCATTGTGCTTGCCCAACACACCACACCTATTGGGGGTCCATTTGTTGACCTCACTTTTGGTTGAGGTCTAGTTCTTCCTCTTTAGTAGCCTAGGGTCTAGCCATAGGACTTTCCTGTTGACTTTTCCTAAAAAACTAGAAAAGGAACCCTCATCATTAGAAATTCCAAACTCCTCTTTACTCAACTTAAAGTTCCACGTAGTGGTCCTAACCTCTAGCACTTAGTAGGTGGGGTCAATATGGGGGAGATCAAGGAGAGTTCCCATAAGATTGCTTGACCTTAGGGCTCACCCTGGGTGTTTTTCTAGAGCTAACGTACTCACCTCACTCATAATCACTCACAAATATAAACCCAAAATTTCTTGACTTTGATCTCTTAATCCTTTGGGAGACTCATGTAGATGGTCCCCAAAACCTACAGGCCCTAGCCTAGGGTTTAGCTAAACCAGTACATAGAGGACCCAAATGGGGTTTCCATTAGTCCATAGCTCATTTATGGTGGTTTACACCCCAATTCTACCAAAAATACTCAACTTGACCCTTTTCCACTAAACTTGCCCAAATTACCTAAGTACCCTTGAAACCCTAAATTTGGCCAAAATTTCCAAATTTAACCAAAATACCCAAATTTTTTTAAAAATCATTTCAAACCTTTTGAAAACATCCAAATTACCAAAAAAATCACCAAATATTGCCAAATTAGCAAAATGCCCCTCCTTAGCCCAAAATTCAAAAATTCCAAAAAAATCCCAAAAATTCCTAAAACCTTCCACATTTTCCCAATTTCATTTTTTTCAACTACCACATGACCCAATTTGACCAATTTGACCAAAACACCCAAATTACCTTTAATGGCCCAATTTCCCTAAATTCACTTCAAATGTCCATCAATTTGGTCCCAATTTCCCCTAATTTCAATTCTAAACTCAAATTAACCTTCCATCTGACCAATATAAATCAAATCAAAGATCAATTATCCCATGCTTTGAGCCCAATTTTGATCTAAGTCAAACCCCCAATTTTGAGTTTCCCCAAATTCTTTTTCCATTAGGGGACCAATGGAGTGCCAAAAGGGAATGACTCAAATTTGAAACATTGTTATGGAATCCAAAGGAAGAGGAACTAGGGGTTGTTACAGATCCAGATGAAACCCCCCAAGCTATTCAATGGTTTGACTTTAGTTTTGGAGAGAAGAAATATTTAAATGTTACATTCTTCCAATTTTATTAGTTAGGGCTTACATTTATGCGAGACGATTGTGCAAATAACCTGGAAGATATGAGGATTTAGGTCATGATGAAAGATAAACTTGGAATCCTAAAATGAGTTAGGGCTTAAATTATATAGTAGAGTCATACAAAGGCTTAAGGATAAGTTGAAGATTTATGTCACACTAAGGCGACCACCTCAAAATCATGTGGTTTGTTGTTTAATTCTATGGAAAGATGTGTTGTTGTAGATTGCTACCCACAGAGTTAAAGTTACTTGACAAAGTGGCAGTCCTAAAGTCTAATATTTAAAGGTTTAAATGACAAGTTTAAATTCATTAATTGGGGTGGGTGGGTTAAAGTTGATTAGAGCGACTCCAATTAGGATCTCACAATTCCCTCATTCCAATAGCACTATTTTCTTTTGAATTTACTTAGCTTAAACAAGTTGTTACACTTATTTAAACTAGGGAGATCTTGTTAGCAACTGTGGGTTACCTTCTCTGAGGGACTCCCATAAATTTAAAATAATGTTTTAAGTTTAGTTACATTCAAAGGATACATGTTTACCTTTGAAATAATTTTTTTTTTATTTTTGAAAATGTTGATTATTTTTTATAAAAGTTTTTAATTTTATTGCAAGTAAAGTAAAGTGCACAACCAACCAGTTATAATATTTTGCAGTAAAAGTAAAAAAGATAGTAAAAAATGACAGAAATTAAACAACACTGTAAAAGCATACCTGACACCTTCTCAGCATTTCCGCTGAACGATTAGCTTTTGCAACAGGTATAGAATTTTGCAGGAAATTTAAATAAATTGCAAGTATAGATGAAGGTGTAGTTTTTGAAACCTCAAAACTTGACTAAGTGAGTCCCGAAAAATCTTAGCAAATGATTTTCTAGAACAAATTATAGCAAGTTCAATTTGTCCATCAAAATATCCAAGAGATTCTAAAGTGTTCGGAGAATGACCTGGAACAACTTTTAAAATCCCATCAAATGTTTCAAGTTAATTTTGAATTTATTATATAATCATTCCAAGGTTAAATTAAAATTACCCCATTACTCAATGAACCATGGCATTTTAAATATCCCAAGAGTGGGCCACTCATTTAATCAGTTGATATCTTACTTAAAAGTTATGTGGGTGGATGCCCCTAGGGCAACTTTAAGTCTATAAAGATTTTGTGCCCAACACTAAATTTTGGACTGTAGTGTTTAGAGGTGTTGATTATCAGTCATCTTATCTTTTCTAAATCCCATTAAAAAATTTTGGATTAAGCCTAACTTACTACCAAGCCCTCAACAATTTCAGTGGGTAAATTTGCAATTGTTAGAATTTTAAGTTAAGTGATACATATCCTAATTAAGAGATCATATCATATCCAATTTTAGGATTAAAATAATTTAATTATCATATTTCTAACCAAAACCCATTCTTTTAGAACCATTTAAGTTTAATTAACTTCCAAATCCTGATAATTTATGAAATTTCAATCTTACCTTTATCTTGAAAAGGAGGCTAATTTATTTCTACCTTTTAACCCATTATGACTGAAACAACCAAAAGATTTCATTAAGATCAAAATTACCTATTTTTCCCTTAGTTAAACCTAAATTTTGATTAAGGCACTAAAATCTAAAATTACCATTTTGCCCCTAAGGTTTTCCACTTTAACTTATTAAGTATGATTCAAATGACTTTGAAATTTCCATGGGGACTTGATCATGAGTTAATTAAGATATTAGAGGATAAAGAAAATGTGATCTTTTAAATTTTTATTTAATTTATATAATTATTTTAATGCAAAAATATGAATTTTCAATATTAATCTATTTAATTAATAAAAATAAGATTTTTTTTGTCTTGGAAAAAAATTATTAGAAGTTTACCAAGGCCAGGGAAACACTTAGGTAAAATTCCATGATTTTTTACATTATATTTTAATTATTATAATTATTTTAACAAAAAATTAGCGAAAATACATTTTTGGTCTTTAAAATTTATATTTAATGTAGAAAAAATTAATAAAAATATTATAATGACTTCTAAGTAATTAGAAAAAAATAGACACACTTTCAACCATTTTCATATTTTTGCAATTTTTAATTATTTTTAATTTAAAATTTAGCTTAAAAATGAAGTATTTTCTCAAAAATAATTTTATTTTTCCTAAGTGCGCTTGATCATGAGGAACTCAAAAAATCACTTTTCATAATTTTCCTAAGTGTATTTAATTTCCTAAGTGCCATTTTCATAAAAATACATTTTCATTCTTAGAAAGTCATCTTTAGTGCTTTAACTTAACCAAATAAGCTTCAAATTTTTATACTGAGTCAATATACTTTTTCTACATAATGTGGAAGTGATTTAATCAATTTTTGGATAATGTTTAATTTAAATAATATGATATAAGATATAAACATTTCAGTAACTATTAAAATATACAAAATTATCCAAACCATTTTGATAATTTTCCTAAGCTTCTCTGGCTCTATGAAACTTATTAAAATTCATCCTATAATTTTCCACGTGGTATTTTGATTTGTATAATTATTTTAAGCCAAAATAACCATCAAAACTTGGAAATTAAGGTTACAAGCATAAATATGCTCTCTGACCTTGAAAAAATTATAGATCATCCACTCCGTCATGTGGAGTAAAATCCCAAAGTTTCAAGCTATGATGGATATTATTTAATCAATTAAAATTAAAATACTTTAGAGACTATTTAATTAATTAAAAATTAGAGACTCATTTATTAAAGTTTCTTTTTAGTTGACATTATTCTCCTTTTTTCATTGAGTGGGAGGGTATTTTTATTTTATTTTTATGATTTTTCTATGTTAGGTTATGAATTTTTAAAGTTTACTGAACTAAATAAATCCAAAGAAATCCTATTTATCTACTTAAACACGTGGCAAGCATGTCAACTTAAGACGTGTCAAAGTCCCATGTGGCATTCTCTGATTCAGCACTGTCATCTGACTCAACGCTTAATCAGCCCGTTGTTATCACTCCTCAGTCGTTAGATCGATGCAGGCGTGAATGGTCGACATTCGTTCATCATCCTGATTAACCTAACATGAGAATCGTTTGACTTCAAAAGCATAGATCTCACTCGATACTCAACCAAATTAAGTATGATTTATTCCTACATCTTCATCTGCTTGAGATGAACACATCCATACGGTTATAATGTTATGACATACAAGTTTCTTTAACAAAGGCCCAAATGGAGCAAAAAATTAGGGTTGAGATTTTATACCTTTGTCCAAAAGGTGAGGCCTCAATTTGATGGTTGTGGAAGCTTCAGTGGAGTCTGCCAAATCTCCTGGATGTGTCAACCTGCGCTGCTATGAGGTCTATGTAGGAGTTCGATCGAAGGGTGGTGTGGCCTTAGTCTCAGAGTGAGTTAGAGGGCATAACATAGGGGTAATTTGATGGGAACTTCCTATTTTAGTATGAGGAAGCTTTTGGAAGGTTTACTTTAGAGCTTTATGGAGTTCTATGGAATGACTGAAAGTGCCCTAATTTTGAGTTATAAAGTTGAGCTCAGGCAGTGAGGAGGAGGGCTTAAAGATGGTTAGGTTGAGCTTAGGGAGGCTTGAAGAGGCTCTGGAATGATTTTAGCAAAGTTTCCCAAAGGATATGGATGCTTTCTCTCTTTAGCTATAGGAGGGGGAGTTTAAATAGAGGAGGAAGGAAAGGCCACCATGGCTAGCTAGTGGGTGCAAAGAGTTGCTTAGGTGGAGGGCTTAGTAGCACAATTGACCAATTGTAAAGAGCCAAATCAAGGAGTTAAAATTTGTAGTTTAAGCTTAGGGGTGGCTCTCAGTTTTGGTATTTTATAGCCAGTAGGCCAGCCGGCCAGGTCAGGGGTGGTGGTCAGGTGGCCAGCTGAGCTAGTTTGAGGGTTAATAATGATTAACTCTGAATGGTTAAGGATTGATGGCCAACATGGTTTATCCAAATAATGGAAGAGAACCCCTAAGTTAAGGGACCTTTGGTACATGGCTCATGTAGGGTGGGCCAGGTGGGTCTAGCCCAGTATATAGTTCCAAATGTTGATTGTGGTTGCTATGGTTTGATCAGTTTGGCTAAGTTTGGTTACATGCCTAGGTTGGGTTCAAAATCATGTCATGAGCTTGAATTTGAGTTTGAGTTTGGATAGACTTTGAATTTTGTTTAGTTGGTTGAGATTCTTGGTGTAGAAGGTTTTCATGATGATTTTAGAAAATATTTAGAGTGGTTTTGAATTGATTTGTGGAGTCAATTCGATGGTCTTTAGACATTAAGTTAATTTTGGGGGTGTTGGGTTGGAATTGGATTTAAGTTGGGCTAGAGCTTTGGTTAGACCTAATTTTTTGTTCAAATTGGTACAAGGGATTGCCATGAAGAGTTTTGAATATCAATTGAGTGGAAATGTTGGGGTTATGGGGTTAAATTTGGTGAAATTTGATGTTTGGGGCAAAATTGGGGGTTTTAGTCCAAGTTGAATTTGAGTGGAATTGGGGCTTGAACAAGGCCAATTGAGGGTTTCATTTGTTATCGAGTAGTGTTATAAAGATTTTAGGATTCAAAATTCGAGTAATAGGATAGGTTTGGGGGTTTAATTTGGTGAAATCTTAGCTTATGGTGAAATTGGAGATTTTGGGATTGAGATTGGAATTAGGCTTGAAATTGGGTTCCATTGGGATTGAATTTGGGTTTAATTGATATTAGGCATGATGATTCTGAGTTTAGAATTGAAGTTAGGAAAAGTTAGAAACAAATTGGTGGACATTGGGGGTGAATTGAGGTAATTGGACTCTTAAGGGCAAATTGAGGCTTTTGGTCAAAATAGGTCAAATTGCTAAAATTGGGCTCAATGGAGTTTTCCAAGTAGTTTTTGGGGACATTTGAAATGATTTTGAAGGTTTTGGGGCAGTTTGGTTCACCAGGGTATTTTTGTAATTTTGGCAAAAATCAGGGGTATTTTTGTAATTTTAAAAATTTTGGGGTGTTTTGGGAAATTTGGGTGGTTTCAAATGGTTTAAGATATTTTTTGAAAAATTTTGGGTATTTTGGGTAATTTTTGGAATTTTGGTCAATTTTGGGGTTTGTAGGGTAGTTTGGTAATTTGGGTAGGTTTTTGGGGTAGAAGGCTAATTTGGGTATTTTAGTAGGATTGGGGTTGTCAACCACACAACCACCCTACTTGATCCATGGAACCATAGAATTCCTTACTTTGGGTCCTCCATGTACTCATCTCACCTAAACCCTAGGCTAGGGCTAGTATCCTAGAGGACCATCTACATGAGTTTCTCAAAAGCTTAAGGGAATAACTAAGCATATTTGACTAAAGTTTGAGGTTGTGAGTGTAAGTGGGGGAGTATCAGGTGTGTGTATAAAACTGACCAATTATATTCTTTACCCTTACTAGAGATGCTATAAAAAACATTTGCTAATTTAGAGTTTGAATAGTTCTGAAGACCGGCTAGGCAGGGAAGATACCAGCTCTCACTCTAGAGTTCTATCGATTCCCTCCACCTGGGGGCTAACATCTTGTGTTAGAACCTAAAATAATAACCAAGTTGGGGGCATTAACCTCTCACTTTAAAGTCCTCTAACTCTACACCCTTCAATGAGTATTTTCTTATTTATTTGCACTAAGTCATATTAATTACATTCTCATTCAAACAACCTCGTGTGATTCTTTCCAATTGTTGACTGAGACAATACCAACCCGGTTCCTACAAGTTCTCACAACATATTTTAAAATCTGGATAGGTCAAATCAAGAAGTAAAAGAAGTTCATGGATTTAAATCATCACAACTTCTTCCAACATTAAAGATCAATACTCTCCACAACTTCCATCCAAACCTTAATTACTTATCATTTTAAGGAGAAAGATAAAGAAAACTTCTCAAAATCTATGGAGAAAATAAAAACACATTTTAGTTTAAAATTATAAATCATTGTCAAACCAACAAGAAGTCTCAATTAAAACCAAAATTAGTTTAAAACAAAATATAAAAGCTTATCTCAGATCCTGCACCAAACTCTTAAAGTTCCTTTGAATCTATTCTCTTTTACAACACTCTCAAAATAAACTACAAACAAAAAGGATAAAGTAAATTTTTGGGGTGCCTGAAAATCTCTCCAAAACTATCTCTACAAACTCCTTAGGAATCCTCTTCTTCTAACTCCTTTTAGAACTTTCAAGCACCCCCCTAAAATGTCTCAACTTCCTTCTTTTATAAATCTCCAAAAGGTGCATTGAAAAATGTTTAAAATGTGTCCACATTCGATGAATTCTCCAAAGGATGCCTCCTTTCACAAGTCCTTTAACCATATTTTTGTTCTTAGTGGTCATAACCACCCTCTTAAGCCAATCGATGCCTCAAATACCTCTTCAAAATTTGGCCAAATGAAGAAAAATGCAAAATAACTAGCTTTGGCGCTTAAGAGTGGGGTCTCTGGCGTTTAGGCTCAACCTTCTCTATTTAACCGGTGCTTAGACGCCAAAACACTCTAGCACAGTTTTCACCTTTTTGCTCCAAAATTGATCATTTTCATCCCTTTAAGCATTTTTCACCTTTTTACTTCTACCTGAAAAAAAAAAACAGAAATACCTTCCATTAAAGCGCAATATCTCGAAAATAAGTATAAAAATGTGTATAAAAACATTATATATTTTAGGTATATCATGAATCTCACTATATTTTATCTCTGTGGTGGTCTTGGGATCTCATGGCAACTCTCATTGACTTGGAAACCAATATACAATGGTTTAAAGACACGTAAGCTAATGTGGCTGGAAAGAGTTCTACCTTCCAAAACTCTCAGGAACTGATGACATTCCCCACCTCCTTCCACGAGGGAGTTTAAAATGGTGAAGTCCCTTACATTAAGCAGCTAACCAAAAAATCTGGGAAACCTGCTGCCATTTATTCTGAAGCTGAAATACACTCACCTTCCACCTCTTTCAAATTTACTCTAATTGGTAAATTCCAATATGGTCACAATAAGATGGAAGCCATTAAGAAATACTTTGAATATTTGAAACTTCTAAGTGATTGGGGAGTTGGTTTGGTGGATGGTAGACACATGTTTATACATTTGACTAGGAAAGAAGATTACACCCGGCTCTTCTCCAAATAGATTTTTTATATTGAAGGTATGGCAATGAAATTATTAAAGAGGTCTCCAAAATTTGATCCAAGTCAAGAGCCTGCCAATGTTCCTATTTGGTTCAAACTCCCAGGTTTAAAGCTGTACTTCTTCAATGATCAAGTTCTTTTCACTATAAGCACAACTCTGGGCAGACCTATGAAGCTTGTTGTCCCAACATACAACCTCTCAAGACCCTCAGAAGCTAGAATCCTGGTGGAAAGGGACATTACCCTTCCTGAAGTGGATGAGATTTGGCGGAGTACTGCTCACAATGGCTACTGGCAGAAGATAGTGATGGAACAAAAATTTTATTATTGCACTCACTGTAAAATGTTTGGCCACTCCAATGCCAGATGCTTCAGACTCTACCCTAAGCCTAGAGCAAACTCCAACTCTTAAGGAACTCCTTCTCAACCATCTGCCTCCAAGCATTTTCCATACCACAATACTGACATCCAGAAACAGCCTGACCAAGTAAATCTGATTGAAAACCCAATCACAGTCATGGAACCCACCTCTATGGGTAATTTACCTCAAAGGGGGTAGAATATACCTGCCTCTTATAATCTCCTTTCACACAATACAGCTAATTTGGAACAAGTTGATCAAAGAAACCTCACAAAAGACCCTTTGCCAGAAGTGGATCCCACTGAGACTGAGGATGTTCCTCTCAGTATGACACCTGAAGGAGCATTGTCCGAACATAGCCCCTCGAATCTGTAAACATTACTCTGGTGGAAAATGTGGTGGAAAAACTGGACAAATTGTGCAGGGCCCACCACTACATGTCAGCATTACCTACTCAGGCCTTTCCAGTTTCTGTCAATAATACTTTAGCGATGAATGGGATGGAACAACTAGAGGGCCAAACCATTTGGGCGACTGACCCTTGCAGTCTGAAGTCCCCCCCCATTAGCAACTCTTCAAAAAGTGTTGGAGGAGGGCTGGTAGATTCAAAAAGCTAGGAAAAAGATGAAACAAACCATTGAACCCCAAGGAGAGACTGTTGTGCTTGAAGTTGGTGGTTCCTATTCCATAAGAATAGACTCCCTCACCAGGCTTACCACGGGGAAATCCAAATTAGCCCATCATGATTAATTTTGTCTACTGGAATATTAGGGGAGTGGCTCACCCACCCTTATTAAAAAGACTTCTACATCTGAATAGAAAACATAAGGTCTGATGCATTGCTATTCTTGAACCAAAGGTTCACAAATACTCTCAAAAAGTGTTGAATCAATTCCATGGCTTCTCTCATTAGTCCAACAGTAACAATAAAATTTGTATCCTTTACAGAAATAAAATTACTTGGTCAGTCAATATAGATGATCCACAGTTTGTGCATTTCAAATTTGAGGTTGCTGGGAAGACTAGTTTCACAACCATTATCTATGCTGGATCTAACAAAATTGCTAGAAGAGCCCTTTGGCATGAACTTATCAACATTAGAAACTCTATGACCTCCCCTTGGCTGGTGCGAGGAGACTTTAACTGTGTGGCTGACCTTTCTGAAAAAAGAGGTGGCAGGCCACCTAATATTCTCAAAATGACACAATTCAGTAATAATATTAAAGTTGCAAACCTCTTTGACCTTGTCTTCTAAGGGGGCTAGCTTCACTAGGAAAAGAGGTCAGATATGCAAAAGGCTGGACAGGTTCCTTGTGAATGATCATTGGTTCCAAGCTTTTCTGCATACCTATGTTCACAATTTATCTTTAGTTGGGTCTGATCACAGATCCCTCCTCATTTCTATCACTGCCACCAACCTATAGGCCCTAAATTCTTTAGATTTCAAAATATGTGGGTGGAAAACCCTGACTTTCTAAATCTGATTAAAGAGCATTGAAAATTTTCTCATGATTCCAACCATATTATCAATATGTGGCAACTGCAGAAATTGTTGGCCCAATTCCTCAAGCAGTGGAACTGGAACTGTTTTGGGAATGTCTATGACCAGGTGGACAATGCTGAGAAGAATATAACAACATTGGAAGCTGAGCCTGATAATGGAATTGTGGATGAGGCTGCTTCCATGAAGGGTGCTTAACAGGTTCTACTGGCCACTGAAAGGTTGGATCTTTTTCTCAAACAAAAAGCTGTTGTTAACAGATTCATGGGGGGGCAAGAATACTAAATACTCCCATGCCTACATTATGTACAGACAAAAATGTAACAATAATCATAGAATAAAAGATGCTGAGGGTAATTAGATCAATGATTATGAGGGTATTTCTAGAAGTGCTATAAAATTTTTTCAAGATCTGCTCACTGTCTCTCAGTTTGCCCCAACACTTGTGGATCCGCAATTCTTCCATGAGGAACAAAATTACACTAAGGAACTCCAACTTGCCTCCATTCCTATTGATTTTGAAGTTTGGGAAGCTCTCAATAGCATTGATAGTTCTAGAGTGTCTAGTACTAATCGCTACACCGCTAGATTTTATAAAAAAGCGTGGCCCATTATTAAGGAGGAAGTGTTTGCAGCTATTCAAATTTTCTTCCAAGGAACTCCTCTCCCCAACTACTTCTCCTCCTCTACTTATGTTCTCATTCCCAAAACTACTGAAAGCACTGATTGGAATTAGTACAGGCCTATAAGTCTTAAGTTTTTAGCAAGATCATAAGTAAAATCATTGTGGTAAGGTTGCAACCTCACTTAACCAAGCTCACCAAACCAAACCAAACTGCTTTTGTCAAGCGTAAAGAAATTTCTAATAATGTGCTGCTGGCCCAGAAAATATTTCTGGATATTGATCACCCTTGCAGAGGGGAAATCTCATTTACAAATTGGACCTTAGAAAAGCTTATGACACTATTCATTGGTCCTTCAATTTAGAAATCCTCAAAGCCAGGGGCTTATTTTAAGACTTTTGTATCATCATTTCTAGATGGCTGCAGTTTAATTCACACTCTATATGCTCAATGGATCCTCTCATGGCTTCTTCTCAGCAACTATAGGGCTCCAATAGAGAGGCCCTCTATCCCCCTCTATCTTAATTTTTGCAATGGACTATTTCTCTAGAATCTTAGACCATGCATTAACTAAGAAAACTTATGATATATTCCATCAAAGGTCTAATATGGAGGTCACCCACCTGATGTATGCTGATAATATCATCTTTTTCTCGAAAGTTAATAGAAATGCTATTAAACTTATTCACAAATGCCTAAAACAATTCCAAAACACCTCTGGTATGATTGCCAATACTTCCAAATGTCAATTGATTTTTAGTAAACATAAGAAGCCTGCAGCTAAACACTGGATTAGTCAATTCACTGGATATTCTACTGCTACCCAAGGTGTCACTTATGAAAGGAAGAACTAAAAGCATATAATTTGATGAAGTAATGACTAAAATCAATGCTCAGCTCAACAGCTGGACAAACTCCTTTCTCTCTAATGGAGGAAGAATTACTCTATTAAAAATCATACTCACATCCTTCCCTTCATACATTCTCCAGGTCACAAGTATGAAGAGATCCACCCAACCGTTAATTGAAAGAAGCTTCAATAGATTTCCTTGGCTAGGTTAAAGGCAACAATTGCATTGGGCAAGCAGGCAGAAGGTTGTTAAACTCACTATTATTGTGGGGCTGGGATTTAAAGGATTACAACATTTCCATCAGGTTAGCATGTGGACACTGTGGCTGAAGTTAAGAATGCAGAATTCATTATGGGCAAAACTCATGAAGGGGAAATATTGTAAACATTCTCATCCTAACTTGGTGGAAAGGAAGTTGGGAGACTCATCTATATGGGTCAACCTACTAATAAACATGCACCAAACTGAAAACTTATTCATTTGGGACCTTGGGATGGGGAGAGTACACTTCTGACACAACCAATGGTGTCCACAAGACCTGATTTCACCTAGACCAATGGACTTTGATCAAAACCAGCTGGTTGCTAATTGTTGGAATGGTGATTCCTGGTCAGTGGGGATACTCCTCTCAACGCTGGACCAAATTACCACTGCATGCACTTTTAAAATCCCCTTCAATAGAGAACAAGAAGACAAATTAGTTATTAACTCCAGCAAACTTCATAGTCTATCCAAGGCCATCCATTCAAAATTATTCAGCTGGGATCCTATCCCTTGGGGAAAAGTTATCTGGAATAAATACATCACTCACTATAAGTCCTTCATCTGGAGAACTTTTCATAAACTTTTTTTTGTAAATAATCTCCTTAAGATTAAGGGGCTGAGAGGACTTTCCAGATGTCAGCTTTGTTTCATGGTTGAAGAATCAATTCCTCATCTCTTATTTAATTGCATATTTGCCCAAAAGGTCTGTTCTGAGCTGGTCAAAGATTTGAAGGTGAATCTATTAATTGTGGATTGGGACTCCCTCTCTTTCTGGCTGGCAAACTTGGAACTGTATCAATATGAGCATCATCCCTTTTGTGGTGGCTTAGTTCATTTGGATGCCTAGAAATAAATCTAAATTTGAGGAACTTTCTCCCTCAGTTCAGTTAATAGTAATACATGATACACCAAAAATATATGCATTCTTAGACCCATATTTTAAAATAATTTTTTTTTGATATTACACTTTAATGGAAAGTATTTTTATGTTTTCTTACAAGTCTAGATCCCAAAGTATTAATATTGACTCCTAACAGGGACCACATTGATCTTCCTATTCTGCAGTCACCTACTATCAATGTTTTGGAAGATAATGAGGTCTAACAGTTGAATTTAGACCTGGAGGAAGCATGGCAGATCCATCAGTCCAAAAAGAAAAGAAGCTGTTGCAAGAGCTGAAGGAAAATGCTGCTACCTCTAGGGAGCATATGTCCAAATGTTTGGAATCTCTTCCTAGAACAAGGAAAAGAGAAAAAAAGATCAATGATTAACCTCCTTTGCTCGAATGTTAGGGGATTGGCACATCCTAGGTCCCTTAGCAGATTACTGCACTTAAATAGGATGCACAAACTCTCGTGTATTGCTCTTCTTGAACCCATGGTCTCTAAGCACCAAGATAGAATCATTAACAAATTCCCTGGCTTTCAATTTTCTCCTAATTGCAATAATAAGATTTAGCTTCTCTGTAGAAAAGAAGTCACTTGGCATATTATCTTAGACCACCCTCAGCTTCTGCATTTATCACTTTCTTTAGGAGGCCATTTTGCTCATGCAACTTTTGTTTATGCCATAAGTTCTTCTGTTGGGAGGGTAGAACTTTGGAAGGACATTTAAAATCTGAGTATAAATATCTCCTCAAAGTGGCTGGTTTGTGGGGACTTCAACTGCATGACTTCTCCTGATGAAAAAGTAGGAGGTAAACCTCCTGATATAAATAAAATGAATTTTTTCTTGGATAATATGCATATGGCTAGACTTTACAATTTGGGTATATCTGGCCCTAGATTCACTTGGAGAAGAGGAAATGTTTGGGAAAGAGTTGACATGGCTCTTGCTAATGATCTCTGGCTAAATGACCTTTTGCACACAACTGTCTCCCATTTATCCATGATTGGTTCTGATCACAGACCCATTCTAATCTCTATTAATAGCTCCCTCAACTCCACCAAATCAAATTTCAGATATTTAAATGTCTAGTCATCTCATCATGATTTCATGAACCAAGTTATTTCTGTTTGGGCCAGTTATCATAATGACAACCCTTGGGTAAAATTATGGATTTTGCATAAGAAACTTGCTGCTAAACTCAAGTCTTGGAACTGGCAGACTTATGACAATTTGAATACTAAGGTGGTGGAATCTGAGGCCATTGCGAATGATTTGGAATCCAAGCTCAGTCAAAATCCTAATTTGGAAACTAACCTTTTTAATGCTAATGAAGGCTTACTTAATGCTATCTATTTGCAGGAGCAACTCCTTCACCATAAAGCTGCACAAACTCATTTTTGAGTGGGGGACAGAAACTCTAGGTACCATCATGCAATTATAAATTTTAAGAGGAAATGTAATGCGATTCATAAGATCAAAAACTCCCAGGGAGACTGGCTAAACTCATTCCAAGCTATTGCTGATAATGCTGTTGAACATTTCCAAAAGCTTTTCACAAAGAGTGAGGTGGCCAGGACTGAAGTTCAAGGTAATCTGTTTGAACATTGCAGACATTACACTTCTACCCTCAAACTTGTTGATATTACTTCTGAAGAAAAGATCAAGACAGCCTTGAATTCTATTGATAGTAATAAAGCTGCAGGTCCTGATGCTTTTTCAGCTGATTCCTACAAAACTGCCTGGAATATCATCAAAAGAGAGGTTATTGATGTTGTGCAAGCTTTTTTCACTAGACAAGATCCCACTAAATACTTCACTTCTTCCACTACTGTCCTCATACCCAAAGAGACTGTTTGCAACAGATGGGATCAGTTCATACCCATAAGTCTCACCAGTGTGATATCCAAGATCATTAGCAAGGTGTTGGTGGCCAGAATTCAACCCCACCTGCATAGGATCATAAAAAAAAATCAAACTACCTTCATCAAAGGAAGAAGCATTGTGGATAATGTTCTTTTAGCCCAAGAATTATACCAAGACCTGGGTAAAAGCTACAGGGGGAAATTTGATCTACAAATTGGATATTCGCAAAGCTTATGACACCATTCACTGGGATTTTATTGAGGAGGTTTTACATGCTAGAGGTTTTAATATGGACTTCATAATCTTAATCAGGAGATGGTTGAACAACAATGCTCACTCAATTATCATCAATGGAAAGACTCATGGTTTCTTTACAGCAACTAGGGGAATTAAACAAGGTGATCCTCTCTCACCCACTATTTTTATTCTAGTTTTTGACTATCTTTCTCTTATTATAAACCAAATTCCAAATGTATCCCCTCACAACCTTTTCAAGCATAGCTCAAACATTTCCATCACCCATCTATCATATGCAGATGATGTCATTCTTTTCTCAAAGGCTACTAAACCTGCAGTTAGGCAAATCCAAAAACTTCTCAATGAGTTTCTGTTGTGCTCTGGACTGCAGCTGAACAAACATAAATGCAGTATTTATTTCAGCAAAGGTGTTAAACAACCTTTCAGACAATGGGTTTCTGGTTATACTAGTTTTCAAACTCCTCACTCACATCTAAAATATTTGGGGGTTCATTTGTTGAAGGGTAGGACCAGACAAATTCAATTTGATGAGGTGGTTACTAAGATCCAATCTAAGCTCACAAACTGGACTTACTTATTTTTTTTCTAATGGAGGAAGGATTACCCTCCTAAAACATGTCTTGTTAGTTTTCCCCTCTTACATCCTCCAAATGGAAACTATGAAAAAGAGCACACAACAACTACTTGAGAAAACTATCAACAGATTTCTTTGGTCTGGTCAAAGAACTCAAAAACATTGGACAAATTGGAACACTATTTGCAAACCAATTCATAATGGGGGTCTGGGGTTCAGAAGTTTCAAACATCTACAAGAAATCAATTTCTAGAAGTTTTGGATTCATTTCAGAGCTCAAGAGTCCCTTTGGGCTATTTTTTCTCAAAGGCAAGTATTGTAGAGGTTCACACCCCTCTATTTCTACATCTAAACTGGGAGACTCCAGAATTTGGTCCCAAATGATCAAAAGTAAAGATAAAGTTGAGGATTATTTTATATGGGATCTTGGAGAGGGGAATTTAAACTTTTAGCTTGATAACTGGATGGGGGATGGGAAGCTCTCAGATAGGATTTATGTTCCCTTTCCAACTTCTACCAATGTATCAGATTGCTGGAATGAAGGTCAGTGGAATCTCACTACATTAAACAACATACTGGATAACTCTATCATTCACATGATTAACAACATCCCTATGGACCCATCTAAGAAAGATAAACTCATTTCCAAGCAAGTTGTTTCCCAATCTATTACTGCTTATATGAATTCACAACAATCACGTGGGGTGAGCTTTCTCTGGGGGAAACCTATGTGGAATAAGTTCCTCTCCCCCTCAATGTCTTTCTTCTGTTGGAAAATCTTCTCCAAATGCCTCCCAACTAATGATATTCTGAAATTGAAGGGTTTGAGAGGCCCTTCCTGCAATATTCTTTGCAAAAGGCATGAGGAAACCAAAGATCATCTTTTTTTTCAATGCCATTTTGTCCAATAAGTCTAGTCTATAGTTCTTAGAAATTTGAAAGTGCAAACTATCAATCTTACTTGGCAGAAATTCCTTTATTGCTGGAAAGAGTGGCTTCATTTAAAACTCTTGGTGATCCCTTGTGTGGTGGCTTGGTTTTCTTTGATGGCTAAAAATAAGGCCAAATTTGATTAACATCTACCCCTTCCCTCTAAGGTGGCAGCTAATTGTTTAGCTTTTCTAAAAAAAATTACTCACTGGAAGGCCTTTCCTGATCTTCATATGACTAACTTTTTGGCTAGTCAACCTATTTTGGAGCACCCCCTAGTGTATTGACTTAAACCTCCTTCTGGTTTCTTAAGGTTAACACTGATTGCAGTTTTTATAGATCCATTGTTGGCATTGGTGGATTGTTCAGGAATTCAAATGGTGCTTGTCTCCTTCATTTCTTGTCTCCTATTTTTGCTGTTGATGTACTGGAAGCTGAGGCTTTGGCTATCTTTTGGGCCATCTATATTGCATCCAAAGTCAAAATTCAAAACCTCATTGTGGAGACTGATTCTAAGGTCATGATTAGCATACTATTTAATACCACCCTCTGCCCCTGGCACATTCTGAAATGGAAGAACAAAATTTTCTACAACTCCCAGGGTATCAATCTGAATTTCTTGTTAATACATAGAGAAGGAAAGAGACCTGCTCATTGGCTTGCACATGCTGGTGTTGGGGCAGATAGACCCAACAATACTAAGGATGTTCCCCCCTTCTTTTTCTTCTCAAGGGAGATCTAATTAATCTGCCTTTTTGCAGAATTTTGTAATCTGTGACTTCTTTCTTTTGGTTTTGGATATATATATATATATATA
>JXCR01145616.1:123316-168371 GCA_002079205.1 Phalaenopsis hybrid cultivar
TATATATATATATATATATATATATATATATATGACCCCTTATGTATTTTCTTTTTTTTTTGAAGGGAACTATCATCCTCCACTCCCTTTGTACTCCCTTTTTGCTTTGTTAACATGTAAGGAGCCATGAGTTGCTCTTTCCTTTAATATATATATATATATAAGAGGATTCTATTAGATCTCAAAATGAAGTTACAAGTTTAAGATGAGGGGCTTTAAAAGTCCCTCTGAAGTAAAAAATTTAGGGTAAGGATATGTGGATACAATAACCATTTGAGATTGAGCTCCACTAATAGCTAAAAAATGTGCTGGTCTATTTCCTTCTTTGTAGATAACAAAAAAAAAGTAAACCCATGTATCCATCATTAACTACTGTATCTGAGTAATCTGTTACTGTATATGCCAAGGGGGGTGTGTTTTCCTGTCATATAGTCCACAAGCTGAGAAGAATCCACTTCTACTTGTAGGAGAGTCCACTTGTGCATAGTAGCCAACTTGTGTGCCCAAAATAGAGCAATAGTTTTAGCTTTCATAGCATCTTCTGCCATAATTGGTGATTGGAAACATAACAAGCAGATCCCTCTATGGTCCTTAAAGACTCCTCCAATGCCAGCTTCCTTTGGAGATAAACCTCCATCCGTGTTGATTTTTATGAAAGAAAATATAGGTTTCTCCCACACTACCTTAATTAGGTTGAAGCTTTTATGTTCAGCTGTTTAACAGATGTTCAAGATGTTTGGGAAGCATTTCCACTGTATTAGTTTTCTGGTGAAGTCCAAACAATTGGCCACAACTTTTCCAGTAGCAGCACCAGTGTCCTCATGTTTGGCTTGATTTCTTGCAGCCCAAATGAACCAGGCAGTGATAAAAGGAATGGGACCCAACTTCAGCCTATTCCAGCCACCCCAGAAATTATTTAGAATCTCCCATTCCAAATTAATGATGTTGATATGAAAATGTAATTACAGATCCTTCCACACCTGCCTGGAGAACTCACATGTAAAGAAAAGATGTTGGGAAGACTTCATATTATTTCTACATAAATAACATATAGAAGGTCCCCTCAATCCCTTAAGTTTAAATATGTCATGAGTTGGAAGCAGGTTATTAAGCACTCTCCAAGAAAAGAAAGACATATAAGGAGATAGAAATTTATTCCACAAACATTCTCCCCAGGACACCTTATCCCAGTGATATAACTTTTCATATATTTTTGGTCACACTTTGATTAGAGTTGTAAGCTAAGATCAGTTTATCTTTCCTTTCTCTATCAAACTGAATCTTAGTTACCTTGTTTGTAGATGGCTTAGTGAGTAAGGTGAGAAGAAAGTCTTCAGATCAAGACTGCCCCTCCCAACATTCATTCACCAAAGTGTTCCTGTCTGGTTTACCAGCCAAGGGATCCAAAAAATCATCAGGGCACCATCTGTTCAGCTAGAAATTTATTTTTCCAAGGCTTAACTCCCATATGTAAAGTTGCTCAGCAGTTTCACTTGCCTTTAGCATTTTCCTCCAAATTCTAGAGTCTCGAAGCCCACCTGATACCAACTTTGGATGATCAAATCTGTAGTATTTAGCAAACATGAATTTAGCCCAAAGAGTTTCCTATTGACTGAAAGTAATCCGGAGTCTACACATGCTGATTTGCTAAAGTTGTAGAAGCCCCTTAAAACCCAGTCCACCTGCTGAGAGAGGTTTTGCCACTTTTTGCCAACTTGCCCAAATCATCTGCTTTCACTTGCCAGTCCAGAGAAATCTGTTGAATATTCTCTCCAACTGCGCTGTGTGCTTTTCTTTATCACTTCCACTTGTAGAATGTACATAAAGAAAGTAGTGAGGATGCACTTCAGTAAAGTTATTTTGCCCCCATTAGAGAGGAAAAAATTGGTCCAGCATTGTAGAGTGGAGTGTATTTTGTCTACTATCTCATCAAATTGAGTTAATTGGGTTCTTCCCCTACATAATTGTACTCCCAAATATTTAAAAGTGTCATCGTGGTAGTGAAGCCAGTAAGTTCAAGGATCCAATGCCTGCATGAAGGGGAATCTCTTTTGTTGAACAGCACCTGGCATTTCTCTTTCTTTACCATGAGTCCAGAGGTGCGTTGAAACTTCTGTAAACAAGTATGTAGATTCTTGGAAGTAGCCTTGTTGGTTGTGGAAAAGATGATGATATCATCAACATAGATTAAGTGGCTAATTTCCAATTTTGATCTGTGATGATACATGTTGTAATTCTTCCTTTGTCAAGGTCTGTGAAGAAGTCTAGAGAGGTAGTCCAAGGCTAGGATACAAATTGTTGGGGAGAGAGGGTCTCCTTGTTTCAACCCCCTAGTGGCCTTGAAGAACCCCTTAACTTTTCCATTGATGAATAATTAATTTACATTCCCTTCTAACCATTTATTGATAATGTGGCAAGAATCAATAGAGAACCCCATTGCCATCAGAAATTCAGTTATGAAATCCCAATGAATCATGTCGCAAGCCTTTTTTAAATCTAGTTTGTATATCATGTTCCCCCCTCTGCAAGGTTTCTCCAAGTCCAGCAGTAACTCTTGAGCTAGAAGCACATTATCACCAATGCTTCTTCCCTTTACAAAAGGTGTTTGTTTTGGAGTGATAATTTTCTGAAGAATAGCTTGTAATCTCCTCACTAAGATTTTGCTTATAATCTTACTAATATCATTAGTCAAACTGATAGTTTTGAAGTGATTCCATTGATCTTTAATAGAAGACTTTGGGAGGAATATAATGGTGGCATCCCAGAAGTAATCTGGCAAATCATTACCCTGAAAAAAAATATTAAATTGCAATAATAACATCATCCTTGATCATCTCCCAGTTTTTTTGTAAAAATCAACTATAAAACCATTAGGGCCTGCAGATTTGAAGCTGTCTATGGAATCAAGGGCTTGTTTAATTTCCTCCTCATCTGGGACTTCATTAAATTGTATTCCTGCAGTGAATTCATGATCAGAAATAAAGATATTTGATTCTACCTTCCCCCTTTGATTGCTAGTCCTTTGCATTAATTGTTGATAATATTCAACAGCACTTCCACTTGCCATGTTTGTCTTTAATGGAATGAATTATGTTGCACTTTTTTTGATAGATGATACAAGCATGGTAAGACTTAGTATTTTTGTCACCATCAAAGAATTTTGTTTTAGTTGCCTTCTATTTGAGAAATTGTTCCTGCCAATTCACTGATGTTAATAACTTCTCATTAGCCTCCAAGAGGGATGCCTCATCCACCTGTCCAAGGAGATTTGCCTTTTCTACTGCCTGTAGCTCCTTCTCAGCTTTTTCAACCCCATTCATGATGTTACCAAAAGTGTTCCAATTCCAGTTATTATGAGCTTTTCCAACCTTCTTTTACAAATTCAAGAGTTTAATTAGATGATTATAGTGATCACAATCCCTCCAATGTTCCTTGACAGTGCAGATGATATCCTTGTGATTAGACCAAAAATTTAAATATCTGAAGGAATTTTTATTATTCCTTCTAGTGATAGCTAAAGTGAACAACAAAGGCCTGTAATCAGATCCTGCCAAGCTGAGGTGGGTGATGGAGGTATGCCGAAAGTTGTGAATCCAGCTATCATTTACTAAGACTCTATCCAGTCTTTCCCATAATCTTCCCCTACTTCATGTAAAATTTGGACCATTATAACCCAAATCAAAAAGACCTGATTCTTGAATGTTGTCATTGAATGTAGTCATAGTGGATATGCAAGAAGATCTGCCACCCTTTTTTTCAGCAGATGATACCAGACAATTGAAATCAGCCCCCACTAACCAGGCATTGTCAGAAAGAGTGCTAATATTATGTAATTCATTCAAAAGTTCTTGTCTAGCAGATTTGGAGCATCCTACATACACAATAGTAGCAAAGCCAACCATGCCGGCCATACAGAAAGATAAATTTATAAATTGGGGATGGTTCCTCTGGATGACACGACCCATTTCAGGTCTGCATAACACCCAGATTTTGTTGTTCAGAGTAGTGAATAAAGAAAAGCAAGGAAAAGATTTTATGTATTTTTGAGGGTTTTGGTGAACCAATGGTTCCAAAATGGCAATACACCAAAATTTATGTTTCTTATTATAATATTTAAGCCTTTTAGAGAAAGGGGATGGGTAACCCCCTTATATTCCAACATATGAAATTAATCATGATGGGTGGATGCAATGTTGGTTGATATCTGGATCTAGTCCTCCCCCTTGTAGGTTGAATCTTCCAAGGGTTCTGAGGGCTTCCAGTAGTGTGGGTAGAGGGAGTTTCCTTCATTTGGTTGTCATTTACTTTGGCTTTCCCTTTCTTCTTTATTTTTTGGGTTTGTCAGTCTGCTTCCAAAAGTTGAGTCATCTCTAGTACCACATCTATAGATGGTTTGTCTTGTTCCATTTACAGTGTTCTATTCAAGATCCTTTCTGATTTCTTGAGGAGAAGAGTCCCTGCTACTTCCTTTTGTACAAGAGGCAATGAGATCCTTCCCTGCACAAGGATTCAATGCAATGTTTCCCTCTTCTTCAAGATGTATTTCTATTGGTGAAGACTAACTCAAGTTCTTCATAAAGGGTTCTAGTTGCAAATTCTAATGAGTAGAAGATGGGTTAACCAACTCAGTATTGGTAGTTGGAGTCAACAGATCATGTTCTCCATTCCTCAAGCTATTAGTACCTTCAACAATAATATTTGGTATCTTCTTAGAGGTTCCACAGGAGGACTCTTTTGAATTATGATTGGGGTTCCTTCTGGAAGGAGGATGTAGTCTGTAACACCAATCCACAGTGTGTCCAAATATCTTACAATGTGGGTAATAATAAGGTCTTTGTTCCATTACCACCTCTTGCTAAAACCCATCTGAATTAGTTCCTATCCATAATATTTCATTTCAGGGAGGGTAATGTCCATTTTAATGAGGATTCTAGCAAGGGCAGGTCTAGCCTTGCTGTAAGTTGGAGTGTCCACCTTCAATGGTGTAACAATGGCACATACAATGTTAAATAAAGCATTCAGCTTGAATAAATGCAAAGGTAAGCCTGGAAATTTGAACCATATAGGTACCACATGATAGGATAAAAGTTTGGGGTCCATTTTAATATCGTCATTGCTCAGCCAACAATCATAACTGATTGTTTAGCAAACAATCTTGCATAGTCTTCTTCTACAGTAAGTTGGATTAGCAGGTGCCTCCCGCCTAGTAAACCAAGCTTCCAAGCCCCAATAAAATGCAGAGATTAAAAAAAGCTCCTTACCAACTCCATCTTAGGGTGTCCCAAAAGTAACTTGCAAATGAGAGCGAACTTTACTTTTGTATTCATATATGTAATTTCTTGTACAGAGAAGAACACTGCTAGTTCACCATCCTTAAGGCCAACAGGATGAATGCAAGGTGAAGACCCCTTACCAGCCATTGTATCATGGAATTCTTAAGGAAAAAGAAAGTGTTCAGGATCCTATAGAGTTTCCTTTGCTTTGCCAACGTCCCCAGAATATGTTTCCCTTGTCCATTCCACATTAGTATCAATATTTATAGGTAGATTCATAAGAAGCTCTAGCATAATAAATGTGCGGCACTTTGTCAGCCTCCAATAGAACAGTGAAAATTTGAAAAACCACAGAACCCGGGAAGGAGTAAACCCGGATACAATCTACCAAAATAGAGTCCAATCATAAAAGCAACTCCAAGAGACCACTACAGTCACTCCACGTGCCACCAGCCAGCACCAAGGCTTCATCCTCTTCCTAGAAACCCTAGCAGAGATCCTTNGGAAACCGAAAACTCCCAACTTTTAACAACCGACACTTCTCTGCTCTGACCATGTTGGCTTAGGCAGTTACGTTAGTTCGTTTGACTTTTTCAGTGAATTCCTATACGTGTGGTGTTCTTTCCTAACACACCACACCTATTGTGGGTCCATTTGTTGACCTCATTTTTGGTTGAGGTCTAGTTTCCTCCTTAAAAGCATAGCATTTAGCCATAGGACTTTCTTGTTGACTATTCCTAAAAGACTAGTGATGGAACCCTCACTATTAGACATTCTAAAACTCTTCTTTGCCCAGCTTGAAGTTCTATATGTTGGTTCTAACCTTTAGCACTTAGTAGGTGGAGCCAATATAGGGGAGCTCAAGAGGAGTCCCCACAGGACTGTTTGCCCTTAGGGTCAGCTTTGAGTGGTGTGGTCTTGATCAGTCTTGCACTCACACACTTGATACTCCTCGCCTGCACTCACAACCTAAAAACTTAACCAAACATGCTTAGCTTGATCCCTTACTCTGCTGGTAACTCATGTGGATGGTCCCTTAAACCATTAGTCCTAAGCTAGGGTTTGGCTAAGACCAACACATAGAGGATAAAAATTGTAGTTCCCATGGTCTAATGGCCCAAAAAAGGGTAATTTTATGATTAGCATCCTCAATTAATCTCATCCTACCCAAATACCCAATTTAGTTTCTTTACCCCGAACTTTCTCAAAACTACCATATTGCCCTTGAAACCTTAAATTTTCAAAAAATTTCCCAAACTACCCAATTTTATCCAAAAATCTTCTTAAACTCTTTTATAGTACTCAAATTACCAAAAACCTTCCAAAATTTTCAAAATTCCCAAAAACCCCAAACTTTTCCAAAGTTACGAAAATGCCCTTGGTGGCCTAAATTTTCCCAAAACCTCCAAAATTTTATTAAACACTCCTAAAACTATTCTTAAACACTCATGAAGTCCAACTTGACTAAATTAACCAATTTTGACCAAAATTACAATTTTTCCCTTTAAGGCCCAATTACCCCAAATCACCCCCAATTTCTTCCAATTTGACTTCAATCTTCCCCAATTTTAATTCCAAATCAAAATTCATCATGCTAAATCCCAATTGAAATGAAATTGAAGCTCAATTGAACCAAATTTCATACCTAAATTCCAAGCCCACTTAAAATTCCTAATTTTGACCATATGCTCAAACTCCCCCAAATTGGACCCCATAACCAAGCCAATTTCCCCAATTTTGAGTTCCAAACTCCTTATAAGATTAATCTTAATCAATTTCAGCCATAATTTTACTTAACCTAAACTCAAACCTCACCCAAATCCCACCTATGTTAAAATTCCCAATTTTGCCCTAAAATACAAATGTCACCAAATTGACCCCATAACTCCATACTTTCAACCCAATTGATATCCAAAACTCTTCATCATAGCCTTTTGAACCAATTTGAGCCATATATTGAACCAAATCCAAGACCCTAGCCCAATCCAAACCCAAGTTTATCCCAAACGCCCAAAATTGGCCTTGAGCCAAATTCCACTAAATTCAACTTCTAAATTAATTCAAAATAACCCAATTTCTTTTCAAAACACATCATGGTAATCATCCACATCACTATGATCAAATACATGACCCAAATATTGACCCAAACCCAAACTAGACCCAAGTCCAAACAAAAATCACAAATTTGAACAAAAAATCCCAAATTTGACCAAACTCATTCAAATGGATAAAATCACGGTCACCATAGCCAACATTAGAGCCATGGAAACCAAACTAGATCTGCCTAGCCCAACCTAGTTGAGCAATTGACCAAGGGTCCCTTGAATTAACGGATTTCCTCCTAAAAATGGCTAAACCAAATATATTTTTTCCATCAGCCATCAAGCCACCCAACTAATTGTCATTAAGTATTCCTCTGGCTCCCCTGACTCAGCTAGCCACTAGCTCTAGCCTGGCCAGCTGGCTTAGTCATCGGAAAACCTAGCCTGAGAGAGCCATCTCCACGATATGAACCCAATTTGACCCATCCAAGCTGTCTCAACCTGATTGGTACTTGCTCCATTCTTCCCTCCACGTAAGCAACTAATTGCACCCATTGCCCAGCCTTCATAGCCACTCTTTCCCCCTTTCTTTAAATACCACCCCCTCATGGCCAAAAGGGGAGATGATAAAAAAAACAAAACAAAACTCTCCCAAATTGTTTCCAGACCCTCTAGCAACTCAGAGAAGCTCATCCCCACCATTCTCAAACCCTAATACCCTCTATTTGAGCTCAATTTTAGAGCTCAAATATAGGGCATTTTTATTTTCATCCCATAAAACTCTACCAATCCTCAAATTGGCTTGCTCCTAAGCTTCAGCAGAGCAATAGAGGAAGCTTCCCACTAAAACCCCTATAAATTGAGCCCTCCGTCATGGAGCTAGACCAACCTCGCACCATTTATTGGAGGAGCTTGTACTCAGATGATTAATCAGACCAAAGTACACTTCCATGAGGTTTGTGAGACTCCACTAAAGCTTCTGCAAGCATCTAATTGAGGGCAAACCTCTTAGACAAAGGTATATCTTATTTTTCCCCAAATAAAGTTCAATTTGGGCCTTTGTCAAAAAAAATTTAATTTCATGCTTGATCAATCATATAAATATGTTCATCTAGACTAGATGAAGGTGTAGGAACAAACCCCATTTGATTTGGTTGAGTCTAGTAAGAGATCTTAAGCCTACAAGGTCGACGTTTCTTGGGTAGGCCAGTTGGGGACGAAGACAAAGAGCCATTGGATCACGTGTTTACTTGATGGTGGGCTAGGATCGTGTCGGATGAGTGAATGGAAGATAAAGCACGGGCTAAGTCAGTGGCTACACGGATGACATCGTCAAATAATGAAGTTTCATGTGAACTTTTAACGCACCGTAGGATGATGATCCCTCTTGATAATGCTAATATGCAAAGTACAATAATAATTCAAATTATACTTCACTTATATTTCCTTCATTTACTACAAAACAAAAAAATTGATCTCGAAGAAATATAAGAATTTAACTTTTAATTTATATATGTTGGGATACTACGCAAATATAGGTATCGTTATCAAGTAATATAGGACTTCTTGATTAAGACCTGAATATCGAACCCACAAAGAATTTATACAATATGCATTTTAGAAAACTTTCTATTTTTAAAAAGACAATTACTTAAACTGAACATGTTCTGCAGTAAAAATTCAATATTTTTGGAATTTTTTATTTTTGATATTTTGAAAAAATAGTAACAACTTAAAAGATAACTAGAGTTTTGTAGATGAAAAGCACTTAATAAGAAAAATATCTTTCCTCTTATCATGAATCAATATTAAGTATAGGAATTCTATTGTGGAAGTATGAAAATTGTGTTGTAACAAATAAGAGCTATTCTTTACCCTTACTAGAGTTGCTATAAAGAACATTGGCTAATTTAAAATATGAATAGTTCTGAAGACCGACTAGGCGGCGAAGATACTAGCTCTCACTCTAGAGTTTCCTTGATTCCCTCCACATGAGAGCTAACATCTCGTATCAGAACCTAAAATAATAAGCCAGATTAGGGGCTTTAACGTGTAACTTTAAAGTCCTCAAACTCTACACCATTCAATGAATATTTCCTTATTTATTTGCACTCAATCATATGAACTACATTCTCATTCATACAACCTCATGTGATTCTTTCCAATTGTTGACTGACGCAATACCAGCCCAGTCCTTACATGTTCTCACAACAAATTTTAACATCTGGATAGGCCAAATCAAGAAGTAAATGAAGTGCATGGATTTAAATCATCACAACTTCTTCCAACATTAAAGATCAATACTCTCAATAATTTCCATCCAAAACTTAATTACTTAGCATTTTAAGAAGAAAGATAACAAAAACTACTCAGAATCCATGGAGAAAATAAAACCACAATTTAGTTTAAAAGTAGAAATCATTGTCAAACCAACAACAAGTCTCAATTAAAACCAAAAGTAGTTTAAAACAAAAAGATAAAAACTTATCTCAAGTCCTCCACCAAACTCTTGAAGTTCCTTTGAACAAAAAAGATAAAAACTTATCTTAAGTCCTCCACCAAACTCTTGAAGTTCCTTTGAATCTCTTCAAAATATAAAAACTTGTCTCAAGTTCTCCACCAAACTCTTGATGTTCCTTTGAATCTCTTCTCTTTACAATCACTCAAAATAAACTAACAAAAAGGATAAAATGAAAGTAAAGTGGTGCCTGAAAAATCTCTCCGAACTAACTCCCCAAATTGATGAACTTTCAAAACTTTGCAAGTATTTTCAGGACCCTTTTCAAAGTCCTCTCTTATTTCTTTTATAGTTTTCAAAGAGGAGCCTTGGAAACTTTTCAAAATATGTCTAGATTCAATGTATTTCCCCAGGAGATGCATCCTTCCGTGATAATTTTTGTTCGTGGTGGTTATAACTACCTATTAAGCCAATCGGTGTCTCAAAAACTTCTTCAAAATTCACAAAAACCAACTTTCTTCGTCTAGCAACTACCACTAGCGCTTAAGCGTGAGGTCTCTGGTGCTTAGGCGCGACCTTCTCTATTTAACCGGCGCGTAAGCGCCGGATCTGGCGCTTAGGCGCCAAAACTCTTTTCCACATTTTTCACCTTTTTTCTCCAAATTTGATTCTTTTTCACTCCTTTAAGTATTTTTCACCCTTTTTCACTTATATCTGTAAGAAAAATACAAAAATATCTTCTATTAAAGTGCAATATCTAAAAAATAGGTATAAAAATGTGTTTAAAAATACTATATATTTTAGGTGTATCAGATGACACGTCTGACACGTGTTTAAATAGAAAAATAAGATTTATTTTGATTTATTTAAATCAGTTACCTTATAAAATGCATAACATGGTGTAGAAAAATCATAAAATCAAAATGAAAATACCCACTTGCTCAGTGAAGAGAGTAGAATAATGTGGACAAAAAATAAAAACTATTTGACATGTCTCTAATTTTTAATTAATTAAATATCCTATGGATTAGTTTAATTCTAATTAAGTATATATTATTTATTATGGCTTGAAACTTTATAGGTTGATTCCTCGGGTTACTAGGGATGTTCTCTGATTTTTCCAAGGTTAGAGATTTATCTTTGAAACCTTAATTTTTAAACCTGGTTGTCAATTTTTACATAAAATAATTATATAAATTGAAATACTAATTATGAAAATTATGAAACTTATTTTGGTAGGTTCCTTGTGATCAGAGGACCTTATGAAAAATGTAAAATGTATCTTAATGTTTTTGGATAATTTTATATCTAATTAAGTCATTTAAATTTATAAAAAAATAAATAAATATAATGTAGTTCAAAAAATTTTAAAAATGATTCCACACTGTAAATAATGATTTTTTTAACTCACTGTAAAACTTTAAAACTTATTTGAATTAATTTGATCACTAAAGTCTATTTTCTAAGTAAAGGGTATTTTGACATTAAAATAATTATACAAAATTAATTCTAATTAAGAAAATTATGAAAAGCGGTTTTCTGAGTTTCTTGTGATCAAGGATACTTAGGAAAAATAAATTTATTTAAAAATAATTAGTTCATTTTTAGCTACTTTTTAATTAAGAATAATTAAAAATAATAAAAAAAGTGCAAAAAAATGAAAAATGTTCCAAACTGGTCCTAATTATTCCTTGATAACTTAGTACCCCTTAAAATATTTTCCTTAATTTTTCTGATTTAGTTATGTATTTTTAAATGCCAAAATGTAACTTTCTTAATTTTCCATTAAAATAATTATAATAAATAACATAAGAATCATAAAAATAAAAAAGTTTGTTTCTCTGAGTTCTCTAAAACTAGAATCATTTATGAAAAATATATAAAGTGATATTTGAAATTAAAATATATTTTCTTATTAATTAATAACTAAAATCAATAAATAATTGTAATAGTTAAAATATAAATTGAAAATTCACGAAATTTTGTCCAAGTGGTCCTCTGACCTAGGTGAACCTCCAATTATTTTCCCATGAACAAAAAATTTAAATCCTTTTTTATGAGTTAAAATAATTTTATAAATTAAATAAAAATTTGTAAAAATTCACCTTTTCTCGTGTGATATTTTAATTGACCATGTGTGGGGTACCATACAAATTTCAAAGCCATTTGAGTTATATACCAATGAGTTATTAAGTGGAGAGCCCCAAAAGTAAAAATGATAATTTTGGATTTTGATGGCTTAATTAAAATTTAGGATTAATCAATGGAGAAATGGGTAATTTTACTCATAATAAATACTTTTGTATGTTTGAAATATAATGGGTTAAGAGGCAGAAACCAATTTGCCACCTTTTTATTATAAAGGTAAAATTGTAATTTTGCTCATTGTTATGACTTGGAGGTTAATTTAGTTGGATGAAACTAAAGTAGTGGGGTTAAGTTAGGAAGATAATAATTCACTTATTTGAAGCCTCCTGACTGGTGATTATATGATAGCATGACCCTTTAATTAGAATTAAATTTCATTTCATTTGACATTTTGATAATTACAAATTTACCCATAATATTTTAATGCGTTGATAGTAAATTAGGCTTAATCAAAGATTGTTTAATGTGGTTTAGAAAAGATAATATAACTAATCATAGAGGTTTTAAAAACACTGCTATCCTAGCTCTGAATTTCAATTAGCTAAGATCCTTAATGACTTTGAGTTTGCCCTTAGGGGCCTCCACTCACATAATTCATAGATAAAACATTAAGTGATTGTCTGAGTACCCCACTTCCAGGATAGTTGAAATATTGAGGTTCACTAAGCAACAAAGTAGATTAATCCACTAAATCTTAATTTGACTTAGGATGATTAATGGAACAATGTAATAAGTTCAAATGAACTTGAAACATTTGAAAAGGTCTTAAATTTGTTTAAGGCTATGCCCCAAACACTTTTATGGTAATTTTATCAATTTTGAAGGACAATAGAATTTATAAAACTTTTTTCCAAAAAATCATCCATAAAACGCTTTTAGGATCCATCAAGTTATGACTTAGGACTTGGTAAATACCCCTTAAATTGTTCTTTTGCTTTTTGTTCCTATAATTTCTTTAAATTTCCCACAAAATTATATATATAAGTGTCGTAAGTTCTAACATTTCATTAGGAGTGTGAGAAGATGACAGGTACGCAATTACTTTTTCGCAATGTAATTTCCTTTTCTTCTACTTTACTGCATTTTCTTATTTGTACTTTCTTTACCTGCAAAACCTTTTTTCAAAATTAAAAACTACTAAACCATTTTTCAAAATTAAATGATTTAAAAAAAAACAAAACAACAATTTCATAACACGTCTTTTTGAATTCACGGGAGTCCTTCGGTTGAGATAACCCACGCTTGCTAACAAGATCTCCCCAGTTTAAATGAGCTTAACAATTCGTTTAAGCTAAGTATGTTCAAAAGAAAATAGTGGTACCGGAATGAGGGAACCATGGGATCCTAATTGGTGTTACTCTAATCAACTGTAACCCCCTATAATGATTGAACTGAACTCGTCATTTTAACCTTTTGAACCTATAAACTTTAGGACTGCTACTTCGACGAGGAGCATGAAGCTAACTAAGAGGGCAACATTCTACAACAACAATCTCTTTTTTAGAATTAAACAATGAGCCAAAGTATTTTGAGGTCATTTTCCTAGGGCAACATAAATCCTCACCATATCATTCTGGTTTTGCATAATTCATGTTGTGCAAATTAAGTCCTAACTCATTTTAGGATCCCGAGGTTATCATTCGTTACGACATAAACCCTCTTATCTTCAAGGCTATTTGTGTGATGGTATCATACAAATGTAAGACCTAAATAATAATAATTGGGAGGATATGACATTCTATAATTTCCTTCTAAAAAATGAAGCCAAACTATAAGATATCGTGGGAATTCATTGAGGTTCTTCTCAGTATCTCTGACAACCCAAA
Source organism: Phalaenopsis hybrid cultivar (assembly GCA_002079205.1). Taxonomy (NCBI): domain Eukaryota; kingdom Viridiplantae; phylum Streptophyta; class Magnoliopsida; order Asparagales; family Orchidaceae; genus Phalaenopsis; species Phalaenopsis hybrid cultivar. The sequence continues at coordinate 137,064 of JXCR01145616.1, forward strand.
GATTTTTCCTTTTGGATTCCATAACAAAGTTCCAAATTTGAGTCATTCCCATTTGACACCCCTTGGTCCAATCTTTGAAAAGTCCTATGCATTGAAACTCTTGAAGACTATATTTTCTTATCTAAATCAAGAGTTTTTCTAGGTGACCTTAGTCATTTAAGATGAAATTAACTATAGGGGCTTGCCCTTAAAGGGAACTTTAGAACCCAACCTAAAATAAACCATGTCTAAATATTTATATTAGATAGGGGAATTCATCAGTCAACAAAATTGGTTTCGCAGACTAAAAATGATATCATAAATTCTTTAGTTTATTTAATCGAGCTTCATTAACAAGTGATGTGTCTATTCCTCGAGATAGATGCACCATTTGCGGGGTTGTGCTCATTTATTTAAACTATCTTTTATATGAGATCAGTTCAGTCTCATGTTTTTAAAACTAATATATTACTTTTCAAAATTATAATATATATATATATATACCTAATATAGAATATGGAAGGTCACGCATTGTGAATTAGGCCATATGCCTAAAAGGGAATGGCTCAAAATCAAAAATGGGGGATATTCCCAATGCCCATTTCTTTTCCATTACTTCACCAAATATTGCCAAATTACCAAAATGCCCCTCCTTAGGCCAAAATTCAAAAATTCCAAAAAATCCCAAAATTTCCAAAACCTTCCAAATATTCCCAATTTCATTTTTTTCAACTAGCACATGACCCAATTTGACCATTTTGACCAAAACACCCAAATTGCCTTTAAAGGCTTCCCTAAATTCACTTCAAATGTCCATCAATTTGGTCCCAAATTCCCCTAGTTTCAATTCTAAACTCAAATTCACCTTCCATATGACTAATATAAATCAAATAAAAGCTCAATTGGCCCATTCTTTGAGTCCAATTTTGATCTAAGTCAAACCCCCAATTTTGGCCCTGTGATTTGGTTCCACCAAATTGAACCCCATGGCCTACTCCATTGGTCTTAATTTGAATGCTAAACTTTTTATAACACTCCTACACATCAAACTTGACCTTCAAGCCTCAATTTCATTTAATTTCAGGCCAAATCTAAAAATCCCCAATTTTACCCTAAACTGGCCATGTTTCAAAATTCCATCAAATTGATTGCCTTAGCCCTAAAATTTCCACTCCATTACACCATGAAAAATCTTTATAGCATATACCTTAATCATTTGGACCATTTAATTGAGTAAAATCCCAATCCTAGCTCATCCTAAGCCAAAGCCTAGTTCAATATGCCCAAATTGACCAAAATCTCAAAATCCTTGAAATTGAGCTTCTAATTGAGCTCAAAATTACTTCAATCCTTCACCAAAAATGTTCATTACAATCATCTACACAATTTTGATCAATCAATTGGGTTTAAATTCATGGCTAGCCTAACCCATAAACACTCAATACTTATCCTCCTTGGACCTCCACGAACGTGCCGAGCACCTTTGATTGAAGCTCTCCTTCTCAGAGCAAAGGTATTGAAATTCCCCTCTTCTTGAGCCTATTTTGATTCTAAATTTGATTAGGTATAATTTAATGGCATGTTTACAGTATGGATATGTTCTTTACACTTAGATAAGTCCATAGGATCAAACCCAAGGTCCTTTGGTGGAAAAATGAGTGAGATCCTAGGGTTTTAGTGTTAACAGTCACGGGTTAGCCTATTTGGGGATAATGAAATGGAGCCGTCTGATCATGTATTTATCTCATCAACAGATGAGATCTAGCCGGATGAACTCTCGATGCGTGAACCACGGGCTGCGTGGCATGCCAAGGTGGAAAGCGCAATGAATGTGAGTGCTTTGTGTCGTCGTTCGGAGCTGCCTAGGATGAAGTGACACCGTGCATTTAAATAGATAAATAGGGAATTAAATAAATAAGAAAATGATCCCTAACTTCAAAAATTCATATCTTGGTGTAGAAAAATCCCAAAAATAAAATAAAAATACCCTCTTGCTCAGTAAACAAAGGAGAACAATATGAAAATAATTTGAAGTTTATGTGATACATATTTTTTATTAATTAATTAAACACTATTTTGAGTCTGTTGATTCTCTATGCATGTAGACATTTCACCATGTCTTGAAATTTTGGCATGTTGTTGCCTCTGTCTTGGGGAACATTCTCTGATTTTTCTAAAGTTAGAGGAGATCTCTAGACAAAGATCCATATTTTTCAAGTTTATGTCTCTTATTTGCATAAATTAAACATAACAATTAGTATGTTTCTTAAAAAATTCCAAAAAATTTTTGGAAGGTTTATTTTGGCCAAAGAAACCTTTGGAAAATGTTTCATGATCTAAGTCATTAAGAATATACCTAATTTTTACAAATCCTAACATGCAAAGAAAATTAATTTTGGAAAACACAAACATCTAAATGGCTTGGTTTTTAATCTCCACTGTAATTTGAAGTTCAGAGAGCTCCCCATAAAAATTTAAAAATATTTGGAGCTNCAAAACCACACTTTAGTTTAAGGTAAAAATCATTTTCAAACCAACAACAAGTCTCAACTAAAATCAAAAGTAGTCTAAAAAAAAAGATAAAAACTTATCTTAAGTCCTCCACAAAACTCTTGAAGTTCCTTTAAATATCTTGTCTTCTACAACACTCTTAATATAAAACTAAAATAAGAGAAAGATAAATATGACGTGCCTGAAAATATCTCCAACTAACTCCTCAATTTTTGAACTTTCAAAACTTTCCCAGTACTTTCAGGACGACTTTCAAAGTCCCAATCTCCCTTCTTTTATAATTCTCTAAAAAGTGATTTGGTATCTCTTCAAAATGTGTCTTGATTCGATGTATTTCTCTAAGAGTTGCATTCTTTAGTAATAATTATTATCGATGGTGGTTGTAACCACTTATAAATGTCACGGTGCGTAAGCGCAGGGCCTCTGGCGCTTAGGCATGGCCTTTTCTGTTTATCAGACACTTACGCGTCGGATCTGGCGGTTAGCCGCCAAAACACTTTTTCACATATTTCACCTATTTGCTCTAAATTTGATCATTTTTCACTCCCTTAAGCATTTTCCACCTTTTTACCTGTACCTGAAAGAAAAACAAAAAAATACCTTCCATTAAAGCGCAATATCTTAAAAATAGATATAAAAATGTGTCTAAAAACACTATATATTTTAGGCATATCATCTATAATACCACCCTAAGCAGACCTTTCTTCATTAAGTGCAAGATTGAGACTATGTCAAAAAGTGAAAATTAGCTTGTGTCCCAACATTTCTTCTGCAGAAGATAGAAAAAAACATCATTGCGCTGACACTCATCATGACAAGAACCTGAACGAAGCACTTAAAAAAAATTTTATTATTATTTGCAAATTTTTTTATTTAATTTAATTTAGTTTTAATTATGTTTTAAAAATTAGAAACACAAGAAGAGAAACAAAGTGGGCAAATTTCAAAATTTTTCATTTTATTGAAGTTAATTTATTACAAAACTTGGGACCCAGTCACAGATGCCTCGCTAAATAAATAACCCCAAAACAATCAAAAATTCAAAAGCAAATATTGATTTGAAGCAGTGTCACATCAGGTAGTATATCTTTAAGTAGCGACCATTGGTCGACATCATAGGTCTTTCGCCCTGAAAATCCACCAGCTAGTAAGATTTTTCTGAGTAAACTTCTTCTATGACAAATGGTCCCTCCCAAGTTGATTCAAATTTTCCACCTATGTTATGGTGCGTAAGAATAGGTCTTTCCAGAATGAGTACAAGGTCACCAACTTTAAACGTCCTTGGAAAAACACGACTTAAAGTTTTTTTAGGCAATCTGACATTTTAAAAAATTTGGCGCATCATGCGTCAATGTGGTGCATCATGCTCCAACTCTCTGTAAAGTGGTGCATCATGTGCCAACATCTTAATTTTTTCAGATTATATTTTTTTTTGTGAAAATCTGCTCCATAGCGCTCTACGTCTACCTCTAATTAACTCAAATGAACCTTTATAAGCATGATTAAACATTACTCTAACATCATCTTTCACAAACAACACAAAACTCACTTCTATATATAAAATTTGTGCTATTACAAACTAAAATTTATATAGCTAAAAAACATCTAATTAAATGTTTAAAGCAAACCAAAACAGCCTAACACTGAAATCTAAACATCAAAATTTCAAACACAAACATCAATATAGTTCAAAAATAAAATTAAATGCAGTCCAACACAACAACCAACTAAATTGAACAGTACTAAATAAAACGTTGTGCATAGATTATGTTCAAACATCTTCTTCACTCTTGTCCTCCAAGATATCTCCTATAGATTGGTAGTGCACATACAGGTGGTAGAAGGGTCAATAAGGAAACTCATCAATCGAATCCTCCCCAATTCAAGAATGTTTCTTAAACATACGTACCAAGCCAGCTTCAATACGACTAGTTTGCTCAAAGTGTTCTTTATGTCTCCAATCCAAGTGATCTAACATTTCAGAAATATTGTCCATTACATGCATAAGATTTTGCACCTCTTTTTCTAACTTCATGACCTTTTCAAAAGTGAGTTAGAACTGAAGTAAGGCTGAATAGGTGATGAACTTTGGGATCCCTGACAACTCAATACATTCATGTCATTTTTATCTCCCATTCCAATACAAGTGCAACAGACTTCTGGATCCATCGGCTTTCAAGGAAGAAACACTTTTTCCCAACTCTCATAAGATTCTTGAGATTGACTGAATAACAGGAAAATAGTGGATAAATGTCCAACTCCGGTTGCAGACCCATTCACAATCAAACCCTAAACAAATTTCACAATGATTGCTCTAATATCAATAAGTTTTCCAGTTTGAATACAACAATTTAAAATAACACTCTCCTTAGTTAATTTACTGATTTTCATAGTAGGTAATAATTTTGATGCAATAAAGAAGTGTCATGCCTTAGAGATAGGATTTAACAATGATGATGAAAAACTTACATTCTCATCATCTCTGGCCTCCCAATTTGCATCTTCATCCGTAAGGTGCCAATAGAGTTCATTCATATTATCTCTCATAGAGGGTAAAATTTGCATAATGGTAGATAGGAACATTTTCAAACATAAACATCTCATTTATTCTTGAACGAGTGAGTTGCACAAACTTGTCTTGTACTTAGACAGTTCCTTGGTTGATTCTCTTTAGATTTACATAAAACTCTTTCAACACAAGGATGACAACGATGATAGTATTATAGCAAATCACTTCCCAACGTCGTTGCACAATAATCTCTTCAACTCGAGGATTCAGTGTATCGAATCATTGAATCACAAACCCCCATTCTTTGATTATCCTCTTCTTTACTATAATAAGATCATGCAGCTTCTGCGCATCAAAGCTATTAAACTTTCTCCGGTTGAAAATCCCAAATCTAGCCAACTTTTTAGAGTGGGACACCATTGAAATTGAAATCTAATCACTCCTCTCTCATTGTCCCCCCTAAAATTGACTTTGGAATCAGTTTATTGAAGTTTTAAAGAGAAGAACCCGCCAAAAACTACCTTTTAAAACATTTTTAGTGATTTTCATCTCCGCGGTGCATCACGCACCAATTCTGGCACATCATGTGCCACCTATCTAGAATTCGGTGCATCATGTGCCAATCTGGTGCATTATGGGCTAGTTCCAAAAATACACATTTTCAATTTTGATAAAATATTCTCAATTCTTCCATAAAATTAGGTAAACAAAGATATTTTTTAAACTATTTTTCTCATTTACACTGACTCCATGAAAACATAAATATAAATATATGTAAAATATTTTGAACAAAAACTCAAAAAGAAAAATAAACAACGATATGTATGAGTTGCCTCCCATAAAGCGCTATGTTTAATGTCATCAGCTCGACTTTACCAGTCTTTATTTTGAGTGAGCAAACATTACAGTCTCTTTAAAACTGGTCTTTTATCATCAAAATATAGTTTCAATCTGTGCCCATTCACTATAATTATCCTTCCAGTCTTGGGATCTTCAATATTAACAAATCTATTAGGATAGACTTTTACAACTTTAAATGGCCCTTTCGAAATACACTTCAGTTTTCCATGAATTACTTTCAATCTTGTATTGTATAATAAAACTTCCTATCCAGCTTCAAATTTCTTTTTTATTTTCTTCCGTTCATGCCATTCTTTCATTATTTCCTTATAAATCCGAACATTATCGTAAGATTCATTCCTAATTTCTTCAAGCTCATTCAATTGCAAAAATCATTTCTCACCAGCATCTTTCAAATTAAAATTGAATTCTTTAAAGGCCCAATGAGCTTTATGCTCCCATTCTATTGGAATATAACAAGTCTTCCCAAAAATTAATCTATAACGGGACATACCTATAGGTGTCCTATAAGTAGTCTTGTATGCCCATAATGAAATATTTAATCTAGCAGTCCAATCCATCTTACTAGGATTGACACTCTTTTCCAAACTTCTCTTCATTTTACAATTTGATACTTCTGCAAAACTACTTGCCTGGGCATGATAAGCAATTGAAATTTTATGAATTATATTATATTTTTCAGTCAATCTTCTGATAGTAACATTTCTAAAATGAGATCATCTATCGGTCATGATTAGTTTAAGCACTCCATATCTTATAAATATGTTTTTCACTAAAAATTTTGAAATGCTTTGTGCATCAAATCGAGGTAAAGAGATTGCTTCAATCCATTTTGAAACATAATCCAATGCAATCAATATATATATTTCTGAATGAAGGTAAAAATTGTCCCATAAAATCCAATCCCCATGAATCAAAAATTTCAATTTCCAAATTAAAATTTAGAGGCATTTCATCTCTTTTTGAAATATTACCTACTCTCTGNTATCAATTAAAACCAAAAGTAGTCTCAAAGCAAAAAGATAAAACTTATCTCAAGTTCTCCAACAAACTCTTGAAGTTCCTTTGAATCTCTTCTCTTTACAATAACTCTCAAAATAAAACTAAAATAAAAAGGATAAAATAAAAGTAAAAGTGGTGTCTGAAAATCTCTTCAACTAACTCCCCAATTTGATGAACTTTCAAAACTTTCCGAGTATTTTCAGGACTCTTTTCAAATTCCTCTCTTCTTTCCTTTATAGTTTTCAAAGAGGTGCCTTGAAAACTCTTCAAAATGTGTCCCAATTTGATGTATTACCCAAAGAGATGCATCCTTTTGTGATAATTTTTGTTCATGTTGGTTATAACCACCGATTAAGCCAATGGGTGCCTCAAAAACCTCTTCAAAATTTGTAGATACCGACTTTACTCGTCTAGTAACTACCACTGGTGCTTGCTCTACCATTACCTTGATACCAAAAGATAAGGCCAAACATAAATGGGAGCACTTTAGACCAATTTGCCTTACTAATGTGATGTAAGAAATTATTAGTAAGTTGTGAGCTGCTAGAATCCAACTTCACCTTTCTCAACTTTTAAGTGATAATTAAACTGCTTTTGTTAAAGGGAGAAGTATAGTTGATAATGTCTTGTTCGCTCAGTAATTGGTTTTGGATCTGGATAAATAGTGCAGAGGGGGCAATGTGCTCTTCAAGTTGGACATTAAAAAGGCGTATGACATTATACATTGGGGTTTCATTGAGGAGGTGCTCACTGCGAGAGGTTTCTCACCACCTTTCATATATCTTATGAATAGATGGCTTCAAACAACTACCAGTCTATCTTTATTAATGAAAGCTCTCATGATTTATTTAGTGCTTCAAGGGGAATCAAGCAAGTTGATCCATTATCTCCCACTATTTTTATTCTAGCATTTGATTACCTATCTAGGCTGCTTAATCAAGTGGCATCAAAGGCTCCACATTCTTTGTATAGTCACAGGTCTAATATGATTATTAAACACCTAGCTTTTGCTGATGATGTTATTTTATTTTCTAAAGCTACTAAAACTGCTGTTAAATTGATTCTTCAATGCTTAGAAAAGTTCTAAGTTAGCTTTGGTATGCAGTTGAATTCCCAGAAATGTGTGGCAGTTTTCAACCACAGGGTTAAACCTGATCTTAAACACTGAATTTCTGAATCTACTAGTTTTTGTATTAACTCCCCTCCTTTAAAGTATCTGGGAGCTTATCTTTTAAAAGGAAGGACTAAGCAGATTCAGTTTCATCATTTTGTGGAGAAGGTTCAGGACAAATTACAATGTTGGGCAAACTATTTTTTGTCCAATGAGAGTAGAGTCACACTATTGAAATGTGTGTTAGCTACCCTTCCCTCTTATTTATCCCAGATGGCTGTGATGAAGAAATCTACCCAATTAACACTTGAAAGAATCCTTAATCGATTTTTGTTGGCTGGTCAGAGAAAATAAACTCATTGGGTTAGTTGGAAGAAGGTTTACAAGGTCTCTAAGGCTGGTGGCCTGGGGTTTAAAAGCTTTCCTCAAATCCATCACATCAATTTTTCTAAGCATTGGATAAAATTTAGAGCCCAAGATTCATTATGGGCTAAGTACATGATGGGCAAATACTGCAAAGATCTTCATCCTGTCCTTATGCAAAGGAAAATTGGAGATTCAAAATTTGACGCAATATGCTGAAGGTCCAAACTGAGGCAGAAAAAACTCTTCATTTGGGAAGTGGGGGAAGTAAAATTAACTTTTGGCTAGACAATTTGACATTGGATGGTAGATTGGCTCTTAGCTACCCTTTAGCTGTTGATGAATCTTTACAAGTGGCAGATCTTTGGGTGAATGGGGGTTGGAACTTATTGGCTCTTCAGACACTATGTGACTCTTCTCAATTATCTAGTATCCAGAAAATCTCAATTATTTCGTCTAAGAAGGATAGAGTGATGGTGAAAGATAGTCACTCAAAAACTATGGCTGTTTTTATTAGGGACACTTGCTTCCCTCAGTAGGAGGTCAAATGGGGTTCAAGGGTGTGGTGTAAATTTCTGTCACCATCAATGTCCTTTTTCTGTTGGAGCTTATTCCACAAGCTTCTCCCCACAGATGAGATATTAAAATTGAAAGGCTTAAGTGGTCCATCTTGATGTGTATTATGCAAGAAGGAGGAGGAGTCCCTGAACCATCTATTATTTAACTGCTTGGTTGTGCAACAGGTATGGAGGTGCATCATGTCCAAATTTAAGATCCCTACTCAATAGCTTTCTTGGGTGGATTTCTTTCAGTGCTGGCAAAAGTGGCTGGAATGCAATGTTTTTGTGGTGCCTTGTATTATTGCATGGTTTGTGTGGATGGCTAGAAATTAAACCAAATTTGAGAAAACTAACCTAGAGGTTAATGGGATTGCTCACAATTGCTTAGCTTATATTCAGAAACTCTCAAAGTTTAAGAACTTTCCTGATATTCTGACTCAAGTTGCTCATAGAGTTTCCATTCCTCTCAAGCCTTCTTTGATTGGTTGGCAAAGTTAATACATATGGCAGTTTCTTAGCTCCCCATGCTTGTATACGGGGAGTTTTCAAGGACTGTAATGGTGTGTGCCTGCACTTTTTTCATTCACCTGCTTGGGTAAGGGATCCTTTGGAAGCTAAAGCTTGGGCTATCTACTAAGCCATTCTGTTAGCGAGAAGGTGTAGTATGAGGAAGCTTTGTGTGGAATCTGACTCTCTCATCTTAATCAATATATTGAATATTCTTAGTTGCTATCCTTGGCATCTTGTGTATTAGACTGTTGGTATCCAAAACTTGGGGTTGGGAATTCATCTTATTTTTTCCCACATTCCTAGGGAGGGTAATAGAGCTGCTAATTGGTTGGCAAGATTTGGGCTTTACTCTGAACAGACTCTCATTAGCAAGACTGCACCACCTTCTCTGGAGTTCCTGTTGTATGAGGATCTCTTGCCTCTTCCTTTTATTAGATGTATTTCTGTTTAAGCTTTGTTTTGGTGAGGAAGCTCGGTAGTTTGTTAGGGGCCCTCAGTTTTGATTGTAATTTTGTTTTTTTAATGCATTTGGAGAAGCTTTTGCTCCTTTATATATATATATATATATATATATATATNCACACTTTAGTTTAAAAAAAGAAATCATTGTGAAACCAACAACAAGTCTTGATTAAAATAAAAAGTAGTATAAAACAAAAAAGATAAAAACTTATCTTAACACCTCCACCAAACCCTTGAAGTTCTTTTGAATCTCTTCTCTTTTACAATCACTAAAAACCAAATAATAAAAAAGCATAAAGTAAATAAAAAGTGGTTCCTAAAAATCTCCCTGAACTAACTCCCCATAGAAGAACTTTCGAAACTTGCCAATATTTTCAGAACTCTTTTCTAGGTCCTCTCTTCTTTCTTTTATATTTTTCCAAGAGGTGCCTTGGGATCGCTTCAAATACAAATCTCTTGATTCGATGTATTTGCCCAAGAGGCGCATCCTTTCATGATAATTTTTGTCCATGGTGATTACAACCACCTATTAAATCAATGGGTGCCTCAAAAACCTCTTCAAAATTCATGAAAACTAAATTTACTCGTCTAGTAACTGCCATTGGCGCCTAAGAGCGGGGTCTCAGTGCTTAGGTGCGGCCTTCTCTGTTTAACTGGTGCCTAAGTGTCGGATCTGGCGCTTAGGCGCCAAAACACTTTTGCACCATTTTTCACCTTTTTGCTCCAAATTTGATCCTTTTTAACTTCTTTAAGCATTTTTTCCATTTTTACTTTTATCTGCAAGAAAAACACAAAAATACCTTCCATTAAAGCGTAATATCTCAAAAATAGGTATAAAAATGTGTCTAAAAATACTATATGTTTTAGGAGTATCAAAATCCCCCAAACTTAAAATGTTACTTGTCTTCAAGTGACACTTCAATCTTTAAAAACTAACTCAAGTGACACTAATCTTTAAAAACCACAAATAAGTAATCTCCCAAACTTAAAATGTTACTTGTCCTTAAGTGACACTTCAATCTTTAAAAACCAAATCTTCAAGATGAGCAATGAAGAGTTTTAGAATTTTTAATTGTGATGGTTTCTTTACTAATCTTCTAGGAATAGTCTGCATGAAAGTTATAAGGCTAGATCCTAGCATTATTTGGGATAGATTTTAGACCTCAACCAAATATCAGGTCAACATAGGCCTCCATCCTACTCCTATCTCAGCCCTTGGGATATTAGACCTATGTTCTACTCCCTCAAAATTGTAACCCTCTTTCCTACTCCCATCTTAGAACTTAAGATTGTAGGACTCCGTTCTACTCCCTCGGGATAGGCCTTCGTTCTACTCCCATCTTAGTACTTTGGATTGTAGGCCTCCGTTCAACTCCCTCGGGATAGGCCTCTGTCTTACTCCCTTTCTGTCACCTCTTATGTTAGATGTGCGTCCCCCAGCTTTTCTTTGTAATGTGATGCCCTTCGCTACCTCTTGGGTTTGATGTGAGTCCCAGAGCTTTCCTTCCCATTATTGCACCCCTTCTCCTCGATATAGTATCTTCAAAATTGCCCAAAATGAACAGTCTTTAGGATTCTATAAGACTAGTAAATGAACCCTTACTATTACAAATTCTAAAAGTCTTCTTTGTCCATCTTGAAGTTCCACATGTTGGTTCTAACCTTTAGAACTTAGTAGGTGGAGCCAATATGGGGGACCTCAAGAAGATTCCCCATAGAACTATTTGGCCTAAGGGTTAGCCCGGGGTGGAGTGGACTTGTTCGGTCATGTATACACACACTTGATACCCCTCACCTTCACTCGCAACTTAAACCACCTTAACCAAACATGTTTATCTTGATCCCTTACTCTTTTTAGAACTCATGTAGATGGTCCCCTAAACCCTTAGCTCTAGGCTAGCATTTGGCTAAGGCAAACACATGGAGGATCCATAGTGAGAGCTCCCTTGGCGTCATGGCTTAAAAATAGGCAATTTTATTATTAGCATCCTCAATTGGTCTCATCCTACCCAAATACACAATTTAGCCTTTTGCCTAAACTTGAAAAAAATTACCAAATTACCTTTGAAACCCTAATTTTTCAAAAAATAACAAAATTAGCCAATTTTGTCAAAAAAATCATTTCAAACTCATTTAAACCACTCAAATTGCCCAAAACATTCCAAAATTTTCATAATTCCCAAAATACCCCAAAAATTGCAAAAATTACCAAAATTCTCTTGAGGGCCCAAATTTTCCCAAAACCTCCAAAATCATTCCAAACACTCCCAAAACCAATATTGCGAATTCATGAAGTCAAATTTGATCAATTTTGACCAAAATCACAATTTTTTCCTTTAAGGCCCAAATACCACAAATCACTCCCAATTTCCAACAAATTGATTTCAAATTTCCCCAATTTCAAATCTTAACTCAATTTTGTTATATATAACCAATTTATAAAAAAATTCAAGCCCAATTAAATCTAATTTCAAACACAAATTCAAAGCCTAATTTTAATCCCCAATTTGACCTTAAGCCAAATTTCCACAAAATTAAACCCCCAAAACCTTATCGAGCTTTCAAGGTAGGGCTTATTAATTTGAACTAGAACTTCTCTTGAAAGTCACCGTGATTAACCTCAATCTCCGTGGTATTAATATTCGGGGCCTAATCAGAAATCCCTATATTACTTGATAAAAATACGTATACTTGCATAGAATCCCTATATTTAAATATATAATTGAAATATTACCTTGCATGAGATCAAGTTTTTGGCGCTATTGGTGGGGATTAAAATCTTCAAGTAGTGGTGTCAACTTCATAAATCCTTACATATAAAAATATATGGATCAAGTTTATGCCGCCATAGCTGGGGATCACAACTATTGATCTTGACTTTTAGAAGAATTTTAGTTGAATAGGCTTAGACTTAGAAAATTGTAGTATCGTAAAAATTATTTTTGGGTGAAAAGTGTTTATTTTGTATGAAATAGTGTTATGAAGAAACTAATTGTGTGAAAAACAATGTGTTTGTGAAATGTTTTGTTCTGTTGATTATATTTTTTGTTTTATTTTTTTACTTATTAATGTAATTTTTGGTGTGTTTCATATGAGAAATAAAGGATATGCATGTCTTGTGCCTTCTGATCCCGAGTTAGTAAAAAGGAAAAAAAAAACATAAGACATGAAAAAATAGAAATGAAAATGGAAAAAAATTCAAAATAATAACTTGAAAAATCATCATAAATCATTGAGGGATTATGTAAATCCTATGATAGATGAAATTCACTCAAGTATACAAACACCTATCGTAGAACCCGATTGATTATATGTATATCTTGTGCCTTATTATCCAATTGGAGCAGAACAACTAGTTCGGGTGAACTCCTTCATCGGATACCTATTTACAATTATCAAGTTTTCTAGATCTTTGTGCTACATTTTCTTATAACGACATGTTAGGCAATTTTTTTGGACTAAGGCTTTTTTATTTTCTCACTAAGAGATAAGGCTAAAATGTGGTTATACTCTCTATTAAAAATTTAGAGGAGTTAACTCAGAAATTCCTAGCTAAGTATTTTCCACCTTCAATGACTACTAAACTTAGAAACAATATTATCTCATTTTGTCAGTATAAAAGGGAATTAATATATTAAGCTTATAAGAGATTCAATAAACTCCTAAGAAAGTGTCCACACCATGCTCTGCCTCGATTGGTTAATCATTCAAACTTTTTATAATTAGTTAGTATGGTCCATTAGGTGTAAAATTGACGCAGCCGGTGTTAAATCATTAATGTCAAAACCATTTAATGAAGCATAATTGTTAATTGAGGAAATGGATACAAATGAATTTCAATGGCCCTCTATAAGTGCAAATACTAAAAAGGTAGCTAGTTTTCATGATATAGATGCTATTGTAATTCTTGTTTCTTAGGTTGTTGAAATATCAAGGAAGTTGGAGAACCAGCCTTAATTTACTCCATTATATGAGATAAGTTCACTAGGTCATACGATTGATTTAAACTTATCATATGAGACTTTAACTACCTTAAACAACATGTATTCTAACTATTACAACCCAAGTTGGAAGAACCATCCTAATTTTAACTAGTATCATACTACTAAAGGTGGAAACCAACAATGGAAAAATAGTCATGCACATCCTAATGGAATTAGGAATAAACAAGGGAGCACAAACTATGGACCTTCATATCCACAAGACTCTAAAAATGATCAACAATTTGAGGATAAGAAGATTTTTAGAGAAGAAGTGGTATTGCAAATGAAAACTAGTTGCCAGGACAAAATGTTGTGTTAGAATAATAGAAAATCAACTGGGACAAAGTGATAGTACATTCAATTTGCTTTTAAAAGGAAGAAACTCTTGGAAGATTTGTTGAATTTGGACACATTTTTAAGAGAAATCAAGGCACCTTTTAGAAAATTATAAAAGGACTTGGATTGAAGAACTCTGTCTCTCTCTCTTTTCTTCTTTTTGAGAGACTCTTTTGCACACACCTCCCCTTTTCTTTTTATATTGAGTTATAGTTTGTATTTTAAAGGAAGCAAGATATTTAAAGGAACTACAAGAGTTTAGTGGAGAGGATTTTAGATAAGTTTTTATCTTTGTGACTATATTTGGTTTTACTTTGGAATTCTTATTTGTTTGCATGATTTATACTTTTAAACATAAGTGTGCTTATGTTTTCTCCATGAATTCTGAGTAGTTTAATTTATCTATTTCCTTAAAATGATAAGTTATTAAGTATTTCATGGATATTGTGTGCAGTATTAATCTTTAATTTTGGAATAAGTTGAGATGATTTTAAAACTTTTACATCTTTTACTTCTTGATTTGGTCAATTAAGATATTAATATCTGTTGTGAGAACATGTAATATCCAATATGGTATTGTCTCAGTAGCCTAATGGTACGAATCACATGAGATTGTATGGATGAGAATATAATTCATATGATTGAGTGCAAATAAATAAGGAAACAGACTATGAAGGATGTAGAATTGAGGACATTAGAGTGGCTGACTGAAGCCCCCAACTTGGTTTATAGTTTTAGGTTTTGATATGAGATGTTAGCCCCCTAGGTGGAGGAAGAAGAGGGAACTCCAGAGTGAGAGTTGGTATCCTCCCTACCTAACTCGTCTTCAAGGTTTTTCAAACTTTAAATTAGCCAATATTATTTATAGCAACTCTAGTAAAGGTAAAGAATAATACTGTTCCTATTTGGCACAACAAAATTTGAGTAGTTCCCCAACAGAACTCCTGCATTTATTATTGATTCATGATAAGGAAAAAATATATTTATTTATATTGCCTTCATTTTACAAATATTTAGTTAAGTTTAGTTAGTTTTCTTACCTTACTTTCATTTAGAAAAAAATAGAAAAAGAATTGAATTTTCATTCTTATTATACCATCTAAAGATTGAGTAAGAATATTTTGCTAAGTAGAATTTTTTATCTAATTTCTTCTTATTTTAGTTGCATAGTGTCTTATGTCCCTATCGATTCGTTATTCGGGGCTTACTAAAAAATTCCTATATTTCATGATAATGAAACTTATACTTGCGTAGTATCCCATATTTAAATATAATAATTGTATTCTTATTTGCTTTGAAGTCAATTTTTTGTATAGTTGTTGTCGGTGATCAAGTTTTTGACAATGTTGCAAAGTAAGAATTATAAGTAATAGAAAATTAAGATTATAACTGCACACATCGTATTGTCGTAAAAAATTGGGATCAAGTATTTGGTACATGTTGCTGGGACAAGTTAAAAATATTTTTAAAAAATTTTAGAAAACAAATTTCTATTTCTAGAAAGACTTATTTAAACATTTAGATTTATTATATAAATATTGTAGTGTTGTTTTTATACAAAGTTCTTATTTACGTGATTAAATATTTTATGTGTTTCGTAGTAATGTATGCGTAGTTCAGGTTCTTCATGACTAGAGTCCTATGATTCAAATTAGAAAGAACTATTAGGAAAATCAAAAAAATAAATGAAAATGTATAGAAGAAGTCCAAAAATTTTATGAAATAATAAACCAAAAAATTAAAATGTTGAAATTAATCAAGAGTTTAGACCTTTAACAGATTATGCGAACCCTATAGTGGACGAAATTTATTATAGTATTCAAAAACCTATTGTAGTGGCTAACTCATTTGAACATAAACATGGCATTATCTAAAAGGTATGAAACAATCAATTTGAGGGAGCGCCAACTAAAGATCCAAATTTACATGTTGTCAATTTTCTAGAATTTTGTGCTGCATTTAAATATGTTGTGTATCAAATGATGTTAAAAGACATAGACTTTTTCCTTTCTCACATAGGGTTAAGGCTAAGTTATCTCTACATTCATTAGCACTTGGATCAATTAGAACTTGGGGAAATTTAGCGTTGAAATTCTTTGCTAAATATTCTCCACCATAAAAAAATGTGAAGATTAGAAATGATATTACATCTTTTCATCAGTTTGAAGAGAANGTACTTTCATTTAGACAGTGGGAAATGTTGTTAGCAACCATAGGTTACCTCCTCCTAGGGATTCCCGATCATCCGAAAGAGACATTTTAATTTAGTTACATTTTTTATTTTGTTTTGTTTGTGATTAAATTTTGAGTCGTCTTTTATTTTGATTGTTGTGGTGGTGAATTTTACCTTGTTTAATTTTTTTAAGTTTTGGTTTTGATTTCAATTTTGTGGCTATCCTAAGAGTTTTAGTTTTGAACTGTAGGGTGACTTCGCTATTTCACATGCAAGTCTACAAGCAGGAAACAGGAGATACAGAAAGGTAAATAAAAGTAAATTGCANAAAATGTTAGATTCTCAAGCATCATTAGAAACTTTGAATGTCATAAATAACAAGACCCATATTCAAACTATTATAATTTAGGTTAGAAGAACCATCCAAACTTTAACTGGAATAATATATCAGGTGGTAATAATCAGCAATGGGGGAACAACCAAGTAAAACCATTGGGAAACTGGAACAACCAAGGTAATAATAATTATAGACCTAATTATCCTCAAGATTTTAACGGTAATCCACAATTCAAGAAGAAATAGTTGTCTATAGAAGAAGTGGTGTTACAAATGGGAAATCAATTACAAAGTCAACGAGCTATTGCTAGAAATATGGAGAATCAATTGTGATAAATAACAAATTTATTAAGTAGTAAATCCCAAGGAAACCTTCCTAGCAATACAAAATTAAATCCAAAAGACCAGAAAAAAGATCAAGTAAAAGCCATTCAACTTAGAAGTGGATGAGAGTTGGTAAGCAAAGTTCAAAAAGAAATTGAATTTCAGAGACAAGAAATTGAAGATCCTGAAAGAGATGCTCCGAAAGGTTTAGAGATACCTATTTATCCACTTGAAATTGACATGAAAAACCCACCACCTCCATTTTNATGAACACATTACCGATGTGTGAAGATAATATTTCTTGATTTGAATTGAGAGAAAAGGTTGTCCCCAGCGGAGTCGCGAGAAGCTGTCGGCGATATTTTTGGTTTTAGTGGGGAGTTGCCTGTAAGAAGTTGTCGGTCACCGGAATCGAAATCTCATCGCCCGCTTTGGAAGGATGTTTTAATTTATATATATATATATATATATATTTAATTTTAGAAAAATAAGAAATCAAACTAATCGCATAACTTTAAAAGGTTAGATGAAAGAGCACTAAAGCTCAAGCTATGTATCTATCTCAAAAAATAAACATATAACTTGATAGTGATACTCAATCAAATAAAGTAAGAAATGTATGACATTCGTTTGATCTGTAAAACCATTTTATTTATAAGTCGACAAGTTCCCATATTTAATATAAAAAATTAAATAGAGTTTATATTAAGCTAGGTTTTTGAAAGTTTCCTATAAAGGCAAGCCCTTATAGTTAATTACATCATAGATAACCGAAGTCNCCTCAAGCTATGTATCTATCTCAAAAAATAAACATATAACTTGATAGTGAGACTCAATCAAATAAAGTAAGAAATGTATGACATTCGTTTGATCTGCAAAACCATTTTATTTATAAGCCAACAAGTTCCCATATTTAATATAAAAAATTAAATAGAGTTTATAATAAGCTAGGTTTTTGAAAGTTTCCTATAAAGGCAAGCCCTTATAGTTAATTACATCATAGATAACCGAAGTCACCAAAGAAAACTATCAATAAAAATCTGGGGATATCGTCTTCCAAAAAATTCAATGGAATAGGACTTTTCAAAGAGATTGGACAAAGAGTTTGAAATGGGAATGACTCAAATTTGGAACACGTTTTTTTTATAATGCAAAGGAAGAAGAACTAGGGGATGACAAAGATCCTTAGGAGAATCTCAGTGACTTTCTGATCTATCCTATAGCTTGGCTTCAATTTAGATGAGAAATATTTGAGTGTTTCATCCTACTAGTTTTCCTAATTAGGGCTTACATTCGTGTGANAGAATGACTCAAATTTGGAACACGTTTTTTTTATAATGCAAAGGAAGAAGAACTAGGGGACGACAAAGATCCTTAAGAGAATCTCAGTGAGTTTCTGATCTATCCTATAACTTGGTTTCAATTTAGATGAGAAATATTTGAGTGTTTCATCCTACTAGTTTTCCTAATTAGGGCTTACATTCGTGTGANATGAAAAACCCACCACCTCCATTTTCTCAGAGACTTCATCAGCAAAAGTTGGATAAATTTTTTTTAAAATTTCTAGAAATCTCTAAGATGCTTATTATTTATATTCCATTTGAAGAAGCCTTAAAAAAAATGTTAAACTATGTGAAGTTTATGAAGGATATTCTTAATAGGAATAAGGAAGTTCGAAGATAACAAGGCTGTTGCACTTAGTCAGGAGTGTTGTGCCATAATTTAAAAAGGCTTCTGGAAAAGCTTAAAGATCTTGGTAGCTTCACAATTCTGCATACAATAGGAGCATATTTTATAGGAAATCTTTATTTTATATATGTGCAAGCGTTAACCTTATGCCATTATCAATATTTAAAAGATTGAAACTAGGAGAAATATCCCCTTCTACTATAACTGTACAGTTAGTAGATCGTTCAACAGCTTATCCCAAGGGAGTTATAGAAGACGTTTTAGTGAGAGTGGATCAATTTACATTTCCATTTGATTTTATTGTGTTATATGTGGAGGAAGATAAGATACCTATCATTTTAGGTAGACCGTTCCTAGCTACAAGAAGAGCAATGATAGATGTGCAGAAAGAGGAATTAACTATACACATCAACGATCAAACAGTTACATTTATGTCGATACTATTTTTAGGGGGGTCATCCTGTGGAAGATGTTGCTCACCGGAATCGGAATCCCGTTACCCGCTTCGGAGGNATTTTGAGTCATCTTTTATTTTGATTGTTGTGGTGGTGAATTTTACCTTGTTTAATTTTTTTAAGTTTTGGTTTTGGTTTCAATTTTGTGGCTATCCTAAGAGTTTTAGTTTTGAACTATAGGGTGCTTCGCTATTTCACATGCAAGTCTACAAGCAGGAAACAGGAGATACAGAAAGGTAAATAAAAGTAAATTGCAATGCTAAAACTTAGAAGCATACCTGTCAATTCTTTCTATTCCTCCACCTAAAAAGTTAGCTTTGGCAATATGTATATAATTTTGCAAGGAATTCACATTGCAGGAGTAGATAAAGGCATAGCTAATAAACCCAAAGTTATGACTTTCTTGAGTCTTAGAAAATTTTATTGGATGATTTTAGAACAAAATATAGTAAGTTCAATTTGCCTTTCAAAATATTCAAGAGATTCCAAAGTGCTCGAAGCGTGACCCTGAATCTCCTTGAAGATTTCTCGAAAGATTTCGAGTTCATTTTAAACTTATCATATCATTTTATTAATCATCCAAGGTTAAGCTAAGGTTATCCCATTTCTTAAGGAAACTTGATGTTTTATTTATCTTAAGGCTAGGAAACTCAATTAATCAATCGATATTTCATTTTAGAGTTATGTGGGCAGATGCCTCTAGGGCAAATTTAACTAAGTAAAAGTTTTGGTTTTCAAAGTCAAAATCGGGCTTGTAGTGTAAAAAGGTGTTAATCATCAATCATATTATCTCCTAATCCAATTAAATGAGTTTATATGTCAAGCCTAGGTCACTACCAAGCCCCGAACAATCACAGTTGGTGAAACGGTAACTTAATAGAATTTTGAATTAAATGACATGCATTGTTATAAAAGATCACATTATCATCAATTATGGGCTTAAACTTAATGAAATATTATTTTTTTCACTTGAACCCATCACTCGAGAACCCTTTAATTTTGATTGTCTTCCAAGTCATGATAATTAAGTAAATTAAAAATTTTTTCTTATTATAGAAAAGGTGGTAAGTGAGTTCCTACCTTTTAATCCCATTATATTTCAATCATCCAAACATGTTCATTAGAATCAAAATTACCCATCTTCTCTTTGATTAATCCTAGACCTTGACTGAGGCACCAGAACCTAAGGTTACTCCTTTGCCTTTGGGGCTCTCCACCTCATAACTCATATATCAAACTTCAAATGAATTTGAGAATTTTTGGAGTGACCTATCCATTGGTCAATTAAATCATCATAGGAGAAAACTTGGATCTTTAAAATTTAATTTAATTTAAAAATTTATTTAAATTTAAAAGGAATCATTTTCAAAATTGATTTACTTAACTATCCAAAACAAAGTTTTTATTTGTGAGAAAATGATTGGAGGTCCCCTTAGGTTAGAGAAACATATAGGCAAAATTCCATAANTAAAGTTTTTATTTGTGAGAAAATGATTGGAGGTCCCCTTAGGTTAGAGAAACATATAGGCAAAATTCCATAAATTTTTGAATTAAATATTTAATTTAATTTTGTAATTATTATGGATTTTTATGATTTAGTTTGATTGGAAAAGATGTTTTATTTACCAAAATTATTTTTTCACATTTGTATTAAACCTCTCTGAGCCCAGGGAACTCAAAGAAACAATTTTTGCATTTTATAATTTTTAATATTTTTATTATAATTATTTTAGTGGGAAAATAAGAAAAAATCATTTTAAGCTTTTAAAAATTTATTTTTAACTTAGAAAAAATAGGAAAAATATTCTAATGAGTTTTATATGATTAGGAAATAATTAGGCACTTTTTAAAATTTTTTGATATTTTTGTGTTTTAATTATTTTCAATTCAAAATTACGCTAAAAAATCAAGTATTTTCGTAAAAATAAAATTTATTTTTCTAAAGTGCCCCTGATCACAAGAAACACAGAAAAACACTTTTCCTAATTTTCCCAAAGGCATTTAATTTAATATAATTATTTTTTGTACAAAAGTACATGGTCTTTTGAAAAATCAACTTTAATGCCTAGACTTAGTCAAATAATTTTTAAANGTACAAAAGTACATGGTCTTTTGAAAAATCAACTTTAATGCCTAGACTTAGTCAAATAATTTTTAAATTTTTACAATGGGTAAAATTGATTTTTATGCATTGTTTGGAATTGATTTTGTCAATTTTTTATTACTATTTAGATTACATAAATTAAAGCAAAATATATGCATTTAATTAACTACAAAAATTTACAAAATAAACTAAATCATCATGACATTTTTTTTAGGCTTCTTTGACTATAGAAAACCTATTAAAATTATTCTCATAAATTTCCAAATAATATTTTAATTTATATAATTAAAATAAGTCAAAATAGTCATCCTAGCATAAAAATTAACGTTAGAAGTATAGAGATGCCCTCTGATCTTAGAAAAATCCTAGAACATCCCCTCTATCACAAGGAATGAACCCCAAAATTTTTAAGCCACGACGAGGAATGCTTAATAAAAATGAACTAAAATACTCAATAGAGTATTTAATTCATTAAAAATCATAGATTTAACAATTAATTTTTCTTTTTAGTGCACATTATTCTCCTCTATTCACTGAGCAAGAGGGTATTTTTATTTTATTTTTATGATTTTTCTAGAGGAAGTTATGGATTTTTAAAGTTCTAGTATTTAAATAAATAAAATAAATCCAGATTTTTCTATTTAAANTTAAAAATTAAGGTTAGAAGTATAGAGATGCCCTCTGATCTTAGAAAAAGCCTAGAACATCCCCTCTATCACAAGGAATGAACCCCAAAATTTTTAAGCCACGACGAGGAATGCTTAATAAAAATGAACTAAAATACTCAATAGAGTATTTAATTCATTAAAAATCATAGATTTAACAATTAATTTTTCTTTTTAGTGCACATTATTCTCCTCTATTCACTGAGCAAGAGGGTATTTTTATTTTATTTTTATGATTTTTCTAGAGGAAGTTATGGATTTTTAAAGTTCTAGTATTTAAATAAATAAAATAAATCCAGATTTTTCTATTTAAACGTGCAGGGCCACCTAAAACTACGATGGCTCCGAAAAGCCACATGGCGCTCTGCCATTCTATGCTGCTAGACACCTCAGTGCCTCGTTAGTCTGCGGTTCGCTTGTCATCTCTTCATCTGACTCCATCATGAGTGCTCGTTGAATAAACACACGATCGGATGACATCCATTCATCATCCCCAAATGAGCTAACGCAAGAAAATTCCACACTAAATCCTTAAGATCTTTGTCTAAAATAAAACCTAAACCATCATCTACTCAAGACGAGCATACCTATATGACTTATACAGTATGAAATGTTGTAAATATGTATAGAGAATCAGTTTAAGGTTGATTTAGGTTTGAGGCTCAATACCTTTGTCTAATGGTTGTAATAGCTTCGATTGGGTCCAAAGAATCTCCAGATGAAGTCTTGGGCTGTGGTGAATTTTCTAGATATGATTTTGATCAAGGCCATTTTCAGGTGTTAGTCTAGAGCTAGGTTAAAGGTTGTTTAGGATGGGGCTTTTGTGAGGAAACAACTCCTCTCACTCTAGTGATGGTGTGGACAAAATTAATTGAAATTTTTTGGACTGTGGAGGTGTGGTGAAATATGTCTAAGTTTGAGCTGAAATTTTGAACTCAAAGTTGAGCTCTCACAGTGGGAACCAGGAGGGGAAAACAAATGGATTAAGCTGAAGAGTTCTTGGAGAGTCTCTAGAAGAAATTGGACAAAGTTTCCCTAAGGTTTCTGCTAACTCTCCTTTATGGTCATCAAGGGGGTAGTTTAAATAGAGGAGGCTATGGTGGCTTTCAGTCCAAGCTGAGGGTGGCAAGGGTGTTGCCTAGGTGGAGGGAACAAAAGCCCTAATAGCCAATCAAGCTTAGCCAACTCAGGTGAGTTCAATTTTGGGTTTTGGCTAACTTGGGCTCAATTGGGGTGACTATTTCCTATAGCTGAGGTGGTGGCTGGTCACCTCTGAGTTCAGAGAGGTCAGGGGGTTCTTAAATATGATTAACTACCAAAGGTAAGTAATGATGGAGAAGATATTTCAAGTCTAGGCCAAAAATGGGTTAAGTCCCTTAAATCAAGGGACCATTGGTCCATAACTCTTCTATGAAGGGCTAGATGAGTCTAGCCTGACCACTAGGCTCCATTTGGTGGTTGTGGTATCATTAATTTTGTCACTTGGGCGTGGCTTAATCAATTTGGGTGCATGGGTTCAATTTGGGTTGAATTGTCTTAAAGTTGGTTTTGGGTTTGGCTATCCATGACATTGAACTGAATTGATTGATCAATTTTGTGTGGATGATTTTTAGGAGGGGTTTATAAGAGATTAGGACTGATTTTGAATTGCTTTAGAGGTTTAGTTTGAAGAAATTTGGACATTTGATCAATTTGGTGATGTTGGGTTAGACTTGGGTTTAGGTTGGGCTAGAGTTGGTTCAATTCCAAATTGAGAATTCAAAATGGTCTAGGGAAATGTCATGAAGAGTTCTCAACATCAATTGGGTGCCAATTTGGGGTTTGGTCATTAAATTTTTGGACATTTGGAGACATGGCAAAATTGGAGGTTTTGGTCCAAGTTGGTTTTGAGTAAAATTACGGCTTGACCAAGGCAAATTGAAAGTTCAATTTGGTTTGTGGGGATGCTAAAAAGAGTTTATGATGCATAATTGAGGCAATTAGAAATATTTGGGGGTTCAATTGAGTGGGATTTTTGTTTTAGGCCAAATTGGGCCTTTTTGATCTAGGTTGAAATTGGACTCAATGGTGGGTTCATTGGACTTTGATTTGGCTTGAATTAAGTTTTATCATGATGAATATGAATTTAGAATTGAAATTGGAGATGATTGGGGTCAAATTGGCGGATATTTAGAGTGAATTTGTGGAAATTGGGCCTTTAAGGGCAATATGGGGCTTTTGGTCAAAGTTGGTCAAGTTGATCAAATTGAGTTCAATTGAAGGGTGCAAATTGGTTTTAGGGACATTTGCAATGACTTTGAGGGCTTTCGGAAAGTTTGGGCCATCAAGGGTATTTTTGTAATTTTTGCAAATTTGGAGGTATTTGTTAATTTTGGCAAACTTGGGAAGCTTTAGGCAATTTGGGTAGTTTCAAATGGTTTGATATGATTTTTGATCAAATTTGGGTATTTTGGAAGAAATTGGGAATTTTAATCAAATTTGGGGTTTGAGGGTGATTTGGTAAATTAGGTAGATTTGAGAGGCAAAAGGCTAAGTTAGTATTTTGGTGAAATTGAGGTGCCAAAAATCCTAATTGAGCTATGTACCAATGGAATCCTCTACTTTGGGTCCTTTATGTATTGGTCTTAACTAGACCCTAGCCTAAAGCTAGTGGGTCTAGGGGACCATCAATACTAGTCTCCCAAAAAATCAAGGGATCAAAGTCAACAAGTTTGGGTTTAGGGTTATGAGTGAATGTGAGTATAAGTGAGTGAACTAGCTCCATACCAACACCCATGGTCAATCTTAAGGCCAAGCATTCTTATGGGAACTGCCCTTGAGCTCCCCCATATTAATCCCAGCTACTAAGTGCTGAAGGTTAGGACTAATATGTGGAACTTCAAGTTGAGCAAAGATGAGTTTAGAATTTCTAATGGTGAGGGATCCTTTTCTAGTCCTCTATTAATAGTCAACAGGAAAGTCCTATGGTTAGACCGTAGGCTACTAAGGAGGAAACTAGACCTCGACTAAAAGTTAGGTCAACAAATGGACCCCTAATAGGTGTGGTGTGCCGGACAAGCACACCGCACGTATTGGCGTTGACCGATGAGATCAACAAAACCAATACCTACTTCTAAGTCAACAAACCTAGAATGAAGTGTTGAATTGAGTGACAGTTGATTCCACTTGNAGACTTTCATCATCGACACTAACTAGATGACCTGTTGGCAAAGTTAACATGGACAACAGACGACTAGTCCCTTCCATCGAATTCTGCTGTGCTGTCACTTTCTCCTCTTTAGTGAGGAATTCTCTTTTGNTAACTTTCATCATCGACACTAACTAGATGACCTGTTGGCAAAGTTAACATGGACAATAGACGACTAGTCCCTTCCATCGAATTCTGCTGTGCTGTCACTTTCTCCTCTTTAGTGAGGAATTCTCTTTTGTGTTGATCTTCAACAGTGACGGTAGACCCTCTTTTTCTCAATGACTGACCACATCTATCAGGGGACCCTTATAGTCCACGTCGTCCTGACCAAAGTCCAAATCAAAGTCTATGATGCCATCTTGAGGTGCCCTTTCCTCATTAAGTGCGGGATTTTGATCATCCTTGAAAGAAAAAAATCAGCTGTTGTCGTAACATTTTTTCTATACATGATAGAAAAAACTCCAATTCTATGAAATTTAGCAGGAACAAGAACAAAACAAAAAATTTATTAGACAGAATTTTCTTGTAGACGGATAAAAAGATTTTATATATATATATATATATATATATATATATNTGGGGTTTGGTCATTAAATTTTTGGACATTTGGAGACATGGCAAAATTGGAGGTTTTGGTCCAAGTTGGTNGCTGAATTGATTGATCAATTTTGTGTGGATGACTTTTAGGAGGGGTTTATAAAAGATTAGGACTGATTTTGAATTGCTTTAGAGGTTTAGTTTGAAGAAATTTGGACATTTGATCAATTTGGGGANACTGAATTGATTGATCAATTTTGTGTGGATGATTTTTAGGAGGGGTTTATAAGAGATTAGGACTGATTTTGAATTGCTTTAGAGGTTTAGTTTGAAGAAATTTGGACATTTGATCAATTTGGTGATGTTGGGTTAGACTTGGGTTTAGGTTGGGCTAGAGTTGGTTCAATTCCAAATTGAGAATTCAAAATGGTCTAGGGAAATGTCATGAAGAGTTCTCAACATCAATTGGGTGCCAATTTGGGGTTTGGTCATTAAATTTTTGGACATTTGGAGACATGGCAAAATTGGAGGTTTTGGTCCAAGTTGGTTTTGAGTAAAATTACGGCTTGACCAAGGCAAATTGAAAGTTCAATTTGGTTTGTGGGGATGCTAAAAAGAGTTTATGATGCATAATTGAGGCAATTAGAAATATTTGGGGGTTCAATTGAGTGGGATTTTTGTTTTAGGCCAAATTGGGCCTTTTTGATCTAGGTTGAAATTGGACTCAATGGTGGGTTCATTGACTTTGATTTGGCTTGAATTAAGTTTTGTCATGATGAATATGAATTTAGAATTGAAATTGGAGATGATTGGGGTCAAATTGGCGGACATTTAGAGTGAATTTGTGGAAATTGGGCCTTTAAGGGCAATATGGGGCTTTTGGTCAAAGTTGGTCAAGTTGNGACTTTGATTTGGCTTGAATTAAGTTTTATCATGATGAATATGAATTTAGAATTGAAATTGGAGATGATTGGGGTCAAATTGGCGGATATTTAGAGTGAATTTGTGGAAATTGGGCCTTTAAGGGCAATATGGGGCTTTTGGTCAAAGTTGGTCAAGTTGATCAAATTGAGTTCAATTGAAGGGTGCAAATTGGTTTTAGGGACATTTGCAATGACTTTGAGGGCTTTCGGAAAGTTTGGGCCATCAAGGGTATTTTTGTAATTTTTGCAAATTTGGAGGTATTTGTTAATTTTGGCAAACTTGGGAAGCTTTAGGCAATTTGGGTAGTTTCAAATGGTTTGATATGATTTTTGATCAAATTTGGGTATTTTGGAAGAAATTGGGAATTTTAATCAAATTTGGGGTTTGAGGGTGATTTGGTAAATTAGGTAGATTTGAGAGGCAAAAGGCTAAGTTAGTATTTTGGTGAAATTGAGGTGCCAAAAATCCTAATTGAGCTATGTACCAATGGAATCCTCTACTTTGGGTCCTTTATGTATTGGTCTTAACTAGACCCTAGCCTAAAGCTAGTGGGTCTAGGGGACCATCAATACTAGTCTCCCAAAAAATCAAGGGATCAAAGTCAACAAGTTTGGGTTTAGGGTTATGAGTGAATGTGAGTATAAGTGAGTGAACTAGCTCCATACCAACACCCATGGTCAATCTTAAGGCCAAGCATTCTTATGGGAACTGCCCTTGAGCTCCCCCATATTAATCCCAGCTACTAAGTGCTGAAGGTTAGGACTAATATGTGGAACTTCAAGTTGAGCAAAGATGAGTTTAGAATTTCTAATGGTGAGGGATCCTTTTCTAGTCCTCTATTAATAGTCAACAGGAAAGTCCTATGGTTAGACCGTAGGCTACTAAGGAGGAAACTAGACCTCAACTAAAAGTCAGGTCAACAAATGGACCCCTAATAGGTGTGGTGTGTCGGACAAGCACACCGCACGTATTGGCGTTGACCGATGAGATCAACCAAACCAATACCTACTTCTAAGTCAACAAACCTAGAATGAAGTGTTGAATTGAGTGACAGTTGATTCCACTTGGGAGTAATAGATACTCTCGCTGGGGAAAAGAAAGGAGATTATGGGGACAATAGTCATGCTAACTGGCAATCCCAATGGAGACTGAATTCAAATTGAATATGTTAAAGAAAGTTTGTTTTTAATTTAAAATTTTAAGAAGGTGAAATTATGCACGAGGAAACAGGATTGAGTGGAAAACCCAAGCGCAAAAAAGGGAATAGGGTGTCAAAGCCTGACGCAAATGTGAGGATGAAAATAGGACGTTCGAGCCTACCCCAAATGTGAGGATGGGAATAGGACATCTGAGCCTACCCAAAGGTGGATATGGGAATAGGACGTCTGAGCTTACCCCAAAAATGAGGATGAGAATAGGACGTCTAAGCCTACCTCAAATGTGAGGAAGAGAATAGGACGTCTGAGCCTACCCCAAAGGTGGAGATGGGAATAGGATGTCTAAGCCTACCCCAAAAATGTAAAAATAGGAATAGGGCGTCCAAGCCTACCCCGATGGTGCAAATGTGAATAGGAGTTCTAAGCCCACTTTGAAAATGTAAAGATGAGAATAGGGTGTCGAAGCCTTCCCCGATGGTGGAGATGGAAATTGGACATCAAAGCTTACCCCGAACATAAGGATGGGAATAGGACGTTTAAGCCTACCCCTAGGGTGGATATGGGAATAAGACATCTGAGTCTACCCCGAAGGTGGAGATGGGAATAGGATGACTCAGCCTACCCCGAAGGTGGAGATGGGAATAGGACGTCTCAGCCTACCCCAAAAATGTAAAGATGAGAATAGAGCGTCCACGCCTACCCCGAAAGTGTAAAGATTGGAATAGGACATCCATGCCTACTCCAAATGTGTAAAGATGGGAATAGGGCATTTAAGCCTACTCTAAAAATGAAAAGATGGGAATAAGGCATCCAAGCATATTCCAAAAGTGTAAAGATGGGAATAGGACTTCTAAGCCTACCCTGAAAGTGTAAAGATGGGAAAAGGGTGTTCAAGCCTAGTCTGAATGTGTAGATGGGTAGTGAAGAAGAGAGACTGAAGATATCTATGGGGAGTAACAGACTCTGAGGGAATTTGGAGGAGTTGGTTTAGAGGAGGATGGTTGTGCTACATAAGAGAAGAGTAAGAAACCCTGAACTTGAGAGAAACAAACTCAATCAAATTCTNAGCCTACCCCGAAAGTGTAAAGATTGGAATAGGACATCCATGCCTACTCCAAATGTGTAAATATGGGAATAGGGCATTTAAGCCTACTCTAAAAATGAAAAGATGGGAATAAGGCATCCAAGCATATTCCAAAAGTGTAAAGATGGGAATAGGACTTCTAAGCCTACCCTGAAAGTGTAAAGATGGGAAAAGGGTGTTCAAGCCTAGTCTGAATGTGTAGATGGGTAGTGGAGAAGAGAGACTGAAGATATCTATGGGGAGTAACAGACTCTGAGGGAATGTGGAGGAGTTGGTTTAGAAGAGGATGGTTGTGCTACATAAGAGAAGAGTAAGAAACCCTGAACTTGAGAGAAACAAACTCAATCAAATTCTTTTTCCTTTATTATTGTCTTTGTTAAATTTAATTATCAAAATATGTTTTCAAATTTTAATTTTCGTAGGTTGATTTTTCAAAAGGATATTTTATTTAAATTTTGTTATTATGAATTTTTTTTATGTTTTTCGTTCATCATAGTTTAGAACCAATATATGGTTCTGTAGCTTTTTATCCATTGCGTAAACGGGCAATTTGTCAACCAAGTTGAAATCTGAAAGAAATTTCATTAGTCTGCCTTAAACAGGTGTTACAGACTGAATACATGCTGGAAGCATAAAAAAAGACAATCTTGTCGAATACATCTGAAACATCACATATAGTATAGGCTGGTCTAACGGAATATAAAAGGTTATAGAAAACTGCCTGCCTATCCTCTTTAGGAAGAGCTCCTGATCAAGCTAACCTACTAANAAAGCATCAAAAAAGACAATCTTGTCGAATACATCTGAAACATCACATATAGTATAGGCTGGTCTAACGCAATATAAAAGGTTATAGAAAACTGCCTGCCTATCCTCTTTAGGAAGAGCTCCTGATCAAGCTAACCTACTAANGATGAGGGATTCTCGATCATCCGATAGAGACATCTTAATTTAGTTGCAATTATAGTTTTGTGTGATGTTTGTGATNTCTGAGGGATTCCCGATCATCCGATAGAGACATCTTAATTTAGTTGCAATTATAGTTTTGTGTGATGTGTGTGTCTTTGAATTGTTTTATATTTTGAATGTTGTGGGGGTGAATTTTATCTTGGTTGATTTTAGTTTTAGTCGATCATCAAATAGAGACATCTTAATTAAGTTAAAGTTGTGGTTTTATATGATGTTTGTGATTAAATTTTGTTGTTTTATATTTTGAATGTTGTGGCGGATTTTGTGTGATGTTTGTGATTAAATTTTGAGTTGTTTTATATTTTGAATGTTGTGGAGGTGAGTTTATTCTAGTTGATTTTAGTTATGGTTTTTTTTTTATTTTGTGGCTATCGTGATAGTTTTAGTTTTCATGCATGGTGACATGCAAGTTTGCAAGTATAAAAGCACAATATGAAAGTACAAGAAAGATAATGCTAAAAATTGTAAAATCGTACCTGGCGAGTCTTCTCATTCTACCACTTGAAACTCAAAAAGCATGTTAAGGCAGTNGAAAATTGTAAAATCGTACCTGGCGAGTCTTCTCATTCTACCACTTGAAACTCAAAAAGCATGTTAAGGCAGTTAATATAGAGACAAAAAGTAAAGTTTTAGTAGTTTTCCTAACCCTATGTCAGATTTTAGTGGGTCCTTAGGATTTTAGTTAAGGATAATTTTGTCAAGCAAAAAATTAAGTTTACTAGATCTTCAAGATATCTAAAAGATCTAGAGAAAGAAGCAGGTCCGTGCTACTCTCTCACTGTCTGGTGGAAAATCCCGAGTTCTTTTAAACTTATTATGTTGCTTAATAATTCATCCTGTAAATACCATTAATGCTCAGTGAGCACTGATGTCTCAATAATCCCTAAGAGTAAGGTAATTATCATATGTAATTTAATTTTGAAAATAATGTGGGTGAAAACCCTTAAAGAGGCAAGTTAGTGTTATTGGAACACTTTGCCAAATTTTTGTTAAAATTGGGCTTGTAGTATTTGGAAGATGTTTTAATTTTAGATTATGTTTACTTTTCTAATCCTTAGTTAAATGAAACTTGATTTAACTTAAGTCACTACTAGGTGAGTGTTTTAATTAGTTTTGAAAAGGTTAGGCTTTAAGTGGTCATGATTCATGATTTGAATTTTTTTTTCGAAATCAAAATAGGGGTATTAAATTCATTAATTATTGACTTTGAAAGTCATACTCAAAGTCATTGTTTCATTTTATTTTAATGAACTTCCCAAATATTAATAATTTAGAAATTTATTAACTTATCTTTTCAATTAAGAAAGTGAGGTTACTTTCTACCAATTAACCCCTTGTGTTTCAAACATCCAAACTAAGACCAGAGGTTACCTATTTCCCTCCTTAAATTAAGCCTAAATGTTAATTAAGGCTAATTTTCCAAAATTACATGTTTGCCCCTAAGGCTCTAACACTTCATAATTGGTAAAATTCAATTCAAATGACTTTGAAATTTTTATCCTACCTCATTCATG
>JXCR01145616.1:168579-185657 GCA_002079205.1 Phalaenopsis hybrid cultivar
TCTTCTTAAGCTTACATGTAGACTATCAAACTTAAAAGCATAAAGGAGAACATCGAAGTATGCATCTTTAAAAGTTTTCATTTTATCGAGCTTGATTTATTACAAAAGTTTGGACCCAGTCACAGACGCTTGACCAAATAAATAACCCCAGAACAATCAAAAGCTCATTTCGAGCAATGTCAAGTTGTATATTATGTCTTTGTCGGTGTTATTTTTGGTTTGGGGAGTTGCTCGTAGGAAGTTGTCGGTCACCAGAATAGAAATCCAGTCGCCCGCATTGAAAGGACATTTTAATTTAGATATATATTTAGTTTCAACAAAATATGAAATCAAACTGACCCGATATTTTTCATAGTTTAAATGAAAGAGCGTTGTACGTCAAATCCTGTATCTATCCCAAAGGATAAAAACAAGACTTGAGGATGAGGCTCGATCAAATAAACTAAGGAATACATGACGTCTGTTTGGTCTGCGAAACCTTTGTATTTGCCGACAAGTTCCCCTATTTAATATAAAGAATTAAATAGGATTTATATTAAGCTGGGTTCGGAGATGCTTCCTATAAGGACAAGTTCGTATAGTTAATTACATCTTAAATGACCAAATTCATGTAAGAAGACTCTCGATAAAAATCCGGAAATATTATCTTGAAGGAGTTTCAAAAGGTAGGACTTTTCAATGAGATCGGACATAAAGGTATGAAAAGGGATTGGTTCAAATTTGGAAAATTTTATTGTAGAATCCAAAGGATGAAGAACTAGGGGATGTCATGGTTCCAGAGGAGAACCTCGATGACTTCCCAAGCTATCCTAATATTTGGTTTCAGTTTTAAGGAGAAAAATTGAAGTATTTCATCCTGGAAATTTTACTAGTTAGGTCTTACATTCATGTGAAACGATCACACAAATAGCCTTGAAGATGTGAGGATTTAGGTCGTGACAAACAACAACCTCGGAATCCTAAGACGAGTTAGGGCTTATATTATATAACTGGGCTATACAAAGGCCTAAAGATAAGATGAGGATTTATGTTGCATAAGCAAGCAACCTCGAGGTCATATGGCTTTGTTGTTTATATCTAAGGAAGGAAGATTGGTTTAGCTGCGGAAGACAGATTTTTCTATTGAAGATGGCCGTGCTACTAACCATGCTAGGTCCAAGTTCCTTGCCGTGAGGTTTTTGAGTTTTCTAGTGTGTGAAGCTATGATGTCAAATCAGATAACCCTATGGTTGAAGTTCCTTAAATTTTATGGGGGTATATTAAAGTTTATTAGAGCGACACCGGTTAGGATCCTACAGTTCCCTCGTTCTGACAACACTATTGTCTATTGGATTCACTTAGTCTAAATAAACTTACTAAACTCAACTTAATGAGTTTTATAATTTCCTTTAAATTGCATGAAGCCTTGTTAGCAACCATAGGTTACCTACTCTGAGGGATTCCCGATCATCCGATAGAGACATCTTAATTTAGTTGCAATTATAGTTTTGTGTGATGTTTGTGATTAAATTTTGAGTTGTTTTATATTTTGAATGTTGTGGCGGTGAATTTTTTCTAGTTGATTTTAGTTATGGTTTTTTTTTTATTTTGTGGCTATCGTGATAGTTTTAGTTTTCATGCATGGTGACATGCAAGTTTGCAAGTATAAAAGCACAATATGAAAGTACAAGAAAGATAATGCTGAAAATTGTAAAATCGTACCTGGCGAGTCTTCTCATTCTACCACTTGAAACTCAAAAAGCATGTTAAGGCAGTTAATATAGAGACAAAAAGTAAAGTTTTAGTAGTTTTCCTAACCCTATGTCAGATTTTAGTGGGTCCTTAGGATTTTAGTTAAGGATAATTTTGTCAAGCAAAAAATTAAGTTTACTAGATCTTCAAGATATCTAAAAGATCTAGAGAAAGAAGCAGGTCCGTGCTACTCTCTCACTGTCTGGTGGAAAATCCCGAGTTCTTTTAAACTTATTATGTTGCTTAATAATTCATCCTGTAAATACCATTAATGCTCAGTGAGCACTGATGTCTCAATAATCCCTAAGAGTAAGGTAATTATCATATGTAATTTAATTTTGAAAATAATGTGGGTGAAAACCCTTAAAGAGGCAAGTTAGTGTTATTGGAACACTTTGCCAAATTTTTGTTAAAATTGGGCTTGTAGTATTTGGAAGATGTTTTAATTTTAGATTATGTTTACTTTTCTAATCCTTAGTTAAATGAAACTTGATTTAACTTAAGTCACTACTAGGTGAGTGTTTTAATTAGTTTTGAAAAGGTTAGGCTTTAAGTGGTCATGATTCATGATTTGAATTTTTTTTTCGAAATCAAAATAGGGGTATTAAATTCATTAATTATTGACTTTGAAAGTCATACTCAAAGTCATTGTTTCATTTTATTTTAATGAACTTCCCAAATATTAATAATTTAGAAATTTATTAACTTATCTTTTCAATTAAGAAAGTGAGGTTACTTTCTACCAATTAACCCCTTGTGTTTCAAACATCCAAACTAAGACCAGAGGTTACCTATTTCCCNAGAGGTTACTTTCTACCAATTAACCCCTTGTGTTTCAAACATCCAAACTAAGACCAGAGGTTACCTATTTCCCTCCTTAAATTAAGCCTAAATGTTAATTAAGGCTAATTTTCCAAAATTACATGTTTGCCCCTAAGGCTCTAACACTTCATAATTGGTAAAATTCAATTCAAATGACTTTGAAATTTTTATCCTACCTCATTCATGGGTCAATTAAGACATAGAGGAGAAAATGTGATCTTTCAAAATTTAATTTAATTTATATAATTTTTTTAATGCAAAAACAGGAGAAAATGTAATTTTTCAGAATTTAATTTATTTATATAATTATTTTCATACAAAAATAGGATTTTTCAAAGAAAATTCTTAACTTGACCAAGCTGACTCCTATTACCTTCAAATTCTTACGAGAGGCATACCTAGTCAAGATAAGCCTTTGGACTAAATTTCATGATTTTTTGATTTTTTTTTGAATTTTAAGAATTATTTTAAATTATGGGGTATTTATTAAATATAAAATATTTTAGATAGGGAAAATTAAGATTTGAATTTTTGGAAAGTCTCCCTAATGTCAGAGAACTCAGAAAAGAAGATTTTACATTTTTTTGAATTTTATTTGATTTATTGGAATTATTCTTAATGAAAACTCATTTTTAGCCTTTAAAAATCATTTTTAAGCTTTAAAATTCAATATCTTTGTTTAGAAAACCACAAAAAATATTCTAATTGTTCCTAAGTGATTGGGAAGAAATTTAGAACATTTCCATTAGTTTTATTATTTTTTTGATTTTTATGAATTTTTAATTATTTTAGATATTTAAAAATAGGCTAAAAATAAAGTTTTTAGTTTAAATATCGTTTTATTTTTAGAAAATACCCCTGATCACAGAGAACTCAAAAAATAAGTTTTGATAAATTNGTTCCTAAGTGATTGGAAAGAAATTTAGAACATTTCCATTAGTTTTATTATTTTTTTGATTTTTATGAATTTATAATTATTTTAGATATTTAAAAATAGGCTAAAAATAAAGTTTTTTGTTTAAATATCGTTTTATTTTTAGAAAATACCCCTGATCACAGAGAACTCAAAAAATAAGTTTTGATAAATTTATTAGTTATATTTTGATTTTTAAAAATCATTTAAATGCCAAAAATGATGTTTATCTTTAAAAATCAACTTAACTATCAAATGAACTCAAAATATTTTGAAAATTTTATGGTGGGTTCTCTGGATCATAAATAATAGTGGAGATCAATAATCAAGTCATTTAAATATTTATATCTTTCCAAATTAATTTCCTTATTGATTTAGAGTTTATGAAAATTGAGTACATTTTAAATGACTTGATCAATGAAATTATTTCCAAATGCTCCTCTGGTCATGGTGGACCTTCCAAAATTTTCATCAAATTTTCTAATCAACATGCTAATTTCCATGATTATTTTAAACAAATAATGCACAGACTTGAAAAATGTGATCCTTTGTCTAGGGACCTCCTCTGACTTTGGAAAAATCAGAGAATGTTCTCCTTGACAGAGGCTACAATATGCCAAAAATGTTCTCCTTGACCAAGGCTACAACATGCATGGAGAATCAAAAGTTTCAAATCAGTATTTAATTAACTAAGAATAAAATATGCATCACATGGACTTAAAATTCTTTCCATATTATTCTCCTCTGCTCATTGAGCAAGAGTGTATTTTTATTTTATTTTTGAGATTTTTCTACACAAAGTTATGGATTTTTGAAGTTAAGGCNGATTGATCCCATGGACTCATCTAAGTGAGGCGAACACATCCATACGGTAATCATGCAATTAAATTAAGTCTAATCAAATGGAGCATCAAAATAGGCTCGGGAGGGAGAGAAGCTTTATACCTTTGCTATGAGAAGTGAAGCTTCAATTAGAGGGTCTTGGCACGTTCTTTTGGGTCCATGGAGGCTAGGGATTAAACCTCTTACTGTGGTGTGAGGCCAAGATATATTTCAATCACGACCGGATTTGTGTGTTGGTGTAGAGCTATGGTAGAGGCTCTGTGAGAGGGTAATTTGATGGNTCAATCACGACCGGATTTGTGTGTTGGTGTAGAGCTATGGTAGAGGCTCTGTGAGAGGGTAATTTGATGGGGCTTTTGCTTCTTTCACTGTTGTGAAGGTTTGGGTGGAGTTAATTTGAGTTTGGTGGAGTGTGGAGGTGTAATAAGTTTTGTCCTAGTTTTGGGCAGAGGTTTGAGCTAAAAATTAAGCTTCCACAGTGGAATTCAGTGAGGGAGGGGTTGTATTGTACTGAGGGGATCTCAGAAAATCTTTGTGAGAAGTTTGGGAGGCTCTCTCTAAGAAATTTTCAGCACTTAGTTTAATGGACATGGAGGCAGCCTTTTATAAAAATGCAGTTATGGTGGCTGTCATGGCCAATTAAGGGGTGTAATGTGGTGCTTAGATGGAGGGCAGAGGAGCTCTATAATTTAATTTGGTTGAGCTGGCCTCTAGGTTTGATTTGGATGAAGCTACATGGTAGTGGCTCTCTGTTTGGCCATTTTTTGGCCACTAGGCTGGCTGGCCTGGCAAGGGGAGGTGGCAAGGTGCTCNGTTCAGTGAGGGAGGGGTTGTATTGTACTGAGGGGATCTCAGAAAAGCTTTGTGAGAAGTTTGGGAGGCTCTCTCTAAGAAATTTTCAGCACTTATTTTAATGGACATGGAGGCAGCCTTTTATAAAAATGCAGTTATGGTGGCTGTCATGGCCAATTAAGGGTGTAATGTGGTGCTTAGATGGAGGGCAGAGGAGCTCTATAATTCAATTTGGTTGAGCTGGCCTCTAGGTTTGATTTGGATGAAGCTACATGGCAGTGGCTCTCTGTTTGGCCATTTTTTGGCCACTAGGCTGGCTGGCCTGGCAAGGGGAGGTGGCAAGGTGCTCAGGGCATCCAGAGGAATCTATCACAACAATTTAATGCAAAAGTATTTTGATTTGGCAAGGATATCTTAAGCATGTATATTTTTGGGAGTAAGATCCTTTAATTTGGGGGACTTTTGATCCATGGTTCATCTAGCTTGGGTTAGATTTGTTTGGGCTTAGCCTTAGGTGTCAACTAATGGCTGAGGTGGAGTAAATTTGGTTGCTTTAGGGTGGTTAGGTCACATTTAGTGCATGGGTCCAAGTGAATGCAAATGACCAAATCTTGGGTTTGGACTAGGATATCCATGCCAATTCGCCCAAATAAATATTTCAATTGGTGTGTATGATCATATTGAATCACTTTGGTGAAGGATGGTAGTGGTTTTGAGCTTAATTGAAGGGTCAATTTGACAGAATTTTGAATTTTAATCAATTTAATCATGTTGGGCTAAGCTTGGGTCTAGCTTTAGCTAGTCTTGGGCTAATTTCAAATTGATTGTTGTAAATGGTCATTAGGGACCCCATGAAGAGTTTTAAACATGAATTGGATGCCAATTTGGGGGTTAAGGCAATCAATTGGGTGAATTTTGGGGACTTAGTCAATTTGGGGCTAAATTTGGATATTTTTAATTTAGGCCAAAATCAAATGGATTTGAGGCTTCTCCAAGGCCAATTGATGGTTGATATTGATGTGTAAGAATCTTATAAAGATTTTCCAACATTTATTGGGGCCAATTGACTATGCTATGGGACCAATTTGGTGGAATTAGGTTATGTGACCAAAATTAGAGGTTTGACCTATACTAAAATTGGGCTCAAATAATGGGCCAATTAAGCTTGAATTTAGTCTAGTTGGCCATATCAAAAGTTAAATTGAGTTTAGGATTGGAATTTAGATAATTTGAGATCAAACTGATGGACATTTGAGTTGAATTTGAGGAAATTTGGGCCTTTAAAGGGCAATTTGGGTGTTTTGATCAAAGATGGTCAAATTGGCCAAATTGGGTCATGTGACAGTTGAGGAAAATGAAATTGAGAATATTTGGGAGGTTTTAAAAATTTTTTGGATTTTTTTGGAATTTTTGGAATTTTTGGCCAAAGAGGGGTATTTTGGTAATTTGGTCAATTTGGGAATTTTGGGTAATTTGGGTGTTCTCAAGGTATTTGAAGTTATTTTTGAACAAATTTGGGTATTTTGGCTAGATTTGGATATTTTTGCCAAATTTGGGTTCTCAAGGGTATCTGGGTAATTTGGGGAATTTAGGGGCAATAGGGTAGGTTGGGTATCTTAGTAGAGTTGGAGTACCAACCACCATTAATAAGCCATGGACCAATAGAAACCCCATTTTGGGTCCTCTATGTAGTGGTGTTAGCCAAACCCTAGCCTAGGGCTAATGGGTTTAGGAAACCACCTTTAGGAGTCTCCCAAATGGATGAAGGGACCAAAGCCTAGAAGTTCAGGGTTTAGGGTAATGAGTGATTATGAGTGCAAACAAGTGCCTTAGCCATAGACCAACACCCAGGGTCAACCCTAAGGTACAACAGTCCTAAGGGTGACTCATCTTGAGTTTCTCTCATAGTGACCCCATCCCATCTACTAAGTGCTAGAGGTTAGGACCATTACGTGGAACTTCAAGTTGAGTAGAGAAGAGTTTGAAATTTCTAATGGTGAGGGCTCCTTGTCTAGTCTTCTAAGAATAGTCAATAAGAAAGTCCTATGGCTAGACTTTAGGCTACTAAAGAGGAAAAATTGAACCTCAACCTAAAGTGAGTTCAACAAATGGACCCCCAATAGGTGTGGTGTGTTGGGCAAGCGCACCGTGTCTGTTGGCGTTAACCAATTGGATCAACAAAAACCAATAAAAACTCCTAAGTCAACATTCCTGGAAGTATGTGTAGAGTTCTGTGTGTTTTTTTTATTTCCGCCAGGGATACTGGTAGGTGCATATTTGATCAAGTGAAGAAGTAGGGACTCTCGCTGGGGATTGGAGAGAGGATTTCAAGTTATGAAATTTTAGAAATTTCTATAGGATGGGAATCAATACGCAAATGCTGACCCCGAGGTGGGAATTGAAACTTAAGTATCAATTCTGAAAAGAAAGGAAGATTCAGAATTTAGGTACCAAACTCAAAAGATGGGAATCAAAATTTAGGTACTGACTCGAAAATGTGATAATTGAAATTTAGGTATCAATTTCGAGAAGAGAGTAGAAATTTCGGTATCGACCTCGAAAGATGAGAATCGTAATTTAGGTACTAACTGAAAAATGTAAAAATTGAAATTTAGGTATCAATTCTGTGAAGAGAGTGGAAATTTAGGTATCGACCTCGAAAGATGAGAATCAGAATTTAGTTACTGACTCAAAAATGTGAGAATTGAAACTTAGGTATCAATTCCGAGAAGAGAGTCAAAATTTTGGTATCGACCTTGAAAGATGAGAATCAAAATTTCTGTACTGACTTGAAAATGGGTGAATTGAAATTTAGGTATCAATTCCGAGAAGAGAGTCAAAATTTAGGTATCGACCTTGAAAAATGAGAATCAGAATTTAGGTACTGACTCGAAAATGTGAGAATTAAAATTTAGGTATCAATTCCGAGAAGAGAGTCAAAATTTAGGTATCGACCTCAAAAGATGAGAATCAAAATTTAAGTACTGACTCTAAAATGTGAGAATTGAAATTTAGGTATCAATTCCGAGAAGAGAGTCAAAATTTAGGTATTGACCTTGAAAGATGACAATCAGAATTTAGGTACTAACTCGAAAGTGTGAGAATTGAAATTTAGCTATCAATTCTGAAAAGAGAGTCAAAATTTAGGTATCGACCTCAAAAAATGAGAGTCATAATTTAGGTACAGACTCGAAAGGAGAATTGAAATTTTGGTATCAATTCCAAGAAGTGAGTCGAAATTTAGGTATCGACCTTAAAAGATAGGAATCAGAATTTAGGTACTAATCCGAAAATGAGAACTAAAATTTAGGTATCAATCTCAAGGAGAGAGTCAAAATTTAGGTATCAATCTCAAAAGATGAGAATCAGAATTTAGTTACTGACTCAAAAATGAGATTTGAAATTTAGGTATCAATCTCAAAGAGAGAGTCAAAATTTAGGTATCAATCTCGAAAGATGAGAATCAAAATTTTGGTACTGACTCAAAAATGAGATTTGAAATTTAGGTATCAATATCAGGGAGAGAGTCAAAATTTAGGTATCGACCACGAAGGATGAGAATTAGAATTTAGGTACTGATTCAAAAATGAGATTTAAAATTTAGGTATCAATCTCAGGGAGAAAGTCAAAATTTAGGTATCAACCTCAAAAGATGAGAATCAAAAGTTAGGTACTGATTCAAAAATGAGATTTGAAATTTAGGTATCAATCTCAAGGAGAGAGTTAAAATTTAGGTATCAACCTCGAAAGATGAGAATCAAAATTTAGGTACTGACAAGAAAGGAGAATTGAAATTTAGGTATCAATTCCGAGAAAAGAGACAAAATTTAGTTATCGACCTCAAAAGATGGGAATTAGAATTTAGGTACTGATTCAAAAATGAGATTTGAAATTTGGGTATCAATCTCAGGAAAAGAGTGGAAATTTAGGTATCGACCTCAAAAGATAGAAATCAAAATTTAGGTACTGATTCAAAAATGAGATTTGAAATTTACAAAGAGCTTGTGGTGTTGAATTTGTAGAAGTGTGTCATGTGGACATGTTGATTTTGTTGAAGAAGATTTGTAGATCTCTGTGGGGTTTTGTGCAGAATGCAAAATTTTGCGAGGATGTGAAGAGTGTTAATGCAGATAAAGATGGTTGTGTTGCGCGCACAAAGAGTAAGAAACTCTGAAAATGAGAGAATCCACTCAACAGATTTTTATCACATTTAAATTTTTCAAAATATGTCTTTAAAATTTTAATTTTAATTGGTTGATTTCTTTTTTTTAAAAGAAATTTATTTTGTTGTTTATTTATCGGTGATTATTTTTATTTAAATTTTATTTATTGTCAAAGATTTGTTGTTTCGTTCTTTGTTCATTATAATTCTGAAACAACGCGTCGTTTGTGGCTTCCATCCATCGCACAAAAAGGCAACTGACAAAAAGACATATTTCTGAGAAAAATTTTCATTAATCTGTTTCAATAATAAGATGTCACAGATCGAACATAGGCTAACGCCTCAGAAGGTACAATATATAGTCCATGTCGAAATACATTCAGAACATCTCATGTTATGTATACATTGTAGGCTGAATATCTCAGACACATATCATGTTGCTATATAAAAGGTGAACCCTATGACCGTCTGTACTAGGTATGGCGAGTTCCTGATCAAGCAAACCTTCTAAGTCACGCTCCAGGATAACAGTTCCCTTCGCATGTACTTAGAGTTACAACCCTCTCATAGCTCGTATGGCAGTAACTCTTCCAGTTCCAGGTCTAGTTGAAATCCATATTGTATTTTGTTGTCATCCATCCTGCGGAAAGTCACAGACACTCTACAGTGTCGTACCCCTGGAAAGCAATGTTTGGCGACATCTGTATTGTTGCCTTTAAGAACGAGCACTGAACCGACTAGTAAAGGAATCTCCACAGCACCTACGAACTTACCAAGGCCGACGATATCAATTTCTTTCCAAAATAAAATATTGTTTTTGCACAAAAATGAGACCGTGCAGAAGGGCATCAGAAAATCATGACAATCAATGTGTGGAGGAATGCAATCACCCTCTTCATAGATATTGATAATGTAATTATTGGGAATGCAAGAAGTAGGTAGAATATTCTATTTGACCATTCTTTTGATCATCCAATTTTTCATTGGTGATAGTGGATGCACTTGGTCGTGTCTGAGGATCCCAGGTGGATTCCCCTGTTTATCATTTGTGAAGTTATAACAACAGCCGCACTGGATGGTGATTCTTCCTTTTATGCTCATCCATTTCTTTTTCTCGGAATATTTTCTTTCCATGAGAAGGCCCGCTCGGCCTATATCTCTTAAATCAAAGATATAATCCATAATGCTTCCTTCATCACTTTGGTAGAAAACCCTGGTATAGAGCTCCAGGCCTTTCAGTATATTGATGAACTTTCCATGAACTTCTTCCTAAAACTCAAATTCTCTTTTATTTACTTTACTTATCTTGTAGTATATTATCATACCAGGGGTTGGTAGCTGTCACGGGTGTTCATCCCTTCGAGCATTGGCAGGAACTCAAGCTGGCGTTGGTTGATCTGGAGCATGAGACTCAGCCTCTAGCGGGATGTACGACCCTGGGCTCCACGGTCCATACTGATCTGTCCCCAACGGGACATATGGCTCATCCATCATAAAACTTGATGTCTGAGACCCATTGGTGTTTGAAGTATACTCTTCCAATGTACTGAAACATTGTAAATGTAGAACATTAAACACACCCGTGGCTGATGTCCTGGCTGGTATTTCAGCGTTGCACGTCGAGCAACACTTGCATAAGACATCTGAAACTGAAAGTGTATCTGACTTTGTCACAAACCTCAGTTCTTCATCCGTGGTGGGTAAGCTAGCAGAAGTTTCTTTCAGGTCTGGATCATAAATATGCACCTCAGGAATAGGGGTGAGCAATTGTTCGTCTCTCTTTGGCGTATGCGTTCTTGTCGTAGAAAAGCTCTTAGCTTCTTGCGTCTGACGTTCCTGCATTACGTACCGTGAAGCAAAGTACTTGACAACGTTCGTTATTGGAGGGCAGACGGTTGGGCCCTTCCATTGGATCTTGTTCTATTATAACATTCTTGCCTTTGCGTGATACGTTATCTTTAGCGGTCACTCTCAGTGGTGAAGGCAATCCCTCTTTCTCTTTGAAGCTGACTACGTCAATGAGAGGACCTTCATAGTCCATGTCAACCTGGTTAAAATCCATGTTGAAGTCAATGGTACCCCCTTGTTGTGCCATCTCCTCATTTAGTGTGAGGCTCCAGCCATCCTAGAAAGCAAAGATCAGCCTCTGTCCCGACATTTTTTTGCAGA
This sequence comes from Phalaenopsis hybrid cultivar, assembly GCA_002079205.1. NCBI lineage: Eukaryota > Viridiplantae > Streptophyta > Magnoliopsida > Asparagales > Orchidaceae > Phalaenopsis > Phalaenopsis hybrid cultivar. The sequence goes on from JXCR01145616.1 coordinate 180,012, forward strand.
CAATAGGAAAACATGAGTGGGCTGAAACTTGTCATGAACAAGAACAAAACAAAGTATTTGATAAAGTCAATTTTAGTTTGTTTTGGTGAAATGAATTGTTTATTTTATGTATGAGTTCTGTTTAATTTTTTGTGGAACATTATACTCAAAAGTGGAAAGGAGAAAATTTAAAGTTTAAAATTTCTTTCTCAAAATTTTTGTTATATTGAGGTTAATTACAAAATTTGGACCCGGTCATAGACATTTGGCCACATAGATAACCCTAAATAATCAAAGTTTCAAAGTAACAAAGCAAGTAGAGGCAAGCGGCGTTAGGTTGCGTAATAAGTTTTCAGATATCATCTATTTATTGGTAACATGGGACTTTTGCCCTGGAAGTCCACTAACTGGTAGGCTCCTCCTATATAGACCTTTTTAAAGACAAATGGTCCCTCCCAAGTTGGCTCAAATTTTCCACCTATTTAGCGACGTGCAAGAATAGGCCTTTTGAGCACAAGTACAAGGTCACCAACTTTGAATGTCCTTGGGCAGACCAATTTGTCATGGGCTTGCACCATCTTTGCTTGGTAAAGCTCCAAATGTTGTTGTGCTGCTAGTCATTTTCCCTTGAGATTTTCCAGTTCTTCAAGTCTGAGTTTTGCACTTTCTTCCATTCTGAGTTGATTGGAACCGACAACTCTGAGAGATGGTGTCTGGATTTCTAATGGTAGCACGGCCTCGGCTTTGTACATGAGCATATAGGGTGTACACTAAGAGGGAGTCATGAAAGTCATCCGGTAGGCCCGCAAGGCCGCTAAAAGTTTGTTGTGCCAATCCCTTTTGTTTTCATCCAGTGTTTTCTTTAAAATTTGTACGAGTGTTTTGTTGAAAGCCTCAGCTAGACCATTTGCTCTGGGATAGTAAATCATAGAGTATATTCAATCTATCTCATGTCTTTTGACGAAATTGTTGATCTTTGTGCTTCTGAAAGCTATCTCATTGTCGGAAATTATTCTTTGTGGTACTCCAAAATGGTAGACGACTTGGCTTTTGAAAAATTGAAGGATGTGTTGTGCTGTAACCTCATTTAACGGTACTGCCTCTGCCCATTTGGAGAAGTGATTTGTAGCGTCAAGTATAAACCTGTGTCATTTGGAAGATGGAGGGTCTATCGGACCTATTATGTCCATGCCCCAATACTCGAATGGCCACGAGGCAACAGTTGGGTGTAGCACATTCGGAGGCTGGTGTAAGACCACCCCATGCACTTGAAAATGGTGACAACTTCTGGTTGTATCCATGCAATCGGACATCATTGCTGGCCAATAATACCCGAGTCTTTTGATCTTCAACTTCATTTTCAGCCCAGACTGGTGAGCGCCACACAATCCGGCTTGTACCTCTTTGACAGTATTCTTTTCTTCGGCTCTGCTCAAACATCGTAGCCACATCTAGTCGAAAGATCTTCTGTAGAGAACATTTCCCATCAGGGCATAAGACATAGCCCTTCTTGTGATGTGGTGCGCCTCAGACTTGTCTTCTGGCAGCTTTACAGTAAGCAAATATTCTATTCATGGCTTACGTCAATCTTCGTTAATATCTGCATCTGTATTTCTTATTTCTTCTTTTTCCAAGCTTGTGTAGAGTGTCAAAGTCAATCGAAGACAAGACTCGTCTTCCTTGCACTGTGACGTCAATGGAATCCTCCGGGGGACACGCCATTTCCTTAGCAAGTTTTGCTAAAGCGTCGGAATGGACATTATTTCCCTTAAGAATCTGGTAGAAAGTTATATCAGGAATTTGCTCTAAGAGCTTCATTGTGTACTGATAGTATTTTACTAATCTTAGTTTCAAAATTCTGTATTGTCCAGCGACTTGCTGGATGTTGAGTTGGGAGTCGCCATAAATGACAATGTTTGTTATATCCATTGAGATTGCCATTTCCAACCCGGTGATTAAAGCTTCATATTCTGCTTCATTGTTGATGCACGGCTCTATCAAGTGGCATGACAACCTCGTCATACCCTTATCTGGCGTGATAAAGATCAAACCAATCCCTGCTTTGTCGGGTATAACTATGCCTGATCCTTTGTCTTTTCTAGCTGATGAAGCGTCATCGAAGTACATCTCCCAGCATTGTGCACTGGATAATACCATTTATAATACTTGCTCGTCTGGTAACTCTTCATTAAGAGAGGACCCAGCTGACAGTGGGTGTGCAGCAAGAAAGTCTGCTAGTATCTATCCCTTGATAGTACGAAGGGGAACAAAAGTTATATCAAATTGCAATAAGATCATTGATCATCTTGCTAGACGTCCAGAGAGTGTTGGTCGGGTCATCAGATATTGCAATGGATTAACCTTCAAGATTAGGGTAATATTATGAGAAAGCATGTAATGTCTAAGCTTTTGGGTGGCAAAAATTAACGCCAGATAATGCTTCTCAATAGGTGGATACCTTATCTCCGTCGGTATTAGGAGACGACTCAAGTAGTATAGTGTATTTTCTTTACCCTCATCAATGACTTGGGCTAAGAGGGCTCCAAGAGAGTCATCTAAGGTTGTGGTATAAAGTATCAACAGTTTCCCTGGGATAGGGGCTGCCAAGACAGGAGGTGTCATTAAATATTGTTTAACGTCCTCAAAGGACCGCTAACATTTCTCTTTCCAAATAAATTTGGCATCCTTTTTAATTAATGTCGAGAAAGGGTGACACCTACCAGAGGTACAGTCCTTGAACTTGATCCAATCTCAAACACAGGTGGTGGAATAATTAATCCCTCAATCGGATTCTCAACAATCATTACCTCTTTCCCCTTAGCAGCAGCGGGGCTAGCGGGTTTGACGGGTGTCATCTCAGCAGTAGCTTTAACCTTCTTGCAGGCAGGGAAGTCTTGAAGGCAGTTCAAATTGAGTTCTGCAGACGGCTCTTGAACTTCTTGGGCAGCGATCTTCATTACCACGAACGGGGCTTTTCCGAGGATAACCTTGAGGACCTCAAATCCGGATCCAAACTTGATGGTGGGAGCGACGTTACGGGGGTTGCAATCCATCGGCAGGTTGCTAGAAAAGGTCAGCGTTGGGTATGCCATCGCAGCGGGCTTTGAAACAGAAAGTTTTAGGGTTAGCTATATGGCCAAAAACCTTGTAATCCTTAGTGCAAGCACTGAAAATAGAGGTTACTCTGTACACCAGGCGGGTCTTAATTTACGGGTAATTTTAACATCTTCATATAAAAGGGTGTAAAATTGATTAATATTTTGAAGTGCCCGTAGTACAACATGATTCAGTTTAATTTGCAAAGCGGCAAAATAAATGTGAAAAGGAGTTGTGAGAAAGTTTAGGACCCAGTGCGGGACCCAATTCGCGGCAAAAAAATGCCTTGGTGGAGTTAATCCACCAACACACCTATTGGGGGTCCGACCCCACATGAAAATTTAAAGAGTCTTTAATGCCCATCTGAACCCCTCTGTTCAAAGATGGTTGAACAGCTAATACTGAAGTCCAAGGAGTTAACTGTACTTTTTTAAGGTAAAAATGGGTAAAGTATTCTAACGGAAGAAGGGTAATTTGGTCCAAGAGGGACATGGACATATTACCAATGTGTGAAGAAAATATTTCTTGATTTGTATGGAGAGAAAAGCTTGTCCTTAGCGGAGTCGCCAGAAGCTGTCGGCGTTATTTTGAGGATTGGTTTGTGAGGTTGCCCATAAGAAGCTGTCGGTCGCTGGAATCAAAATCCCGTCGCCCGCTTCGGAAGGATGTTGAAGTATGAAATCAAACTGACCTCATATTTTTCATAGTTTAAAATGAAAGAACTCTGTACCTCAAATCCTGTATCTATCCTGAAGGATAAACATAAGACTTGAGGATGAGGCTCGATCAAATAAACTAAGGAAAGTATGACGTCTGTTTGGTCTGCGAAACCTTTGTATTTGCTGACAAGTTCCTTTATTTAATATAAATGATTAAATAGGGTTTATTTTAAGCTGGGTTCAGACATGCTTCCTATAAGGGCAAGCCCCTAAGTTAATTACATCCTAAATGACCAAAGTCACTTAAGAAGACTCTCGATAAAAATCAGGAAATATTATCTTCNTTTTAATTTAATTTATATAATTATTTTTATGCAAAAATAGGAATTTTCAAAGAAAATTCTTAACTTGAACAAGGCATATTACAATCCCTTGAAATTTTTATTGGAGGTAGAACTATACCAAATGAGCCTTTGGATCAAATTTCACAATTTTTTGAACTCTCTATGATTTATTAGAATTATTTTAAATTCTGTATTATTTAATAAAAATAAAATATTTTAAGTGTCAAAAATTAAGTTTTGTATTTTTGAAAAATCTCTCAAAGGTCAAAGAACTCAGTGGAGAAAATTTTATATTTTTTTTATTTTTCCTTGATTTATTGGAATTATTTTAGTGAATACTCATTTTTTAGCCTTTTAAAAATTATTTTAAGCTTTAAAATTCAATATCTTTATTTAGAAAATCAGGAAAAAAATATTCTCATTGTTCCTAGGTGATTAGGAAACAATTTAGAACATTTTTATGAGTTTTATTATTTTTATGATTTTTATATGTTTTTTAATTATTTAAATATTTAAAACAGGCCAAAAATTAAGTTTTTATTTTAAATATTATTTTATTTTTACAAAAACACCCCTGATCATAGAGAACTCAAACAACTAAGTTTCATAATTTTTTGAGTTATATTTTGATTTTTTTAAAAATCATTTAAGTGTTAAGAGTGGTATTTATCTTAAAAAAGTCAATTTAAGTTATTACATGGACTCAAAATATTTTGAAACTTTTATGAGGAGTTCTCTGGATTAAAAATCACAATAGAGTTTAAAAATCAAGTCATTTAAATGTTTATATTTTCCAAAATCAATTGTCTTAGTGATTCAGTATTTGGAAAATTTAAGAATGTTTTAAATGACTTAACCCATGAAATTATTTCTAAAGGTTTCTCTGATCATGGTAGACATTCCAAAATTTTCTTAGAATTTAATAATCAATATGCTAATTTTCATGATTATTTTAAGGAAATAATGTGAAATAACTTGAAAAATATAGATCGCTGTATAGGAACCTCATCTGACTTTGGAAAAATCAGAGAATGTTCCCCCTTATAGAGGCTACAATATGTAAAAATTTCAAGCCAAGGTGATGTGTCAATATGCATGGAGAATCAAATGATTCCAGATAGTATTTAATTAATAAAAAACATTTTATGCATCAAATGGGCTTGAAAATTATTCCACATTATTTTCCTATATTCACTGAGTAAGAGAATATTTTTATTTTATTTTTGTGATTTTTCTACACAAAGTTATGTAAATTTGAAGTAAAGGGTATTAAATAAATAAGAAAATACCCCTATTTTTCTATTTAAACCGCGCGTTCCACCTCATCCTACGACGGCTCCGAAAGCATGCGTGGCGCGCTCTAGTTGGACGCCTCCGTCCACNAAAAATTATGTGGGTGAAAACCCTTAAAGGGGCAAGTTAGTGTAATTTGAACACTTAGCCAAATTTTAATCCTAATTGGGCTTAGTGGTGTTTCAAGGATGTTTGATATAATTATGTTTATTGTTCTAATCCTCATTTAATCAATTTTGATTTGGCCTAAGCCACCACTAAGCCCTTAAGACCTA
>JXCR01145617.1:0-12039 GCA_002079205.1 Phalaenopsis hybrid cultivar
ATTAACACAAAACTTTTTACCAATCTTGCTAACTTTAGCACGCAATGGTTCTTTACATGAACGATATAAAATTTGCATTACATCAAAACACTTTAAGTTGTTTGTTTTTCAATCCTAAGTTCCCACTCTGAAAGCTAACGATAAATCAAAGTTGATCTCAAGTCCATAATTACATTTTGGGCATCACAATAGGAGAATGATTGAAATGAGAAATAACATAAAAATTTCAAAAAAATTTATCATGTCGTTTCAACCATCAAAGTAGAGACAATAATCCATGGTCTAGGTTCCAAAGAAAAGCATGGCATTTATAGCTCTAGCAAAAAAATGAAAAAATGAAAAAATAAACCATAAATTTTGTCTCAAGCATTCAAAACTACCTAGGAACTTCATCTATCAATCCTAACATTGGATCCCTCAGCCTCCTCTGAGATTAAATTCTCATCAATCTATTTTCAGAGAAGAATAGATCTTCCTGACAAACCATAAGCAGGAATAGAATCCAATTGTTCCAGTCAGCACAAAAAAGGCATAGGACACAATCAACATATAGCCAAAGTAAAGAATAGCAGATACAACCTTAGTTATCTCTAGCTTGGTGAAGAAATAATACGCCGCATATATGAAAATGTAGATTGCCGAAGATCCAGCAGTTAGATAAGCCCTCCACCACCACCTGTGATCTTCACCGCACAACTGGAAGTAGCAAAGCACAATCGTGATCTCAGCGCATGTTATGAGAAGAATGATGAAGACAATGAACAGGAAACCAAAGATGTAGTAGAACTGGTTCAGCCATATTGAGGTCAGGATGAAGAACAGCTCAATGAAAACTGCGCCAAATGGAAGAATTCCGCCGACCAAGATCACGAAAACAGACCGCATGTACCAAGCCTGCTCAGGTACCTGCCTGGAGATTTTGTTAGTTTTTACTGGGTCTTCAATGGCTGGTTTCATGAATCCAATATAGCTTCCAACAAAAACTAAGGGCACCGATATTCCAAACCATAAGAGAACCAAAGCAAACATGGTGCCAAAAGGAACCGCACCAGAAGACTTCTCCCCCCAAATCAAAGCATTCAGAACAAAGAAAATGAAGAACACGATGGCAGGGAAAACCAAGGCTGTATTTAAGGTGTTTTTCTTCCATTCTATACCTTTGAACATTTTGTATAGACGAGCGGAAGAGTATCCGGCAAATAGACCCATTAAAACCCATAGGATGACCATTGCAGTCATCAGCCCACCGCGGTTAGATGGGGACAGAAAGCCCAGTAAAGCAAATATCAAAGTAACTACAGTCATCCCTAAGAACTGTACCCCGGTTCCAACATAAACACAAAGAAGACTATAGTTGACTGGTGGCCTAAAAACATCACCATGGATTAGTTTCCAACCAGATTCTTCCTGGGCTTCATCGTGAGGATCTAGTTGATTGTAGTTAGCAATATCTCTGTAAAGAGTTCTCATCATAATCATGGCGACCATCGCCGAGAGAAAGAGTACAATCATGAGAGAGTTAATAATTGAAAACCAATGAATGTGATCATCACTCATGAGAAGGTAGGTGTCCCAACGAGAAGCCCATTTGATATCACTTGGCTGCAGGGAAAATGGAGAACAATAAGATATGTTCAAGGCATAAAGGACTATCTGACTGAATTGAGCACGAACCTCGAAGGTAACGTCATAAGTGAACACAACGAATGTATCTGGAGCGATTTCCTGAGGAGTCTGGCTACCGGGAATTATTTTAACATTTGTGTTGCAAATCGTCAATTTAGTGTTCTTATCATCCCATTCAGTGTACTCATGTTTTACACTGTTGGAAGAAGTGAATAAACAGAAAAGGATATGAAGGCCTACTGATGAAAAGTGTAGTATGAATGATAGTGAACAATACTGTTGCTAGTACAATTTGATGACCGATATGACAGCAAAAAAGTATTTGAGGACAAGTATGAAACCGCTAAAAGATTGCAATATTGGATAAGTAAATATAAAAACCAAGGAGGATTCATAATATTAGACATGCATGCCAATTAACCTATGTAATAAAAAATTTCATAAATATGCATCACTGAAAAAATTTCAATGGAAATACATCGTACAAATCAATTTCATTATCTTTGGTTCTTTTCATAACAAGATATGCCAATGAACTCACAAAATTCATTAATAAGGTCAATATAATATTAAATTGAGTGTCTAGTCTGGCTTTTTATGTGATGATTGATTTCCTTTCCGAAGAAAAACAGCATTATCAGATCATGGGTTTAATGTGTAGACATGCATGTTTGAATAACCAAAGTAAGACAGGCTGCTCCCTCTATTATCTACGCTCATCCATCATGACCAAACTAATTCTAGTCCACAGTCTTAGAAGTGTGTTGATCTTTTTCCTCTCCATTTCAGGTGCCAGAGCTGAACTCAAGCAAAAGTCATTTTACACTTTTATCTTGCACTCACTAAGGCATGCAATTTTAATTTCTAAGTTCAAAACTATTTGAATAAAATGTGGTTTCATTCCTTGCCATCTATATATTTCAAAACTCATTACAAATTCTTTTTCTTTAATTAGTGTTAAAATCAGTGCCCTTTCAAAACTTATTACAGACCTTGAACAATCAGTGCAGCTAAAATCACCTACATGCAACTTTCCTACATACTTAATAGCAGGTAACATAACATAATGTTAAGATTAATTTTTAAAATAATTGGTAAAACTAAATAAATAGAAGCAGCCATATTTCACAATACTTCAACAAAATTTAAATGGGGCCGTGCAAACATCATGGTAGTCATTTTATACAATGAGTAAAGCTAGACATATACCAAAAAATTCTTCACCTGCTTGGAATGACCTCAAAGCCAACAATACGTCCTTCATCAGCATCTAAATCTTTATGGTACATGACTTTAAAGTTCAAGTGGTTATTGATATAATATTTCTTATCTTTACTCTGAAGAATAAAAAATGCATTTAATATATTATACGAGAATAAACATACCATAGAGCTAGAAACAGCATATTTTATATTTTTCCTAGCCTACCTTTATACCCACACGGAAACCATGCTCATAAGTGAGATCATGATTTCCATCTTTCCTTTGCCTAGGAACTGCAGCAGGAAGATTATCCAAGATCCTACAAAATGCAATCAAGTGGAATACATTTAACAAAATTAAAAAACTAAAGCAATTAGTGGTGTAATTTAAGAACAACACTGAGAGCAACAATGAGAATATGAATTTACATATTAACTCGATATTCGTCATCAATCTTTTCTTTGAATCTCTTTGCAGCCTTTTGGCTAAGCTTTACACGACATGCAACTTTGCAAGTCTCATCCATCCTCATTTTAAACTGACACATTTGATAAATGACAAACAAATGTTAATATGTATTGTAAGGTAGTTTTCATTATTACCTTTTATAGTGACTCTAAAAGTTCCCTTGCCATAGTTCTAAAACATAGCCTCGCAGGAAATGTTAAAAATACTCACTAAATAAACAGAATTCTCAATGCGATCCCCACGAAGAACCTCCCCGAGATTCTCTGCACTATTCCTGATCTTGGAGGGTTTACAATAATCTAAGAAATAGTAGACATATGGAAGTTGTGTCTTCGTAGATGAAAGCTTATTTACTTTTACTTGTAATTCATCACCCTGTGTTTGCAAAACAAAAATTAATTGTTCAGTAAAGAATGATTCATCACTACTACATTTTTAAAATATAGTTCATAAACCAAAATTATAAACAAGAATATTATGCATGCAGTACAAGAAATGAAGTATGAATAATAATATCACATAACAACTATGATAGAATGTCGCAGTAGCATAAACGCATTTTCAGATTGCAAAATAGAGAAGTCAGAAGCATTCGCATTAAATCATATAACACAATGAACATTTTAAGGTTTCCGCGGAATTAATATTTTAACCACATAACATAATGATAAAACAATACAAATGATCAGATTAAAACACTTTAGAAAATGACATAAAAATTCAATTTAGGGCAAACATTAACGCAGAAGAGAAACTATTGTTAGCCATTAGCTTTCATGTTTGTGGCCTGGCACATGGAATTAAACTCCCTTCAAATGCAATTCCCAAAACCAGACCTTGAATTATGTTAATATTGCAATTCAATACTATCGACGGTTCTTAAAGAATTTAAGCACACCAATAACACTAAGAAAACAAAATTCATTGACAAAGCATCCAAACAAACATAATTAAATTATATTATTGTTGTACAAACAAACCATATAAAGAGTTTTCATCCATATCCCCGCAAATTTACTTCACAATATGGCATGCACTATCATTAAAAAGTTTACTAATTTCTCACTGCTAAACTTGATAGCTCCAACCTAAAGACAGTCTATAACTCTGGCAATTTTCAACCAGCTATTGTAAACGACAACTCTAAAATAAACAATCAGCTGTTACTTAATCAAACATTAATTGGGCAAATTGGATGTTCAGGCCCCACTGAGACAACAATCTACCGGTTGCCAAATAAAAAAAGAATCCAGTTCCAAGAACTTTTGAGGGGTTCATAGCAAATTCAACAGCAGAAAATTCATCAAGAAAATAATAAAATTAAATTAGTAATTTCTTGAAACAAACATAGCACGATTGCAATAACAGCAATAAAATTTTGATTAAAATACCATCCATTTCAGAATGGCAAAAATACACAACGCAGCACATCAAAACAAAAAAAAAAAAAACCACAGAGTCTACCCATCACATGTCTAGATTCAAGAGAATAACTAAATGAGATTCCAGATCTCCTAACGGAAACCAAGCGACTGCGAAAACCTAACAGATCAGGACAAANCCACAGAGTCTACCCATCACATGTCTAGATTCAAGAGAATAATTAAATGAGATTCCAGATCTCCTAACGGAAACCAAGCGACTGCGAAAACCTAACAGATCAGGACAAAATGACATTACGTTCTGAAAATCGCGAGGCGAGACTCCGGGAAGGTAGAAGGCCAGCGATGACTCGCATAGAAGTAGTAGAAGAATAAATGAGATTGAAACGGTATTAGCCGCGATTCTCTTGTGGAACTCCATTCCCCGCAAGGGAGAGAGAGCAAGCGGGAAGTGCAGGAAACTGTGAAGGATGGTAAGTTCGATAGATAATGTCAAGTTGTTGTGACGATTTTTAAATTTAATTAAGAATAGAAAAGATGGAAAAATATTTCCACTTCGGCCGCCGAGCAGATCGCAACCATCTGGCTTCTCTTTCCGGGGGACCAGCCTAAGTGATAGAATGCTGGGTAACGAGAAAGAGGGGGAGAGATAGAGATAAGAGGGAACAACAGCTAAAATGAACAGTTAATTTGTACGAGTTTTATTAATAAAATGAACTCTTTATGTGTTTATATATTTATATACTATAATCTGATATGATAGAGGTATTTTAATCTGTACATGAATATCACCAATGGGGAATGGGGCTAGCAGATGAAGTCGATCGGCTATCATTAGATCGGGCAGATAGGAGGTCGCTCGGTTGCATGGTCGGGTGGCAACAAGGTCGGGCGCCCACTCTCTGAAAGTTCCCNTGTATTTTAATCTGTACATGGATATCACCAATGGGGAATGGGGCTAGCAGATGAAGTCGATCGGCTATCATTAGATCCGGCAGATAGGAGGTCGCTCGGTTGCATGGTCGGGTGGCAACAAGGTCGGGCGCCCACTCTCTGAAAGTTCCCATCAACCGCGCTGGAGTTGAAGGGTCTGTTTTTCCTTCCGGATCTACCACAGTTGGAGGGCGGCGTGCTCGACTGGACGGATCTAATCAGTTGCATTCTTGATGGGTGATTCATCTATTTCCAAGATGCAAGGAACTGCCCGGTTTAGCATAAAATCCTGGATCATCCTTGGTAGGCTTCGCGAGACCGCATCACTTCTTCCATTATCCGTGAGATGTCTTTGTGATTCATGCTAGCAACTTTTTTATGTACATGTGATGATGTGAAATTCCTCAATTTTCTTAATCCTTAACAGTGGCAACTGCAACAAGGAAAAGGAAATTCTTTTAAAGGTTATCAAGGAGCTTNACTTTGTGATTCATGCTAGCAACTTTTTTATGTACATGTGATGATGTGAAATTCCTCGATTTTCTTAATCCTTAACAGTGGCAACTGCAACAAGGAAAAGGAAATTCTTTTAAAGGTTATCAAGGAGCTTCATCTAGAAGTTTGACGATGATTAATTGATTCACCCAGTTGGGTTTGGTGGATCCAAAATATTCTGACCCCCGAGAGTTTATAACTTTATTCACAAGTTCCCAAGTGTCATCCGAAGATGATTCAGATGCTGAGAACGAGCCAGGTTCTTCCAGCCGCCTAAAGCTTAAGCTTTCTTTTGAACAATAAATTCATTATTATTTATCTTTTAGTTCTTAAAACTTTTTGTACAGCCAATGTTCTGTAAGAAAAACAATTTGGTAGTTGCATATTTCTCTTATAATGACATAAAGCATTTGGTTTTCTTTAGTGCCTTCTGATTTATACCTTGTACCTTTTTGGTTTGTACTTTTGTGGGGATCTTATCGCCGCTTCAACAAGCATTATCGCATGGAGTGTGTGCCAGAGTGATTCACGCCTTACTCTTCGTGGTACTCAAAGATATTAGGCAGGGAACTACCTATAGGTGTTTAATTAGTTGGGCAATCTTGGTGCTACGACCGACCACTTTCATATTTGACATCACTATGACCACCTTAATGTCGCAACTAACAGCATTTAGTTTTCTTCTGAGTCGAGCAATTTCAATTTGCTCTTAGTTGAGCGATCATGGCGTCACGGCTGGCCGTCTTCATTCCTCATGTCATACCCGATGTCCATGGAGCCACGATCTACCATTGTTCGATTAGCGCTCAATCGGGCGAGCGTGGCACCACAACTGGTCGTCTCTTTTCCTCGGGTTGGACCGGGCGAGCTTGGAGCCAAGACTAGTTATCTTTATTCCCTGAGTTAGACTGGGCGATCTTAGCGCCGCGGTCTACCAATCTTTGATTTATGCTCAGGCGGGCGAGTTTGGTGCCACGGTTTGATTGTGCTTAGTCGGGCAATCTTGGCATCATGACTGGCTGTCCCTATTCTCTGGGTCAAACCAAGTGATCTTGGTGCCATGTTCTATCAATCTTTGATTTGCGCTATGTCGGGTGATCTTAGTATCACAACTAGCTGTCTTCATTCCTCGGTTCAAACCGAGTGATCTTGGCATCACAGTCTATCGGTCTACGATTTGTACTCAGTCAGTCGAGCTTTGTGCCACGACTTAGTCTCTATTCCCCAGGTTGAACCAGGTGATCATGGAGCTATGGTCTACCAGTCTTCAATTTGCGCTCAGCCGGGTGATCTTGGTGCCACAGTCTACCAATCTTCAACTCATGCTTAACTAATGATCTTAGAACCACGACTGATCGTCTTCATTTCCTGGGTATATGGGAGTCACAGTCTACCGATCTTCGATTTGCGCTCAGTTGAAAGATCTTGGCGTCACACCTGACTGTCTTCATTCCCTAGTTTGGATAAGGCAATCTTGGCGCAACAGTTTTCCAACCTTCAATTTTGCGCTAAGTCGAGCAATTTTGGCGCCACTCCTTTGTGTCATAATTCTCCAAGTAAAATCTAATGAACTTGCTTCTATGATCTACCCGTCTTCAATTTGCACTCAGCTGGGCAAGTATGGTGTCGCGGCTGCTTGTCTCTATTTCTAAGATCAGATTTAGTGATCTTGGCGCCATGGTCTACCGGTCTTCAGTTTATGCTTAACCGGAGATCTTAGCGTCATGTCTGACTGTCTTAAGTCCTGGGATTGGACCGGGCAATCTTGGCTCCAAGGTCTACCGATCTTTGATTTACGCTCAGTCGGGTGAGCTTGACACCATGACAATTTTTTATATTCTTCGGGTAGGATCGATCTTGGAATTACAGTCTACCAATCTTTGATTTATGCTTAACTGGGCGATCTTGGCCCCATAATTGGATGGTTCTATTCCCCGAGATATCTTGGCTCCATAGTCTGTTGGTCTTCAACTCATGCTCAGTTAAGTGATATTGGCACCATGAGCGGTTGTCTTCATTCTCCGAGCCGCACTTGGTGATCTTGGTTTTACGGTCTACCGGTTTTTTATTTTCACTTAGTCAGATGATCTTGACCCCACAGTTGGTTGTCTATATTTTTGGGTCAGATAGTACAATCTTGGCACCATGGTCTATAAGTTGTCAATTTGTGCTCAGCTGGGCGATCTTGGTGTCATTATTTGTTGTATTTATTCCTCGGGTCAGACCTGGTGAGCTTGGCACCTCAGTTTGTTAGTTTTTGACTAGTGCCCAGTCAGGCAACTTTAGTGCCATGACTAGTTGTCTTCATTTCCCAGGTTGGACCAAGTGATCTTGGTGCCTAATGCACCATAGGTAAGCTAGCTATACAACGTAAGTGCACATATCAAGTAGTAATGCGATTAAAGAATATCACATATTGATATCACAGGGAAAGTGTAACACTTATTTCTACAAAAAAATATATAGTTTACTAGTTTAGCTAACATAGTCTGGTGTGATCACAAAGAGAGTTTTAAATACTAAGATTCTAGCAAAACAGAGCATTGAGAAGATAGTAGAAAGCAAAAACAATAGAAAGACTTTTATGAGTTCCTTCAAGATTTATGAAGTTCATGGCTCTATGATTCAAGGATCATGATGATCATGATTTTTCTATATGTTCTTCTACATGATTATTGTCAATAGAGGATATAATACTCATTATGTCTATGTATAGGTCAAAAGAAGCTTAGAATCTATGAAGTTGAAGTTTCCTTAATCCCCATGACATTTCATACGACTTTTTCGATCCCTTGGAATGATTGTAGAATTCTGCCAGAATATGTTTATCCTCTCGAAATTATATGGTTAACCCTTCATTTCCACTACACGACGGTTAGAAGCCTTAGTTTCATAAAATATTTTAACATCATATTTTTCCAGACTAATAGTAAATTAACTTTGGAGGTTAACCAACGACAAGGTCATGAAACTCAAAGAAAGTGCTTAACGGAAAAAAATTATGGAAAAATCAAGATAAACCACTACCTCCTACATTGTAGAGACAAAAGAATTTAGCCACGGATTACAGAGAAAATTATAGCGAGAAAACTATGTAGGAATAGATTGCAAGCAACAAATACATGAAATACTTACAAGACTTATTCTCTCCTTGATGAAAACAACTCTCTCTCTCATACAAAGCTCTAAAAACTCACAAAGCAAAGGAAAAATCCCTCTTTTAGGTTTCCAACAAAGGGGGAAGATAACCTTCAGGAGAGCACTCAAACTCTCAACAAATTCGCCTCTAACAATCTCTAAGCCTTCTTTGGTGCATAACACCTTTTAAGAAACCCTAAGAATTGATTTTATAGCAAGAATCACATCTTGGGCCATCAAAGTTCCTTCCTAAAATGCTTTCCCGCTTGTCTACATAGTCACACCCATAACTAGTGCAGTCGCACCATAAAACTGCATGTGCAGTGTGGTCACACTTGATTGCGGCATGGTTGCACTGCTAGTCTGACCAGAGTGGTGTGGTTACGCTCGATTACTACATGGTCACACCACAACCCTTCGATACATGGTGTGGTCACGCCAAAACCAGATGTGGTCATGCCACTTCAGAACACTTTTTGCTTAATATTCTTGTTCCAAATTGTTCATATTCAACAGTGTGACCTGCACAAAATCAATAAAAAACCATCCTCAAGCGCAAATCTGTGATAAGTAAATAAAAATAACATACAAAGTACAAAGTTCTGTAGGTAAAATCATCCAAAAAAGAAAATTAAAATTGCAACAGTATAATTCTCAATATNTCACAAAGCTCTAAAAACTCACAAAGCAAAGGAAAAAGGCCTCTTTTAGGTTTCCAACAAAGGGGGAAGATAACCTTCAAGAGAGCACTTAAACTCTCAACAAATTCGCCTCTAACAATCTCTAAGCCTTCTCTGGTGCATAACATCTTTTAAGAAACCCTAAGAATTGATTTTATAGCAAGAATCACATCTTGGGCCATCAAAGTTCCTTCCTAAAATGCTTTCCCGCTTATCTACATAGTCACACCCATAACTAGTGCAGTTGCACCATAAAACTGCATGTGCAGTGTGGTCACGCTTGATTGCGGCATGGTTGCACTGCTAGTCTGACCAGAGTGGTGTGGTTACGCTCGATTACTACATGGTCACACCACAACCCTTCGATACATGGTGTGGTCACGCCAAAACCAGATGTGGTCATGCCACTTCAGAACACTTTTTGCTTAATATTCTTGTTCCAAATTGTTCATATTCAACAGTGTGACCTGCACAAAATCAACAGAAAACCATCCTCAAGCGCAAATCTGTGATAAGTAAATAAAAATAACATATAAAGTACAAAGTTCTGTAGGTAAAATCATCCAAAAAAGAAAATTAAAATTGCAACAGTATAATTCTCAATATATATATATATATATATATGTGTCGAAGGCACTCAACAAGGACAACAACAAACAGATATAGATCATCACTCATCACTACGGCCAAACACAATGAAGTAGCCCTTCCGGAGAAACGGTTTATGTAGAATCAACAAAGGCAACAACACACAAACACCCGATATAAGACACTCAAGAATGCAGTAGTCTCCTACTCCACTAGTACGACCACCTAGACCTACCTCGCTTGCTTGAAGGATGCAAGCACTCAACTGCAGGTCACTGCCCTTATAGCACACCCATTTTTTAGACATTTGACTCCACAACATGTCCACCCTTTTGAGTCACTGCCTCTAAGGTACACCCATCTGTCAAACCCCTGCCTCCTCACCATGCCCAACCTTTGAGTCTCGGCCTCCATGACACACCCACCTTTTAGACACTGTCTCCAAGGAGTACTCATCACTCATCATATGCTTGTATGCATTTGCATTTGCATGAGTGCATGAATAATGAGACATACTCATTAGGAGAGTGACCCCATATTGGTCGTGACGCCTTAACGACCATTGCTTACCGGGTTGGTCTCGGTGAGAAATGCGAGTTAAGTCATCAAGATTGACACGAGTATGACTGTGCTAAGTATCCAAGGAATCTAACTCGTGTCATCTTACATGTTACGGGCTCGCATTTAATGGCCCTTATTTTAAAATATAAAAAAAAATATTTTTTTTTTCTAATTATTACTCTTACCATAATTTTAAAATTATGCATGTAGCAAACTAGGTCATATATAAGACCAATTTTTTTAAAAATCCATCATGGGTGACACCTTTTAAATACCTTGGATCTTTAGAACAGAGGAGGTGTGGAGACTCCGTCAAAATCATACATACCCAAAGACTTACCCTACACTTAGATGCTGGTTAGGACACTTATCATTAGATGGTGTGCTAGGTTAGGATTTANTGGGCTCGCATTTAATGGCCCTTATTTTAAAATATAAAAAAAATATTTTTTTTTCTAATTATTACTCTTACCATAATTTTAAAATTATGCATGTAGCAAACTAGGTCATATATAAGACCAATTTTTTTAAAAATCCATCATGGGTGACACCTTTTAAATACCATGGATCTTTAGAACAGAGGAGGTGTGGAGACTCCGTCAAAATCATACATATCCAAAGACTTACCCTACACTTAGATGCTGGTTAGGACACTTATCATTAGATGGTGTGCTAGGTTAGGATTTAGGGTGTTAAGTAGTATTTTTTACGCCTCTAGCTATTGTTCTGTGTTGGTTTTCCTTGTGCTAGCCATGTGTCATTTTATTTTACTTTTTGGTGTGCTAGTGTGTTTGATGTGCATGGTAATGTATTAGGGCATTCTTCTGTAAGGAGCTGTGGCGATACATGCATACACACATGTACCATAAATGGGGAGCAAGTAATGAATTCTAACCATTTGCTTGTATGTGTTATCTAGCTCTCCCCATTATAAGACACAACCTATTACGCGTTGCATGACTTGT
>JXCR01145617.1:32857-52009 GCA_002079205.1 Phalaenopsis hybrid cultivar
TATATTTATTCTCGAGGATCCACGAAGGCTGCTCGGTCACCCGAACGTATAGAACCCGCCACTCGTCTAGAAGTGTGTCTTGAACCTCACTTAGGGGGCTATTTCCCAGCCCAAACAGGTATTCGTCAGGTGGACAACCAATTTTAAAATGCATTTTTAAAATTTATGTTTTTGACATACCCACAATTTCTTAGGCATGCAAAGAAGAGTTATCCATTTTGTTTCGTGGAGAAGTATATTTTGTTTGAAATAATTTATCAAAACTTATCTTTTTTTTTATTTTGGTTGTCCACGAGTCGATTACGCTACCAGACATAGGACAACGAGTCGATTATGCTACCGGGCATAGGACTGCCAACAACCTCAGGAGGTTCGAGCCGAGTACCGCTACACTTATGTCGGTGAAGGATACCATATCCTATTGTTCATCAAATGTCTGGATCTTGATGTTATGAATAACATCTTTCTGATCTATCTTCGGTGTGCCTTTATCATCAACACCGTACGCCCCAAAACGACTACTTTATCTTTCCTCTCTATCTTCGGTGTGCTTTTATCATCAACACCGTACGCCCCAAAACGACTACTTGCGACCTCTTTCTGCTCTATCTTCGGTGTGTCTTTACCATCAACACCGTACGCCCCAAAACGACTACTTGCGACCTTGCTTGATGGTTTCACGTATAGCAAAAGGCTATACGTGGACACTTATGCATCAGACATAAGCATCGAAAACCGAACCAAGAAGCAAGGAAAGAAAAAAACAAAAATGGGGTCAGAGAGAGGAGACACTGATCCATCTAAAACAACGAAAAGGAGATTGGATCAATTCTCAAAACTTGTATCGAAAATACCCGGAAAAGTAGGGCCCGAGGTCTTTCCTGACAAACACAAAATGTCCCTTCGCGCTGACTCCCCACACCCCAAGAACATAGGGTTAATCAAATCAACTAAATACTCTCCCAAAATGAGATTTTAAAATTTTCCATACTTCGAAAGAAAATAAACGCGGGGAAACCACCGACAATATTTCCAAACTCATACTAAATTAAAATTCTTCCAACTTTCAGATTAATAGATAGCCTCATACACCAAANAAGGCGAGGGAGGGAACAATGGCAGCAGTGAGGGTGGAGGGTTGGAACTGTGATGACAATGATAAGGATGGAGCGGAAGGCGATGGTGACTACTGGAATTGCAAAAAATAACAATCGAAATGTTGTTGCGGGCAGCTCCAGCAAGGAAAGGGCAGCTAGCAGCGAAGTTGAAGAATAAGAAAGGGGATAGAGAAAGATAATCACCACATCAAGAGAGAAAGTTACAAGTGAAACACCGCTCAATCCCTCTATTACAACATTCTTAACTGTCCTACACAAATTCATGCTAAGAACTAAACTTAGAACACAAAAAATAAAAATATAAATTAATTGGATAATTAGGAGTAGCACAAAAGGAGCAGTCGCTCATCCAAAGGGAGAAAATCTGGACTAGTTTGGTCCACTGAAAGAACGGTAGCGCGAAATGATTGTGTGCGGCACTTGTCGCGCCTGCACAGCTCAGGGCACCCCCACGCCAAGCATGGCGCCCCCGCGTCATACAGAGCATATAAAATCAATACCCAAACCAATCAAACCCTCCAACCTTCAATAAAATCGGTGACAAAGACCAAAAATCTTCAAAAGCATTATTCGACCACAATTCCAATAAGCACTAATCAATTGCCAATCGTGGCAAAGAAGATGAACAGATTCATGAAAACGCACATACTTGTACAAAAGACAGTGNCTCAATAAAATCGTTGACCAAAACGAAAAATCTTCAAAAGCATTATTCGACCACAATTCCAATAAGCACCAATAAATTGCCAATCGTGGCAAAGAAGATGAACAGATTCATGAAAACGCACATATTTGTACAAAAGACAGTGGGAGAAGGAGGGCCATAACAAAAGCTCTATAATCACGACACCAAAATAGATCACCACGAAATAAAATCCCTTCTTCCAAAAACCAAAGGTGGAGACCGTTGAATGGTAGTAATACAAACATCCTGAATGCGCGGTTGAAATTAGCCTGCGAGAAGTTGAATAATGCACAACACAGGCATTCGAANAGTTGAATGGTAGTATTACAAACATCCTGAATGCGCGGTTGAAATTAGCCTGCGAGAAGTTGAATAATGCACAACACAGGCATTCGAAACATTTAAATCACACAAAGAAGCATAAAAACTGCAATAATTTATGAATACTGAGAAATAACACAAGGAATTTGAGCCTAAACGAAATCTGTACAAATACAACAGAGAAAAAGACCCAACAAATAAACACCCCCAAGCTTCAACAAATCCAGAAATGAATACCTAGATAGTCCAGAACTACGATACCGGAGAAGTCTTGCTGCTGCTCTCCCCAGCAACCGCATACCACCCACCGGCCGCAGCTGCCTCTTCATCGACAGGCAGATCGTCCGTCCTTCGCAGCACCGCGTGCACCAGAACCACCACAATCCCGGTAGCCACCGATCCAATAATGTCCAGCGTAGAATTGGTGATCAACAATAACGCAATGGTGAAAACCGTGAGACCTATGAGAATATAAGATTCTTCAAACGTCCGACCACCGATCACAAGTGACTGATCCCTAAGGAAGAAAAGGAACATCCATGCCGCGATCACGGCGACGCAGACTAGGAGCGAAACGGGATGGAATAAGAGGCTTAGGAAGACGACGAAGACGACGCTGATGGCGTAGTTCATGGAAAAGTAAGCGNTGTAGAATTGGTTATCAACAGTAACACAATGGTGAAAACCGAGAGACCTATGAGAATATAAGATTCTTCAAACGTCCGACCACCGATCACAAGTGACTGATCCCTAAGGAAGAAAAGGAACATCCATGCCGCGATCACGGCGACGCAGACTAGGAGTGAGACGGGATGGATTAAGAGGCTTAGGAAGACGACGAAGACGACGCTGATGGCGTAGTTAATGGAAAAGTAAGCGACGTTCGTGCGGATCCGGAGGTAGGCATCGCCGAGGCTCAGGGGAAGGGAGAAAGCATGGGGTTGGATCATCTNTAGACTATGAGTGAGACGGGATGGAATAAGAGGCTTAGGAAGACGACGAAGACGACGCCGATGGCGTAGTTCATGGAAAAGTAAGCGGCGTTCGTGCGGATCCGGAGGTAGGCATCGCCGAGGCTCAGGGGAAGGGAGAAAGCATGGGGTTGGATCATCTCGCGCCATGGCCGGCGGGTTGAAAGAGCAGATTGGCCGCGCTGTTTGGCGCGGGAGATGAAATCGAGAGACGGAGGAGAAGAGGCGGGTGGGATCGAGCCGTAGTCTGCCATTGGAAGTTTGGAACGAGCAGTGCTCAGGAAAGAGGGAGGAAACTGGAAGGGATCAAGTAAGCTGAGAGATGCTTTACACTTAACACCACTAACAATTATTATACTAGACTATTATATTTACATATATATCATAAAAAATTTACACTACAGTCACAAGATCACTATAGTCATTCCTTCAATCATGTTAAACTACACGAAAATATATCTAGCCAACACTTGCCTCTCTTAATATGCAAGCCACGAAGCCAGACGGTTCATATTCTTGCCCTTCATACGATCATCCAATCAAAGATCAATCAATTCCCTTTCCAATTTGAAAACCCTCGTCCTCCTTTCATTGACACCTGACACACGCTAGCAATTTAAATCTCTCTTTCTTCCTCTTCACGGAAGTAATTATCGTAGGCGATGCTCGAGTGTAATCCCTTAAGCCTTTGTTATAATATAGGGTTGATATGGTGGAACTAATGTAGCACCCAAGAAAATCTTAAGAAAATAGTGTAGCTCATGAAGGTCAAGATGCCATCCAATAAAAAAACTATCATATAACAAAATGATCGTAGATTTGAATATGCTAAAGAGACTAACTTTGAGCTATAACAAAATCTCTCGAATAATGGCTATTGTGCATAAATATATGATTTTTTCTCTCATAATTAGTAGTCAACCCAATTTATGTTAGTTTTCCCTTTACATTCCACTCTTTCTATGTAAATGTGTGGCACTATACCAAATTATCTTTAGGATATGATTCTATGTGTGTCACTCCACTCGATGTCAGCTAATAAAAGGTATGCAGGATGTCCAAATCTCAAACCCAATTATGCTTGAATCAGATGCTCGAAGCAAAATCTATATAACCTTTAATAAATCCTATGGCACATTTCAATATGAAATGTATTATCGTTATTATTTCAATGCAATATTTTTGCCATGAAAGTAAAAAATATGTGCCTATCTAGCTATGTCTGTCATCTGTATATGCCTTTATTGTGTGATTCTCATTACACCTGTAAGAAAAAGTGCAACTTAGCAAATGTTGCACAAAGTAAGAACAAAATAATATTCTACAAGTATATTACCTTAACCTTAAGTTCTTCTAGAAGTCGGATCATTAACAACCATAGCGATGTCAGAACTGAAATTTATTGAATTTAACTCGAAGATTGATAATTGCTCAAAAATTTATTCAGATTTTGGCTTGGATTGAAATAAGCAATAAATTTTTTTCGAGCCGACCCCAACGCAGACCCTTCTGAGGGGAGACCACCTCAATCAAATTTCCTAATTTAAGAGTTTGCCATTAAACCATAACTGCACGCATTTGATAGAAGTTTAGAATAAATCAACTTTTCCATATTTAAAAATCATGCAGTCAATAATAACAGCTATTTACGTCTCAAGAGAATCGTGTCAGAAATGAATAGATTTATTTAATACAATATCATGTTATCATGTGAATATAAATATGATTTTTTATTAACAAAATGTAAATTACAATTTGCCATCTTGCGGGAAGAAAAATTATTCCATACGGACAGCGTGTGCAGAGTTGTATACGTTGTCCGATCTCGACCGTCGATCAGAGCAAATGTGTATTTCAGTGGTCTCCATTTTTAACTTTTTTTTAAAAAAAAAACCTGATCGACGTTCGAGATCTGACAGCGCATGCATTTCTGTATGGAATAATTTTTCCACGGGGACACGGAAGGCATAGGAGTGTTATTTAACGACACATACAAACCATTTAAAATAAAAGTAATGACTATTTTCTCACATGATAATAATAATCACAGCAACCGTATAACTTTTCCACTGTTTGCCACCCATAAGTTTTGAATTTTCCATTCAGAATAAAAAAATTATCTCTGCAACTCATTAAAGGCAAATAGTATCAACGAAAATATGATGCTTAAAGCCTGGAGGTCCGAAAAATTGAATGCATCAGAGAAGCCAAACAGGACTCATAAAAATGTAAACAGGGAATTAAAATTTGGGGCATTTACATGCATTCCACCCAGTTCCCATGTATTTATATATCTAAAATCTACACTTCATTTTTTTTTACATTTATACCACCCAAATCTTTCATATCACATAAATAATACAACAACAATTTTAATTTTTTTANTTTTGCGGGACGAAAAATTATTCCATACAGACAGCATATGTAGAGTTGTATACGTTATCTGATCGCGGTCATCGATCAGAGCAAATGTGTATTTCAGTTGGCTCCATTTTTAACTTTTTTTTTTTTTTTAAATCTGATCGATGATCGAGATTGGACATCGCATGCATTTCTGTATACAATGTCCGTATGAAATAATTTTTTACACGGGGACACGGAAAGCATAGTAGCATTATTTAACGGCACATATAAACCATTTAAAATAAAAGTAATGACTATTTTCTCACATAATAATAAAAATCATAATGATAATGATAATAGATAGAAGCAACTATATAACTTTTCCATTGTTTGCCACCCATAAGTTTTGAATTTGCCATTCAGAATAAAAAAATTATCGCTGCAACTCATTAAAAGCAAATAGTATCAACGACAATATGATGCTTAAAGCCTGTTAAGGAGGTCCGAAAAATTGACTGCATTAGAGAAGCCAAACAGGACTCATAAAAATGTAAACAGGGAATTCAAATTTGGGGCATTTACATGCATTCCACCCAGTTCCTATGTATTTATATATCTAAAATCTCCACTTTATTTTNTCTGCAACTCATTAAAGGCAAATAGTATGAACGACAATATGATGCTTAAAGCCTGTTAAAAAGGTCCGAAAAATTGATTGCATTAGAGAAGCCAAACAGGACTCATAAAAATGTAAACAGGGAATTAAAATTTGGGGCATTTACATGCATTCCACCCAGTTCCTATGTATTTATATATCTAAAATCTCCACTTTATTTTTTTTACATTTATACCGCCCAAATCTTTCATATCACATAAATAATACAACAACAATTTTAATTTTTTTACAAGTGAAGTACACATTTTCCAAGTATAAATAAGGCGGTTTATATGTAAAAAAAATTAAAATTTTGGTGTTAGATATGTAAATACATAAGAATTAAGTGGTTTGTATGTAAATCTTCTAAAAGCAACTGGCATATGAATGTCTGAAAAAATGTTCCCAAAAATTTATTTTATAAAAAAATGCCAAAAAGTAGTTTGCTATCAAGAGCCAAACATCACCAATTTCAAATGTAAAGACGATTAAAAATAAATCATAGCAAACAAAGAACAGGTGAGGTTGTGTGCATCCAGTACATACGTTATAAATGCTTGCTTTCTGAAGCAATATTTTATTATGTATGTACATTTTTACATGGTTAAATGCGATGGACGTCTATAATACAGCACGGCTATGCCTTCAGAATATTAAATATTGTTATTTGCAGAAGGGTTCAGATCAATCAATTTTTTCATAGAGAGATTTATAATAGAATCTGCAATAACTCTAGCACTTGATTTCATATATCCGCCTGAAATAAAGCTGGCTTAATAAGACTATCCATTTAGGAGAATGAATGAAGAGTCATAACCAATTATGAAGCAATGCTTACCTGAAGTTAGCATGACAATGGGAACATTCTTTTCTTTTGCAAACCTGAACACTTTCTCATCTCTTATCACCACTCCCTCTGAGCTCACCTGACAAATTAAAATAAAGAGAGAAAAATTCAGAGTAGAGTTCGGAAGGTTCGATGATTGCGTATTAGATACTCGATCATGTGTATCAATACTTTGAAGTATTCACTATTTACAAATTTAGCATAACTTCCAGAAAATATTGAAATAGGAAATCTATATATTTACACGAGTCAAGACCAACTCAGAGAATTTATTAGTATAAGGCAACTCGTGGAGAATTCAATGAAAAAAAAAAGAAGATTTGGGGCTTTGTTCTGTTCTTTGAAATTTGAGTGGTGTTATTGGAAAAGAGAATATTTAGAGTGTTAATTTAATGAACACCAGACTTCAAGTATTACAAATAGTTTACAAAAAATAAACAGTTGTAAAAATTCCTATGTACTACAGCCTCCTTTTGTGGAATTGTTCCGAACTTCAAAGTGGAGGACTGATTTACAACAGCTCAAGCGCTCAGCCATCGAGATACGGTCCGCTTTGGCCTAATGGTCTCACAATTTTATCCAATTGGTGTGACTTCCCAAGAGTTCACCCATCCTAGAAGTGTTCCAACAAAAGCACACTTAATTCTGAGAGTTTTTGATAAAATTCCAACCATTACACCAAAAGATGTCTCGATGTTTAAGAAATTAGCTTCATGCTACTTAAGAAGTTTCACAAGATTTCTAGATAAAAATAAATAAACAAATCAAGTCTAAATGTGAAATCCTTATTTTTGTTTCTTTTTTTTTTTGTTTTTTTTTTTGTTCGGGCAAGATGAGCGCTTAACTTTGGCCACTTGACATTGCATGTTCAAGGGTAAAAATTCTGTGACGTTCAAAGTCAACTATCTAAGTAACTCAAGGGTCACCTATTTACAAATTGATGAATAATATAGAGTCAGTTCATTGCAGTTGTGGCTCAAGGGGCTCCCCATAAGGCGGTACCAAAGAGCAACATGTAAATTTCACGTGCATTCAATTATTCTCTCGGTTAGGTTATGGTCAAATTAGATACCTCATATAAGACAAGGCATCCTCAATTTAAAATGCAACTAACTCATGTTGAAGTAAAAATTACTATTCAATATTAACAGAACATGTTTAGAAACCTCAGACACTTCCCTTCAAGCAAGCCAACTGATACTTGCTTTTTCAGGATATTCACTCGCCTACAATAAAAACAGCATCAGATCATTGATCACCTATCATATGTGAACCAAGTCTACATTTCAGCACTTGTTAACTATAAAATATTGAGGCTTAATAGTGGAGTAAAAAAATTTTTTAGAGGGGGAGAATGAGGGTGTCACGGCCTCTGCCCAGAAGTTTGAAATTAACTAAGATAGAAATGGATAGTTGGACGGCGATTATAAAAATTTTTAAAGAATAATAATTGTTTAACATTCAGCCATCTAAAAGCTATTAAACCACAATATATAGATAACATCTAATAAGATGAAATTATAAAGATTGAAACACTATAAGAAAAAAAATGATTTAAGATAGAAATAAACAGTCTACTACCTATCATCAACAGCCAAATTTCTCCCGTAATTAAAAGTCCTCTTATCAGTCATATCAACCTAGCAGATCTTTTCGTAAAAGAACAATTAAACTTACTAAACTTAAAACAGCATAGTGAATAATTATCACTTCATTATAGATTAAATTTTTACGTAAATGCCTAACAAGATTGCTCGGAAGAATGTGCTAGTTAATCTAAAAAGTGAACATTATATTTTTTATTTTATAAAATCTTTATTAAAATAATCTCCCGTCCTTATAAAAATTTTATCTTCAAAATTTAAAAACTATAATGAGAACAAACATATCTCAATTGAATAGCCACGGATTTCTTTCCTATATATCTGAAACTTTATCCCTAATAGCATGATTTTTTGATCCCTGCTACCATAGAATATTTACAAATGGAATATCTTTGTGACAGTTTTTTTCACATCATATTCCCATATCCTCTTACGCCCTTTTATATATATTAAACTATGTTGAATATCAATTAAATCTGCAATCACTCTATTTAATTCATAAAAAATAACTTTCTAAAGAAATTAAAAACATTATGCAGTCCCTGCATGCGATCTAATGAGCCGATCAATAACCCATCTTTCCAACCCTCTCCACAATTTCATATGGACCGACATATCATGAACTTAACTTCCCTATCATTCCAAAAACGGTGCACATCCTTTAATGGTATGATTTTGATAAAAATAATAACTCTAACTTCAAACTCAACTAGTATGTGGCCAGCATCATAATATTTCATTTGTTTTTCTTGCACAACTTTAATGTCTCTCTAATCATACGAATCTTTTTATTGACAACATCTACTAAGACTTCATTTGAGAGCACTTTATCTTTAAAATTTTGGCTATGAAGTTACGGTTGATAAAATAAAGCCCTATTTGAATATAAAATGTCCTCCCTACTTTTCAATGCTATGAATTAAAATAAAAGACCAATGTGCTAGTGAAATTTGGATTTTGTGTTGACGTCCGGGAAAGAGCTGTAGTAGATGTCTCCTTAGCTGCCTGAGGAGGTTATTGAGAGTAAAGTAAGAGGTGGCGCGACAGAGCTCGCGCCCGGAGAAGATTTTGGCTGTGCTCATAGGGTTAGGAAAGCATGATGAGCTACCTCAAGTATAAAACCGAAGATCACCTCAATACTCCCCAGTTTGGGCCAGCGAGTATGCTGCTATGGGAAGGTCTTCATATTTCTTCTCTCTTCCTCTTACCCCCGCCATTATTTTGTTCCTGCTCTTTTTGCCCCAAGGTCGTTCTTCGGGGAGCTAAGGTAGTAGCAATGAATCGCTCGGTAACTCCAAACTAATTTGCACCATAGTTGTTATTGCTTGCTAAGAAACAAGTTATGTTGACGCGAGTGTTGTGGACAAAGAGTAGAAATTCAAATTATGTTTTCCGTGTTCGAGTTTGCTTGTAGCTTGCCTATTGATATTGGTTCGTGAAAGTAGGTCGAACGAAAAGCTTTGGGTAGTGCAGAAGCTTCTCCGATCATGAAAAGGATGGTGGCTGAGGTGGAGGAGGCTTTTTTGGACATTTTTGTTTTCCAAAAGGTGGAACGCAAGGGAGGTAGGTTTGGAGCCATAGAGATCTCGCATTCAAAAATGGCTCTAGAACATCTTTGAGATAGATGCACCGTGGGGAGACAAGAATATACCACTTAGATGGGAATAACATTTTAGTCGTTCTGTGCAGTGTGAAGGTAGTGTGCCTTGTTCTCAAATGAAGCCTAAATCTATACCAATGACTTCTTTCACCAGCTTCAGTCCAACAAAATGGTGTCATGAACTTTATTCAAGTTTGTTTGATAACTATTATATAAGCAAAACCTATTATAAATACATGCCTCCTATCAACCACCAAAATCAAGTACACAAACATAGTAAAACTTCTAAAATTTAATAGTCCTCTCAGATTCAACATCTATCTGTGGGTGAAAAGTTCCACTAAAGTCAATCTTGCATCTAGAGACATCTGAAATTTTCTCCATAATCTAAATGACAACCTATCATCTCAATCTGAAACAATAAATTTTGGTAAAACATGCAATCGTGCAATCTCATCTACATATAACCTTGCTAATGTCTCCACATGATCTGTCTATCTAATGGGCAAGAAATGGTAACTTGGTCAATCTATCTATGGTAACCCAAAAACATCTAGTCCTTGTCTTCATCTGGGTAACCCAACCACAAAATTCATAATAATTTCCTCCCATTATTAGTATGGTATTTTCAATGGTTACAAATGATCACCTGGGCTTTGATGCTCTGTCTTCACTAGCTGACATGCAGAACACTTACAATATGTTTGGGGCCGCATTTTTCAAGCGGCGCGGCCCCAAACCGCCATGATAAAAAAAAACATATGTTTGTTTCATAGCTTTGCAGGGGTGGAGAGGGAAAGCTGAGGGAAAGCGGGCCACGGGATCAACCCCGCGGCCCCGTGTTTGCCCTGAAATTTTCACACTATACCCTCACGTTAGCGTAAAACATTTTTTGCCCTAGCGTCCCTCTCCGAAGAAAAGCCTCCTCCTCTTCTTGTTCCCTCGACCGAAAAGAAGCAATATGTTCTTCCTCGATCGAAAAACGAACGAATCCAGGTAAATGGATCTTTGATCTGACCTTCTCTCCCGAGTCCCCCTGCGCCTCTGCTCCTCCCTTTCTTCTTCCTGCCATATCCATCTTCCTATATTTCTTGGATCTGGAATACTTGGTAGCATGAAGTAGTATTTCGTGGTATATTTTGGTGGGATGCGAAGCATGTGTATCCAATTTACATGAAGGAAATGTTTTGTTGCTCAAATTGGCTCTAAGATATGAAGCAGACGTATACGTCTACGAAATCCTTGCCCTCTTTCTCGGAATAGTTTTGTTGTTACATGTCAAAGCTCACAGCATCTCTTTCCCCAGTCACCAAATTCTGGAGGAAAATGTTTAACAAATAAGGACAATTTTTTTTTTTTTTTTGCACTTTAGCAATATGAAAATGGTTTAACAAATGATCATTACATTGCATTGCATACCACTAATGCAATGTATGTAACCAAATTCTGGAGATTTGTAACTTTCTGTTCCAAGATTTGGGGAGCCTTTTTGGGTGCAACATTCCGGATGGCTGGAACTAATGTTATGGCAAGTGCAAGGCCTCTCTTAAGTTGATCTACATATTCTCCAAATATTTTGAAATGGTTTCTGTTATTAACTTCTTTAAAGTTTAGCTATTGTTGCACTTGGTTTTTTCTCTATTACATATATACAGTCAATGTTTTAACTTTGAATAATTTTGAAAATAAGTAAAGATTATTATACATTACTTTGTCTCTGAGTAGATCATATTAGTTGGAAAAGAGATGCATTCCTTGGACATCCTTTGCTTCAATTGTCAAGTCATTCATGGTATCATAAGTTGCGATGAGTACTAGTTCACTTTCATGGTATTCATGGTAGACATGTACGGCCAACAATTATATTTAAAGGTTGATGACGTTGGTGATTGAAATTTAAAACTTGTTTACCAACATTGCAAAAAAATGAATTCTTGATGCACCACTCTTGGCTTATGAAATCATTAACAATGCAGTTGGACCGTTTATCAATTTGTCAAGGGCCTAAATTGCTATATTTGTTAAACTGAGATAGCGGATGAAATCCTTGTCTTTTGATTTCAGTGTAAGCAATAAAGGAAAGTTATTATTTGATTGATCAACTTTCAATTGGAAAAGTCTAATCTGATAACTACTTGAGGTTGGCTTTATGAATCTGCTCTCCATGTTTTTCTCACCATACTTTATGATTAATTTCCTTAGCATGAATTTGTCATTGTATTTGATCTACTTAGCATAGAAACAAATTAATGCTATGGAATTATTTATTTTTATAGTCTTATGTTTCATCGCCCTCTCCTATAATATCACTGTATGACTTATTAGATTCTCTTTTGGTTCATAAGCAAAATGTAAATACCTGATTTATATCATTTCCCAACCTATTTTCTAAATCATGTCAATGTTATCTCTCATGCCTTCACTTTATCGTAGTAATAGAATGGCTAATAAGTCTAAAGAGCTCGGTACACCGGCATTGTGGGAGAAAGAAACAAAAATATTATTTTGCGACCTTTTCCTAAAATAAATTGAACTAGGCAATAGACCTATCACTTTTTTCAATAAGAAAATGTGACAAAATATTATTAAGAACTTCAAGGAAAGTACGGACAAAGAATATGGCAGACTGCAAATGAAAAACAAATGAGATCAACTCAAGAATAATTGAAAATTTTGGAAGAAATTGAAAAGAGGATCAACGGGTTTGAGTTGAGACCCAGGAAAAAAAACAATTGATGCTCCAGAAGAGTGGTGAATAGAAAGACTTGCGGTAAAGAAACATTAAACCCGTTTAATTTGCGCCATATCATTTTTTTTGGCAAACTAATTCAAGGGTTGGATGTTTTATTTTTCAAGTGTTGCCTGCGGCGAAAAAGTTCAAACTTGTTGGACTTGACCCTGAGTTCGAGAAGTTAGACCGTATGTTCGGGGGAGTCGTCGCTTCAGGGAAATATGTCTGCGCTCCAAGTAAGACAGGGTTTGGTGTTACCCCTGATAATGTGGTCGTTAGTCTATCAGCTGATTCACCCGAATTCAACAGTTAGGAGCTCCCTGAAATCCAGTCAACGAACCGGTCTAAGCGATATTGTGCGGACAATAAGAAAAAGGGTGGAGCTTCCTCTATCAGAAACCAGATATCATACTTGATAGATTCTTCGAACGACGCCCCCCCATAAAATTCAAAGAGCCTCTATTATCGAGGTCTTGCAAATTTTGGAAAAGAACCCGGAGATTGCTGATGATTTTGATTTATATTTTTTGTTGTGGAGCTGCTGCATTATTCGGTCCACAAAGATTTTTTCAGAGCAATTTCAAAAGACTGACGAGGTGCGGGTGCGTATCTACGTCATTTTTATGCCCGCATGAATAATTGAGGGATAATCACTTTCATTTGTTATTTGTTGAGAAACCTTTTGTTAATTAACTATTTCGCTAGAGCATTGAACAACATTATTGTATTTTATCAATTCATGCTTTCTTTTTATTCAACGTGCCTCAATATTATCTATTTCTCTTGGAACATTATGTTTTTTGAATTCAATAATTAGTGATTCTTTTATGTTATCTTTTACGAATTATTTATCAGCATGGACTGGGAACAAGAAAGACAGAAGATGAGAAATGCAGCAATCCAATTGGTCGTTCATTACTGCAACACTTACATTGACTGCTCACAATGTTACACATCAATTTATGTCGGAGATAAATGTGGTTTGGATCCAGATTCAAGAACATGTTTCAAATGAAACAGTAGGTCTTCACCGATCTACTTGTTGAACTCACTACATTTCATGGTCTCCATGGTTCATCTAGGACGACTGAACGAAAAGTGTTAACTTGTCACAAAATTAGTTAGTTCGTGGTGCAATGGAACGATTCCAAGACTCATTGGAGACGATAAGCAAATATTTCACCGTAGGTTTGAGTGCTCTTGTGAGACTCGCCACACAGGTCATAAAACCATCAGCTCCAACTTTCGCACGAACTCCTCCAGAGATTGAACGCGATGCGCGTTACATGTCATTCTTTAAGGTAGGGATTATGATTTCAAATATTGAAATTTAGCTATGGATACTTCTAAAAACATAACTAGAGGGATCTTTTCAGGACTGCATCGGTGCAATAGATGGAATACACGTTGATGCAGAAATAACAAAAGATGAAAAAGTAGCATTTATCGGTTGTTATGGAGCCTCTATGCAAAATGACATGACAGTGTGTGATTTCAACATGTGTTTTACTTTTGTCACGCCCGGTTGGAAGAGTAGTGCGCACGACAGTAGAATTTTCAAGAGTGCTTCACGAAATCCCCATTACAATTTCCCGCGCACCCTCCGTACGGTATGTTGCATCCCGAAATCATTAATTTATCTTCTTTACATGTGGAACTGAAGATGCAATACATTCCAGGAAAGTACTATTTGGTCGACGCCAGGTATCCATTGCAACGAGGGTATCTTAAACCATATCCTGACACCAGATAATATATACCTGATTTTGAACGAGCTAACAACGTTACGAGAGGCCGAAAGGAGATGTTTAAGAAAAGACATTCATCCTTACGAGACATTATCGAGAGGACTTTTGGCGTTTGGAAGATGAAATGGGTGATACTACGCGATATCTCACCTTACCCGTTTCCAAAACATGTCAACATTGTTATAGCAACGATGACACTACACAATTATATTAGGCGGCATCCTTCTCGAACTGATGTTGATTTCCACACTGCTAAAGAAGATCAACAGGAAGTGCCTATCGAAGCATTTGAATGCCACATCGGTCATTTTCTGCCAACTATAACTGTGAAGTTGATTTTTCATCATTAATTACTCATCATTAAATAAATTCCTTTTACCAAAACATACCTCAAAGCTTTCAGTGATTTTTCTATCATGCATATGGAAGTTGATCATAGTATTGCTTGCATGGAAGATACTCATGCTGGAGTTGGTGATTTTGCACTATATAACATGACCATATTTTAATTGCTTGCATGGAAGATACTCATCCACGGAGGAATAAATTTTAAGGTTGTTGGATATATTGTGAGTAGCCATCATGGTTAAAGGCTTTATATAACATGACCATATTTTAATGGCTGCTTCAAGACCTTGCACGATGTATAATCATACTGCTCAGCTGTTGGTGATTTGAGTAACCTTATTTTAATTATGTTGATCATAGTATTGCTTGCATGGAAGATTCTCATGTTCACATTTTTTTATGCATTACCCTGCTGTTGGTGATTTGGCACTAGTCCTCATGAGGTGGAAGCTAAACTAATTACAACAACCATTGTGCCATGCTTTTCTGGATGAAGGGACTCCAATGTTTGATGAACTGGTCCCTGCTATTAGGATTGAATTCAACATGCTGGAAACATATTATATTTACTGGATAATATTCAAAATGCTGAAGGGGGCTTTTTTAGGTATACAACATGCTGGCCGGAAAAATATTAAGCTGGAAATTTATTGTATTAAGCATGCTGAAAACATATTTTCTGCTTTCTGATGTTTGGTGTTATCAATCTGGCTACCTACTGCTTTCTGGTTCCATCCCCATATACTGTACTTATGAAATTGGGTTTTCTGCACATATGGGAATTCAATGGGGGAATTCATTTTGCTTGGGGGTGTTTGATGAATTCAGTTCGATATAAAAGAATTGCTGGATGTAGAAAATGAGAATGTCATTTCTCTGTTATCATTTCAATGGGCCTTGCTAGGCCTTAATACCCATGTTTAGAAAGATTTACATGCATATCACTATGTCAAACATAGAGAAAATCCATAGCAGCAATATGCCAAACAAAGGGGAAGGCATGAGGATGGCTTGGGGGGTTAATTCTCAAGCAACCCATGTGGCTATAGTGCAGTAGTTGGTAAGGTTGATATAGTGCAGTAGTTGGTAGGGTAAAAGGTTATTCAGTATGAGTAAGGGGACTTGAATTATAAGATAGAAAGGTGTCAAAACTTATTAGCAGAGAATTAGAATGAGATGAGGAAATAAGGGAGACGGTTGGTAGATAGAATTTTTTGTATTCCATTCAGCCTTAATGCCTACAATTGCTGAGAGTTTGTTTTAGCTGTACATAATTTGTTAAATTTTAATGGCTAAAACTGAACTGTACATATAATTTAATCTCTGTTTCATTTTTCATATACTTGGTATTGGTTAATCTAGTCATTAGTAATCTTGCTAAGATAAAATTTTTACTTGTTATGCTTTCAAAAGCAACTCACGCAGCCTAAACAACATATATTTTCGCATTTGTTGAATTTACAAACATTCCTGGCCCCTCAAATTACAAACAAATATTTTTGCTATTGTTTATTCTGTAGTGTTCAAACTGAAGGAGGATTGACCAAATATTTTCCTATTTCTTTTGGATTACATCAGGGATCGGCTTTAANGAATAATATAACATGCTATACATGAAAGACAGCAGCAGGTAGAAACAGGATAAGTGTAACATGCTATACATGAAGAACGACAGGTAGCAGCAGAAAAATATGCTATACAGGAAGAACAGTAACATGTAGAAACAGGACAAGTGTAACATGCTATACATGAAGAACGACAGGTAGCAGCAAAAAAATATGCTATATAGGAAGAACAGTAACAGGTATAAACAGGACAAGTGTAACATGCTGTATAAGAAGAGCAGTAGCAGGTTGAAACAGGAAAATTAAGTACTGTAAAATGTAAAACAAGCTTGTACGCCTGTGAGATCCACTGTCCCTTAAGTATAGCAAACCTAAATGCATCTCAAAAAAAAAAAAGTCTGGAAGAAAACGTTATCCAGGAAATCCGAGGAAAAGCGAAAAAACTCGAGAGACTCGGCGAAAAAGACTCAAGTGAAAGAAAATCCTCAAAAACTCCTGGGAGAAATCACGAAAGAAAGGAAAAGTAATATGAGTTCCCCGTCCCAAAACTTCGATAAAACAAAAAGAAGATTCATATGAGGGGGACCGCAAGCANTAATAACTAAAAATAATAATAAATCCAACAGGTGTAGGGATACGCATCTCTTCTGTTACGACATAAGAGATGTATCCCTTTCGAACCAATCGAACATAACAGGCGAAAGACAGCGAGGGAGACCGAGAGAGGAGAGACGGTCGTGCCCTAGCAAAAGAGAAGAAAAATTGGAGCTCTAAGGAGTAGGTCACGCTTCGCGTTGTACTAGCTATAGAGGAAGATTTCATTTTCGGGTTGAGCCACAGTAGAAGAGGAGTAAGAAAGGAAGTTGTGTCGTCTTCGTGTTCAGAGAAGGAGGTCGGACTTGGGGCGCAATGTCGCGTGCGAGAAGAATAGTTCCTGCAGAAAGATCAACGACGCGTGCAAGAATAAGAGGAAGCTTCAATTGTTGTCGAGAGGAGCAGCCTCACACAGGAGACATCTCAAGCAAAGTAAAATTTGTGTGAGGGTATGAGCAAAGTAGGAGAGGAAGCTCGAGGTGTCGGTAAGAACCAAACTGAAGCTTATAAGGTAAGTTAGAGGTTTTTCTAAGGCCCTGTTTGGTGCAGCTACAGCTTTTCAGCTTTTTAGCTGCAGCTGCGCTGCCTCAGGAAGTTGCTGTGGGGAAGCTGATGCGAGGAAGCTGGCTGGTTGTTTGTTGCAGCTGTGTGAAAACAGTTGTGGGGCAGCTGTTTCTGAAAAAATGACAATTATGCCCCTGTTTAGTTAAACTGTTTGGAATAGAACAATGACAGTCTTATATATGATACAACAGAAGCAGCAATTCATTTTACAAACTAAAAATGTAAAAAATAGACTTCTACAATTTTTAGCAATCCTAAAAGTCATAAATTTGATATTTTTTTTAAAAAATTTCAAATAAAAACAATATAAAATTACATACAAGTAGTTCATGCTTCACCAAAAAAAACAAGCATATGCTGCACCAAAAAAAAAGATGATTTACATACATACAACCCAATTCTTAAGTATTTACATGTCTAACACTAACTTTACTTTTTCCGTTTATACCAACCAAATCTTTCATATCACATAAAAAAACCACTCTTTTAACTTTTTAAAAAGTGAAATACAAATTTTCATGGAAATGTAAGGCATTATATATGAAAAAATTGAAGTTTGGGTGTTAGCTCAATTCCTATGTATTTACATATGTAACACATGTACTTCAATTTTTACATACATAAAATGACAGCATTCTTTGGGTCTTATAAATGTAAAACATAAAGTTTAGATATGTAAATGCATAGTAATTGGTTGGTATAATTATAAATGTAAAACAAAAAGTTAAAAAATACAAGCATTCATTTACAAAGCTACACATACTATAAGAGAACAAAGAGGCATGCAACAAGGATCCAATTAATTGAAGTTTCCCAATTTATTCAAATATGTTACTTCAGCTTCTTCAAGGTTGATTGTTTTCTGATGCAGTTAAACAAGGAAAGAAACAGTCATATGCTGCTGCACCTGCTCCATCAAACCAATCCTCCAATACTTGTAATCCTTTACTATTAAGCACCTCCAACGATGGAAACACATAAACCTTGTCATTCCCATGGAATTTACAATCAAGCCGCTTTGCTTTTGGCACGTTACAAAGGTACAACGACTTGAGGTGGGGAAGAGTTCAGTTAAGCAAGGAAAGAAACAGTCATATGTTGCTGCACCTGCTCCAACAAACCAATCCTCCAATACTTGTAATCCTTTACCATTAAGCACCTCCAACGATGGAAACATATAAACCTTTTCATTCCAATGGAATTTACAATCAAGCTTTCGTTCAGACTGATGTACTCCAGATTGGAGATCAAATCTGCATTGCACCCACTCAGTTCATATGTATTTACATATCTAACACCTAAACTTTAAAATTACATATATATAAGTATCAATAAGTTCAATCTAATCAAGCTAGTTTATATCAAAATAAAAAGCTTCAGCATTATATCAACTTCCATATCAAAATAAGATAAGTTTCATATAAGCATTATTAGAAACTAATTGAAGTTACTCAAAAT
>JXCR01145617.1:75828-97364 GCA_002079205.1 Phalaenopsis hybrid cultivar
ATACATACATGCATAGTTTTCTTATTAAATCAACAAAATTATTAAATGTTACCTTTAAAGTCCTAATCGAGCCCTAAACCATGTGAAATTTTTCTTCTACCCTTATGGACGTGATTCTACCTCCTTCCTACGCACGAAGGCTCCTTCCCCTCAATTTTTCTTCAATTGGCCACACAACACTGACGTCGACTCCTACTCTGCTTGACATCAATGCCGCCTCTCGACGTCGGCTAGGTGAAAGCTCCGACTGATGCTCATCTTCTCCTGCACTTGTATCCTTTGCTCTCTCACTTCACGAGAGCTTGTCTTCTCTCGTTCAACCAGAATGTCGCAGTCCTTTCCTCCAAAGCCACTTGACCTTCAAGTAAGTCAATTGTGACAATAAATAGAGCGATATTACCCTTATGTTTTCCCAACAACATGCATGATCTCCCCCTCTTCAGTTCTCTCAGGTATTCGAGACGTCACATAAATTATAATTTAAATATATTAAAGGAAATTTATAATTANACTTCAGTTCTCTCAGGTATTCGAGACGTCACATAAATTATAATTTAAATATATTAAAGGAAATTTATAATTAGTTTGCAATAACCGGAAAAAATAAATTTAATTTCCACAGTCCAATCGTATGTACCCATCTTGATTAATTCCAAATCTCAGACCGAATTGTAACAAAAGTCAAAAGAATAATTACACAATAATTAATAATAATAAAATTGAAATGTTAAGTTAACTCTAACAAAGTAACTATGTTAATTCAGGCAAATTGATGCAACCAAGATTATAGAAAAGGGGAATCCATTAGACAATGAAGTGTCGCCTATTATAAATGTGAACACGAATGCCCGACCCAGATGATAAGGATGATGAAACAATTAATTTAGGAGTCCAAACCGCAACTTCGTGTTGTTATGGATAAGTATTTAAAAATATTTTAAAATATGTGTCCACCTTTTCTCCAAAGAACTGAAGATCCAATTGAAGCGGATAATTGGTTGATAAGGATAGAAAAAATATCAGACAATATGATACGTCCAGATGAAAGAAAACGTCGTTAGGTACTTTTTTGTCTGATGAGGATAGAAAACATACTAGAAAATATGCATGTTCGGGTGAAAGAAAAGTACCATTAGCTACTTTTGTGCTGGATGTAAAAGCTAAAAGGTGGCGACAACGGCAACATCGGGACAAACTAGAGAACATACCCAATATGGTGATAAGTTGGGAGGACTTTGCAGAGTTTTTCAAAGAAAGATTTATATCTCTATCCGCTAGANCGAATGCCCGACCCAGATGATAGGGATGATGAAACAATTAATTTAGGAGTCCAAACCGCAGCTTCGTGTTGTT
Source organism: Phalaenopsis hybrid cultivar (assembly GCA_002079205.1). Taxonomy (NCBI): domain Eukaryota; kingdom Viridiplantae; phylum Streptophyta; class Magnoliopsida; order Asparagales; family Orchidaceae; genus Phalaenopsis; species Phalaenopsis hybrid cultivar. Next base: position 77,182 of record JXCR01145617.1, read on the forward strand.
ATGGATAACTATTTAAAAATATTTTAAAATATGTGTCCACATTTTCTCCAAAGAACTGAAGATCCAATTGAAGCGGATAATTGGTTGATAAGGATAGAAAAAATATCAGACAANAGAAGGCTCCTTCTCCTCAATTTCCTTCAATTGGCCACACAACACTGACGTCGAGTCCTACTCTGCTTGACATCAATGCCGCCTCTCGACGACGGCTAGGTGAAAGCTCCGACTGATGCTCATCTTCTCCTACACTTGTATACTTTGCTCTCTCACTTCACAAGAGCTTGTCTTCTCTCGTTCAACCAGAATGTCGCAGTCCTTTCCTCCAAAGCCACTTGACCTTCAAGTAAGTCAATTGTGACAATAAATAGAGCGATATTACCCTTATGTTTTCCCAACAACATGCATGCTCTCCCCCGCTTCACTTCTCTCAGGTATTCGAGACGTCACATAAATTATAAATTAAATATATTAAAGGAAATTTATAATTAGTTTGCAATAACCGGAAAAAAAAAATTTAATTTCCACAGTCCAATCGTATGTACCCATCTTGATTAATTCCAAATCTCAGACCGAATTGTAACANTTTACTCAGGTGTTATTAGCTATCCAATTGAGTTTCTCAATCAATGTAATTCATTTATTTGCCCGCCAAATATCGCATAACGTCTCTCTGTGGAATTCCCGATATACAAAATCGCTCACCCAACTCCCTCTTCCTGGCTCGACAAATTCGTCCCCTTCCTCTCTCGACAGAAGCTCTGCACTGAAGCTCCCTCTTCCGGGCTCGTCTCCTCCCTCATTCGCCCCTCCCCCTTTCCTTTCCTGCTCGTTTTTCTTCTCGCGACCGAGACCTCGCTTAGCTTTCCCGCATTCTTCCCGCTCGATTCCCTCTTCCTCTCCATCGAAGAGTTTTGCTCGACTCCCTCTTCCTCGCGTCCAAGACTCTCGTCCGTCTCCAGCCCTCTGCACTGAAGCCTCGCTCGAGACCATCCCGCTCGCCTATTCCTCTCTCAACCGAAACCCCCACCTGCTTCGCCTCCTTGCTCGCCTCCCCTCTGCACCGAAGCCTTTCCCCCGCTCGGCTTCGCCTTTCCTGCTCGGCTTCGCCTCTCCTACCCGCGCCCGAAACCCTCGTCGTCTTTCCTGCTCAGCTTCACCTCTCGATCGAAACCCCAGCGACACACTCGCGATTAGAGTTAGCTGGTAAAGCAACCACGGGATCGCCGCGTGCAAGGCCTTCGAAACTCCCATATTTCATATGTTTCAGCTCCTCCCCTATCTGAAACCTTCGAAGAAGTGATTCGCTGCTTTGTTGTCCCTCTTGGTCGCACGAGGTTGGCCTCTCTTCTACTTATTCTCAGTTGCAACTAAAATCTCTTTACACATTTAAAGGCTTTCATTTATTTTTTTATTTTTATTTTCAATTAAAAATCTATTGTCATTGGTCATTAAGTGTATATCCTAATTCTGTCAATTCTTCTTTCTCAACATAAGACAATTTCCTCTATTTTTCTTTTAAAACATGATATGGTTCTTCATTTTAGAAAATTTTTGTTCAGAATTATGTAATATAGGAAGGCTTTTGTGATAACTTTAACTGGACAAATACAACAAGACAAAAAATGATTCTAGTCATATTAATGCAACTAGTAGCAAATGTTTACCGCATTCCATTCTTGTATATTCATGCGTTTGGCATCGATCTTCGGAGAACTATAAATGCTACTTTGGCCATACATTCTTACAGATTTTCGAGAACTATAAACACTATTTTGATTATATATTATTGCTGATTTTAAATGCTCCGTTGCTGGTTTTATGTTTCAAGCACTTCAATGCATATATTGTGAGGTTCCAATGACCATTTACTTGTTGATTTTAAATGCTCCGTTGTTGGTTTTATGTTCGTACTTAAATGCAAACATTGGCAGGTTCTAATGGTCATTTACTTATTGATTTTAAATAATCATTTGTTGATTTCGTGCTTCGAGCACTCAAACAGGAATACTACAAGGCCCGAGATGACCGTTATTCCAAGGCTTAATGCTTCTTTGCGGGTATATATTCTTTTTTTTCCAAATGCCTCCCTTGGGGGGCTATTTTACCTGTTGTTTGGAGGGTTTAAACATTGTGATTTTGAGGACTTTGCCTACTGATTCACGTATTGTTTTGGAGCCAGCTTGTTAAATGATTTTGGAGAGTTTACACACTGCTTTGGGCTGAGTTTCCTAGCTAATTTTGGGACATTTAAAATTGATGCTTTGGGCTTACATGAGAGCACTTTAGGAATTTTAAAAGTGTTGCTCGGGGGGCTTACATGAGAGTTTTTTTTTTTTTTTTGAATTTTAAAATTGTTGTTTGGGACATTTTAAAAGTGTTATTTGGTGGCCTTTTAAAAGGGTTGTTTAAGGGTTTAAAAGTAATGTTGTGGGATGCAATTTTTGGTTCCATTTCGTGACTTTTGGGCTGCATTTTTTGAGTTTATTTGGTAGTTTTTTGGCTTACTTTTTTATGCTGAGTTGGAGAGCTTTCAGCCCGATCAAAACACTGGTTTGTAATAGATTTAACCACTCTTCTAAGGGGCCGATTTAATTACAATTTTGAAAGAGTTTAAATGTAATTAGGTTGATTCACTTGTTATTTTGTCTCTTGGTTTTGCTAGCTTTGGATGTTGGTCAGTTTTCTCATTTCTTTTATTTTGTTTAATTTCTCATGCTTAATGGTTAAGTCAAAATATGAATTTCTGATTTAATTATTTGAAAACTGCTTAAAGATATTTGAAAATTAGTTAGAAAACACTTAATTGAGAATAAAACACCTTAAATCACTTTAAGCATAGGTTAAGTGTAGGCTTCGTAGATTTTATGAACACACCCTAGGTGAGAGTTCATTTATCTAATTTTCAAATGAATGATGAAACTAAACATTTGACCTTAATTCACAAATTGATTAAAACACTAAACATGAGGATACCCCAAGATGTGGCACACGTCTTCCGTAATTAAATCAACTATAGAATTTCCCGTCATGACTAAACCCACAATGAGACCCAATGCACCAGGATTTGAGCTTGAACATTACACTCAAATTCTCCTGACAATTGGGGACATTTGCTAATGTCACATATGGGTCACCAGACTAAAATAAGTCTAAGGTCTAGGTGAAGAGGGCAATTACGACATTGTTTATGTGTGTTTAAATGAAGAATACGAAGTGAGATTATTAGAATAGTATCGCCTACCTCAAAGACCTTCAACGAGAGGAGAGGATAAGGCTTATCCCGATGATACTATCCGTCAACTTTTGGTGATATTGTTGCCCCCGATGCTCTTAAGTCGCCAGTAGTCCTAACTTGATTAGAGTAATTAGCATGTGGACTGCACTACTTTATAAAATATTTACAAAAATTAAAAAAAAATTCTTTTGCCTGTTAAAGTGAACTCTGCATGTAAGTCTAAACAACAAATTTTGCATGAAAAATCAAAGAATTTTGGTATAAATTACAAAGGTTCATGGCTAGTCACTTGGATTACTGGTTAAGGACAGTTTTCCGTAGATTGTCGGGTTGGTAGCTCTTACTCAAGGTTGGGAAGCACACAGTACAACTATGAGCCCCCACCTTTACTGATGTCTTATACTTAGTCTTGTTCTTCTATATGTGACCACGGGTTTTGCTTTGCTTATTCGTGTTTTATTACAACTCGTTTTGCTACTTTTCACACAACAATTCCTGTTTTATTCCTTTTTTTGCAATTTATCTAAATTCTCTGCAGATTATATTATATTTTATAAACTAATCATGCAACAGTAGCAGACGCCCAAGTACGCATTCTATTTTATGCATTGCAGTTCTTTTATTTACTACACAGTACTTTCTTACCTGCATTCATTTACTTTACATACAAAATCAAAACATTGAAACATGTTTGGTAAAACCTTTTTAACATTAGACCTTAGGACTACTATTTCAACAAAGAGCTTGAAGCATATGACGGGGGCAGCACGTCGAGGACCTGCAGAAGGACATCTTCGAGAGATCAAACAAGTCTAAATCAACAAATCTTTCCTTCGAATTAAACAATAACAACCCATAGAACTTCGAGGAAGCTCGCCCAGCATGACATAAATCCTCACACTCTCTTTAGGCACATGTATAACCATGTTGTGCAGCGTAAGTCTTAATTCTCTTTAGGTTCTAAGGTTGCCGTTAGTTACGACGTAAACACACATCTCTTTGCGGGCTATTTGCATAATTGGATATTATGCAAATGTAAGTCCCAAATAATAAAAGTGGCAGGGTTTAATAATTGAATAACATCATCTCCAAAATGCAGCCACACAGATGTTGAGGAGAACCATCAGTGACGATCCCTACCTTTTCCTTTCTTTGGACTCTTAAAAATAATTGTTCCTATTTGAGTCACACTGACTTGTCTTTCTACGCCCTATCATGAAAACATAAACCTCTAATTCTTAAAGGCAAATGTCTCTGATCATCATCGAGAGTTTTCTTAAGTGAACCCCATCATTTGGGATGTAATTAACTATAAGGGTTTGCCTCAATAGGGAACTTGGAACCCAGGTAAAATAAACCTACTTAATCTTATATTAGGTAGGGAAACTTGTCGATCATACATAAAAGGTTCACAGGCCAAACAGATGTCACAAATCTTTTAGTTTACAGGATTGAGTTCATCGCCGACGTATACACTTATCTTTCAGGAAGGCGTAGTTTTCGCGGTATCGGACACGATTATGCAAACTATTAGACTAATGAGATCCAATTTATCTCATTTTTTGAAAATTAAAACATACTATTTTCAAAACCCAAACTATATCCCTCTTATTTTAAATTAAACTAAAAAAATTATTTTGAAATAAAAAAATTGATCGACAATCGCATATCAAGATTTAATTTACTTTGCATTTGAAACACAACTTATTTTTTGAATTTGTAATTATAAGAATAGTGTAGATATTCCCCTTGGTTTGATTTATTTTATGTTTTAATTGCCCTGAGGATTAATGGATTTCATATGAGCTTGTTACCTTTGCAAAGATCCTTATCTCTTGCAAGAGATTTATACATCCTGAAATGAACTACTTACATTAAAAATTTCCTTAAACTCCATATTCTCCAAGCTGCATGAGGATTCTGCATTCATTTATGTCTTTAACTTATGGCTATTAAAGCCTATTTGGTTACTTAGAAATTACCATGATGAACTTTTAAGATTATCGCATTTACTTTGAAGTAATTAAAAATTATTTTATTAAAATTGCAATAATTTTCAAAAGAATTCCGAAGTTGTTCTGCAAAAGAATTATCTTTCTTTCCTGAACCCCTTTTATTTTTTTTTAATTTACATCACTCATCGTCTCCAATTTTATATAATGAATTGATCATTTTGAATTAATATCTGACTTAATTTATTTTTAGCCCACATCCATGAAACAAGTGAATTTCAAATAGGAAATAAAACGCATGAATAATCCAAATGTTTATAATATGACTGCTTTTTAACAAAAATAATTCCTAAAAAATTGTCAAATATGGTTTAAGAAAATTTCATAACCTTTTCATTAAAATGAGTTACAATTACTTGTAATAATAAACCTATTTATTTGATATCTTCAAGAAATACCCAAATAAATAAGTAGAATCTAAGGTTCTACAACATTATTTTAAATTTTAAAGTTTTCTTCATGTGCAATTATACTAGTTAGTATGTATGTGTGTATATAGAATTCATTTTCTAACAGAAATGCTTTAATATGGTTACAATGTAAAAAGTAGACTCATTAGCCCAAATCTGCCCCAAAAAATCTAGGTTCTGGTTGAACTAATTACCATCCCGGTCAAACATGTAAACCCAATTATTATTAACTATTTGGGTTTATGCAGATTTCAATTGGGTTAATTGGATTAGATAGGTCCTATTATATTTAACTGAGTCATGCTGGTCCTAAAAATTACAAGATCTATACAATAAACATGTTAGATGAGTCAAATATTTTGACCCATAAAATAAATAATTTTTTTTTGGTCAACTTTGATCCGAACCTAAGTGTTCGACCAAATTTGCACGCAAGTATAGAGGTGAAAAACAAATGGAAGGTCATTGGCGAAAAATATGCATAAATCTTATACCGTGATTTAGACGCACAGCAAAGGATATCAGAGCTGAATTAAAAAACAACTCTAAACAAAAAATGATAAATGGTTAAGATAGTACCTTCAACCTTCCCAAAGGATCTCCATCTAGAATATCAGTGCCAGCATTGTAAACCAGCAACTCAGGATCAAATTGATTCCTTGCAACCTATAATCCAAGCACAAAATAGATCAATTGACTAAAATTTAACAATATAAAAAGTAAGCACCTTAAATAAGCTGAATTGAAACAGTGCATTCGAAGGTCTAGAACTCACTTGTGCTAATTTACAATGATATGCATAAAAAATAATTAAAGATCAAGATTTCATCAATTTGAATGCAAAATCAAATAATGACTTAACAATTTGTTCCCAAAAATAATTTAAAACTAATCAAAATAAAAAATTTGCAATATATTTGGTAAATGATGAACCGAATGGCATATTAGGATTCAAATCGCATAAAAGAACCAAAAATATAAGGAAATTTGACCAAATCTCAATCACGCGTGCAAAAAGTTCAAAAATATTAGTTAATAAAGATCTAGGTCATAAACCAGTATAAGATGTCAGGGAATTCCAATCATATATTTAATAAGCAAAAAATTATGTACATTTAATTAAAAATAATATTAAATTTTGATTAAATAATATTAAATAATTTAAAATTTAATGATCAAGGAGTGTTTAATAACTAGGCAAGATCATTTACTTATTNCTAAAAAATTATGTACATTTAATTAAAAATAATATTAAATTTTGATTAAATAAAATAAAAAAATAATATTAAATAATTTAAAATTTAATGATCAAGGAGTGTTTAATAACTAGGCAAGATCATTTACTTATTCTCAAGAATGCATCTCAACAGCTCATCTTTACTCTCTCTCTCTCTCTCTCTCTCTCTCTCTATCTCTCTGAAGTTTTGAATGAAATTTAAAATATTATTAATTAAAAAGTGATTATTATTAAAAATCCAATAAAATATTCAAAAAATATAAGATATAAAGAGATCAAATAATTATAAGGTAAGTAAATTAAAAATATATATATAAGAATAAAGTTAACTGAGCTCATGCAAAGATTATATTTTATAAATATTTCAATCATAAAAAAGATTGTTTAAATTAATTAATTAAAAATAATAAATTGTGTTGAATTAATGACTAATAATATTACCGTGTCTTGAAATTAACCAAGATGGGTACGGATGGTCGAACAATGAGAATTAAATTTCCTATATTTATTTTTTATAACTAATTATTAAAGAATGAAAGAGTCACTAATTAAATTAATTAAAGCAGATAAATAAATTTATCTCATTATAAATTGTCCGCGTTTTTTATAAATATTATATCTTCTATTGTTCATCTTTTAATAAATTAATTGTACATAAAAAATTAGTTTAAACAAATGTGAGCTAACCAAAGCTAATACATACCCACACTCCTAAACTACAATAATACCAGGGAAAAAAACAATATATATAGCAGTTACGTTTTTAATAAATAATATAAATATTTGATATTTAAAAATATAATGTTATTTAATAAATCTTATTGTATTCATATCTATATTGTTATATATCTGTATAATAGTCACAAGAGTAATAACAACAACAACAAGCCTTTATCACACTAAGTGAGGTCGGCTACATGAATCCTTTTCCTCCATTGCGTCCTATTGAGTGTCATATTTTCATTTAATTCTAATAGATTAAGATCATTTTTTATACAATATGTCCAAGTCTTTTTAGGTCTACCTCTACCTTTCTTAACATAAGTCGAATCTAAAATATCTACTCTCCTAAAAGAATCATCAGGTGGTCGACGTTTAATGTGAACAAACCATCTAAGACAACTCTCTATAATCTTGTCCACCATTGGAGCTACACCAACCCTATCACAAATGTATTCAGTTTGCATTTTATCAATAAGTGTAATATAAATAACCGTCCTAAAAGCACCGTCCTAAAAGCATCGTCTAAAAATTATACAAATTAAAGTGTTTCAATATCAATATCTTTTTTAATTAACGTACGGGTATTCTAGCATTCTCCTTCTAATACTATAAAGATGTGACTCCATCATAGTCAAGCATTCACCGACAAGCATATATGCATCGATATATATATAATCAAATTCATACAGTTATCCTATCATACAATATAATATAAAGAATCTATAAATAACATGTTATAATTCGTACAAAAAGGAGACCTAACATTCACATATGACCAATTAAAAAAAAGTATATAAACCTAAATAAACTGATATATGAATTTATAAATATTAATAACTATTAATGTAATTGATTGAGATGAAACAAAAGTACTACTATAAATCTATGAGTAAAAGTACTCACTTCAATTTCGATTAATTTATTCTTTTATTTGTCTTGATGTCGACTTTTCTAGAATTGAAAACTTAAAATAAACGTGGTATATATCATTAAAATTTAATTTATTCATTATTTTAATTAATTATTAAATTTACATTATTTAAGTAATAACTTCCATCGTTTTACTTTATGAAATCCAAATTACTATATCTTTCTATTAAAATTCATTAATTAAATTACAATATAAACCCAAATTTACCATATCGAAGTTTGTTAATGTCAATCTTACTACTCTATTTCTCACACTTCGTCTTCTATTCCCCTCTAATATAAAATTCTAACCAAAAGTCCTAATTTAATAAATTTTTTTATTAACATTAATATATATATATATATATATATATATATATATATATATATATANATTTTACCTTTAAAGTCCTGATCGAGCCCTAAACGATGTGAAAATTTTCTTCTACCCTTATTGACGCGATTCTACCTCCATACGCACGAAGGCTCCTTCCCCTCAATTTCCTTCAAGTGGCCGCACAACACTGACGTCGGCTCCTATTCTGCTTGACATCAATGCCACCTCTCGACGTCGGCTAGGTGAAAGCTCCGACTTATGCTCGTCTTCTCCTGCACTTGAATTCTTTGCTCTCTCACCTCACGAGAGCTTGTCTTCTCTCGTTCAACCAGAATGTCGCAGTCCTTTCCTACAAAGCCACTTGACCTTCAAGTAAGTCGATTGTGACAATATATAGAGCGATATGACCCTTATGTTTTCCCAACAACTCGCATGCTCTCCCCCTCTTCAGTTCTCTCAGGTATTCGAGATGTCACATAAATTATAATTTAAATATATTAAAGGAAATTTATAATTAGTTATGCAATAATCGGAAAAAATAAATTTAATTTCTACAGTCCAATCGTATGTACCCATCTTGATTGACTCCAAGTCTCAGACCGAATTGTGACAAAAGTCAAAAGAATAATTACAAAATAATTAATAATAATAAAATTGAAATGTTAAGTTAACTCTAACAAAGTAAATATGTTAATTCAGGCAAATTGATGCAACCAAGATTATAGAAGAGGGGAATCCATTAGACAACGAAGTGCTGCCTATTATAAATGTGAACACGAATGCCCTGACCCAGATGATAAGGATGATGAAGCAATTAATTTAGGAGTCCAGACCGCAGCTTCGTGTTGTTATGGATAAGTATTTAAAAATATTTTAAGATCTGTGTCTACCTGTGCTCCAAAGAACTAAAGATCCAATTGAAGCGGATAACTGGTTGATAATGATAGAAAAAATATCAGACAATATGATACGTCCAGATGAAAGAAAATACCATTAGGTACTTTTGTGTCTGATGAGGACAGAAAACATACTAGAAAATATGCATGTTCGGATGAAAGAAAAGTACCATTAGCTACTTTTGTGCTGGATGTAAAAACCGTCGGAACAAGCTAGAGAACATGCCCAATATGGTGATAAGTTGGGAGGACTTTGCAGAGTTTTTCAAAGAAAGATTTATATCTCTATCCGCTAGAAGACATATGAATGAAAAATTCATCAATTTGGTGCGAAGAGAGAAGACAATTATACAGTATGAAGTAGAGTTCACTGCACTATCCAGACATAAACCGTAGTTGATAGCTACTGTATAGGAGAAATGTTATAGATTTTTTTCTGGAATAACGGATTTGATCAGGAAGCCATTGGTGCCTTTGGAGATTGATGACTACTCAGTGTTAGTAGAGTGAGCTAGTCAAGTAGAGATTGATTTTCAGGTTCTTCAGAAGCCTAAGAAGACACACAATAGAAAAAGTATGATGAAAGAGGGCATGTGGATCAATCAAGGAGATTTAGGGTCCGTTTGGGCCAGCTTATTTAGTGCGGTGGCGTTTTGAAAACGCACATGACCTATTTGGGTAATCTATGTTTTGGCAGCTTATGCGTTTTGAAAATACTGAAAGCAGCGCTTTCACACCGCACCTAGATAGGTGCGGTGGTGGCTTTCTAGCAGTGGTTTAACTTTTCCAAAAAAAATTAAAAATTTGTAATAGCCACCGCACCTAGCTTATCAGCAGATTATTTTTAATCAGCTTATCAGCAAATTATTCAATAAGCTGCAGCTGCCCCAAACAAACCCTTAATGGAAAGAAGTCCCAAGTTCAATTCTGATGGATTTAGTAGTGGCACTATTCGGAGTACTAAAATCATGTATGTAAAATGTGGAAAACAACATAAAGGTGAATGTTTGATGGATTCTCATACTAGTTACTAGTGTCATCAGTCTTGCCATAAAACTAAATATTGTCCTTCTCTTGAACAGAAAAAACATTGAAGAATATAAATTAGTTGGAGCTCCTTCACAGAAAACTTCAGATGAGCAGAGAAGGAGTTTACAGTTTCAACTCTTACTCAAGTTCAACTAAGACAACCTATTCGACCTCGTATTTATTCCTTTGCTAGTAGAAAGCTTGAAGAACCTACTGCTAATGTTAATGCTACTAGGGATTAATGAGTGTTATGTTTTATCACATGTTATAAGAGTCATTCTAATATATTTATTTTTCAGAGAATGTGTATTGTTATTACGTTACCATATTTTAGATATGATGTTCTTGTTTCAGCTGATTGGGGAAGTTAGTTAAGTCATTTTAAAATAAATCATTATTTTATTGTATTCATGTTTCATGTTATTGAATGAAATTTAAACATCTTCAAGAAAATTATGGATAAGTGAAGTTTTACCCAATTAATGCGAAACGATTTGTGATTTATTTATAAATTTTAAGGACAAAATTTTATGATGAGAGATTGTAATAACAAAAAAAAAATTTAATTTCCACCATCTAACCGTTTGTACTTGCTTTGGTCAATTCTAAGTCATGGGCCGGGTCATGACAAGTTATGTATTTTTAATAAACTTGTAAGATTAATAGGTAAGGTGTTATGTCAAATTTAAAATGAAAGGCTACAATCTTCAAATATAATTTGGTAACTACTTGCGCATAAAAATTAATTAAACATAATTAAAACATGTGATAAAAATTCATTAATGAATATTTTTTTGTATTAGGTATCAAACCAAAGAAGACAACAATTTAGGAGTATAAACAGAGAATTGAATCTCTTGATATCGATGTGAACACTCTTACTAATTGGATGAATATTTATTAAAACTTATTTTGGTTGTAGAGCATTACTTTGTTTCATTTGTTCATCAATATTATTAGTCATATCAATATTAATGTTTTAAGTCCATTAACGCGATAATTTTTATTTATTATAAATTAGCCATATCAATATAAATGTTTCAAGTCTTTATCAATAAAAATGATACGAATTTTAGTGAGAGATTGTATTTGTATGTTGACTGATGGAGTAACCCCCTTATGATACTACTTTGGAATGTTAATGTACAAGCCCACGTAATTTAGGCAGCCTATACGTGGTGTCGAAGCCTCACATGCATGCAAAACACCTCTTTTCTCGGCGATGGCACGGCTCTTCTTCCCTTTCCCTTCAAACGAACACTCACACCAAGCATGCACTGGTGTCGTCTCTCTTCTAGCAAGCACCGGCACATGATTGACTAGAGTTGCATCTTCTCCAACACTGTTCCACTATGCTTCTTCCTTCTTTCTTGTCTCTCGTTCTCTCTTTCTCTCTCTCTTTGCTTACTGTTATTATTTACAATTATTACAAATTCATCATCCGCTACTATGATCACTGAAAATAATCCTCATATCCTTGAAACATCTAAACTCCATCCTATTTGTGATCACAGTGAAAATAATATATCTCGGCAGCTATCTAATTTAACTTGGAGTTTTTAGAAGATTAATTGTATGATGGATCAGAGATTCCGTATCTTCATAAAAGATGGGATAAAAGATATAAGAAAACTATCAAAACTCACCTGTATCTACAAAGATTCAAGCTAGCTTGAAGCTAGAGTTCCAAATGAAAAATTTTTATAACTTCTACGATGCTTCACTCTTAGACTTATAATCTCTCTGCATTATTATGATTTATTTTTTTTTTCTCTAGCAATTCTTGCTAAGACTGCCTCACATGGAAATATTTTGTGATAGGTTCAACAATTCCAGATATTCAATATCGCAAGATCTTGCCTAGTGACTTGGAAGTGCAGCTGATAGAACCGCGTAAGGATGAAATGACATTTCTACATGAGCAAATTCGGTAGCATTTACACATAAAAAAGAATATCATAATTTATTTTTCTCAAATAGCATTTGGATGAAAAAGAAAAAAAACGGTAGTACCAAAAATTGAATTAAAATTGGTAGAACAAGGAAATGCAAGCGTCGAATCAAAATGACTAACAGCAAGAAAATAAACCTAAATAAACAATCACAAAATCGGAGAACACAAACCATTCCCAATAAGATAATCATCACTAACATAGTTTACAGTAAAATAAACTAGAAACAAAAGCAACGAAGTAATAGAACAATGATCACATGATTCTCATCAAAAGAGCTAAAAATTAGATCTTATAAGAAATCCAAACTGAGATAGCATAGTCAACCAGAGTGCATGGCATTTTCAACCTCATTAGATAAAAAAATTAAGAAACCCGAGAACATTCAGTTGGGAAAGCAAAAATTTTTATGAACAGAGAATTAAGTGCCCGTACTCTTCTAATTTTTTTAAGGAAATGAGAGAGGATTTGAATGGATTTTCATATTTGACCAAACCAGAGCATATCAATTATGTTACTACTGCTGGAGTCTGTTTCTGCGAGACCGCAGCAGGCGCAGTCCAGACAGCTTGGTCCAGACGATTCAAGGGCCAACGAGCCCTCCTTTGCTTGGGGTTGCCACACACCTTGTGAGAGTCATTCCTTAGTTACCCTAGTATTATATATGTTGTTTAATCGTATTTTAGGTCACTTTTTCGTTGTATTTTTTGTTGTGACAGCCATCAACGTCTCCAGGTTCTCCCTTCTAGGGTTGTATCTAATCCCAAGGTGGTGATTATCCTCGACTTTTCCATCCTCCGCAACCTCCCGTCCGTTATCACCATCATCATGCTCGCTGCAGACTACCCAAAAACAGCCCTGTCACTGTTTCCTTACAGGCCGCCCCTCCTCCTTGTCACCCTACCTCCTCTACACTTCCAGCCACCAGAACCCCACTTTCCATTTACTGCTGTTCCCACACCCCTTCAGTGCCCCATTATACCAGCACCTGTTAGCCGCCGCACTCCATTGTCCTGCAGCCCCACCTTACCTTCCCTTCTGCAGTTCAGCCAAACACCTCACTGCCACTCCCTGCAACAATCANGCCATTTACTGCGGTTCCCACACCCCTTCAGTGCCCCATTATACCAGCACCTGTTAGCCGCCGCACTCCATTTTCCTGCAGCCCCACCTTACCTTCCCTGATGCAGTTAAGCCAAACACCTCACTGCCACTCCCTGCAACAATCACTCTCCAGCCAGATGCCATCCCACAGCAGACCCGCCTCCCACCATTCGCCCATCTCACTGACCACCACCTTAGGGATGCAGTGTAATTGCATCCCAATGTGTGTTTTTATTTTTCCCTTTCNTCCATCTCACTGACCACCACCTTAGGGATGCAGTGTAATTGCATCCCAATGTATGTTTTTATTTTTCCCTTTCNACAACCTCCCCTCCGCTATCACCATCATCATGCTTGCTGCAGACTACCCAGAAACAGCCCTGTCACAGTTTCCTTACAGGCCGCCCCTCCTTGTCAACCTACCTCCTCTACCCTTCGAGCCACCATCTCAGCCACCAGAACCCCACTTGCCATTTACTGCTGTTCCCACAGCCCATCAGTGCCCCATTACACCAGCACCTGTTACCCGCCGCACTCCATTTTCCTGCAGCCCCACCTTACCTTCCCTTCTGCAGTTCAGCCAAACACCTCACTGCCACTCCCTGCAAAAATCACTTCCCAGCCAGCTGCCATCCCACTGCAGACCCGCCTCCCACCATTCACCCATCTCACTGACCACCACCTTTGGGATGCATTGTAATTGCATCCCAATGTGTGTTTTTATTTTTCCCTTTCAAGTGAGTTTGGCTGTAATCATCTAGTTGTTTTCAATAATAATATTTATTTTCCTACTTTTGTTTGAGTTAACTTTGGTATCATTTAGAATAAGAGCTAGTCTAACCCTAGTCCTATCCTAGGGTTGCACAAAACAGCCCCCCAAAAATTTTTTCTACCTCCCATTCCACTCAAACCACCCATACACCCTATCCCACCTACCCACACCCAAATCATAATCATGACATTCAGAAGACACTTATCGGACGTTGGTCAAGAGTTTCATGGAAGAGATAAAGCGACAACTCCGTCGAATGCTATAAATACTAGATGTAATTAAGGAAAGAACCCATGGCGATTGGAGAGGTCGCCGTCAACTGTGATAATGAGCTCTGAAGGGGAGAGCGAAACGAGCATCTAAATCCCTTTCGTAGGGATGATTTCAATGAAGAGGATGATCGATCACTCTGCTTCGAGATCAGATATCTGAGGAAGCAGAGAGAAGAAGTGTCTATTGGAGGATACAAATTCTTATGAGTGAAGGTGGATCTACCAGATTTCGAGGGAAGAATGAATCTGGATGAATTTGTTGAATGGTTGCAAGCCGTCGAGAGGATCTTTGAATACAAAGAGGTACGAGCTAACAGAAAAGTGAAGCTCGCTACCATAAAGTTGATGAAGAGCGCCTTTTGTAATTGGAGGCATTCAGATGAACACTACAAAGATAGAGGCAGCTGTGAGTTGGACACCCCCATAGTACTTTACTGAGTTGAGACAATTTTTGGGTTAGCATCCTTTTAAAGAAAGTTCCTCGAGAGCTTTGGCACTAATACAACGCCCCTGACAGTGCTCTTAAAAGAAGAGAATTTCCAAGGCATGAGAGCAGAGCCTCAGTGTTAGTCTTAGCAGATTTTAACAGATTTTTCGAGATGGAATTTGACGCTTCAAATTGTCAGTTGCCAAATTAGAAATTGTCGGTCGCCGAAATGGATATCCCGACGCCCGGTTTTAAAAAATGTTTAATTTAATTTATATATATACAATTTAGAAAAAATAACATTTCAATTTTTAAAAATACAAGTCTGAACCGATCTCATATCTGCAATAATATAAATGATCGAGCACAACACTGCATGCAATATATCTACCTCGAACGATAGATACACTACTTGTTGGTGATGCTCGATTAAATAAACTAAAGAATTTATAAGGTCCGTTTTAGTCTGTGAAAAAACAATTTTATGTCGATCGACAAGTTCCCCTATCTAACATGGAAGATTATATATGGTTTATATTACTTGGGTTCTTAAAGCTCCCTATAGAGACAAGCTCCTATAGTTAATTATATCTTAAATGACCTAGGTCATCTAAGAAAACTCTTGATTTAAATTAGAAAATGTTGTCTTCAAGGAATTCAAAAGAATATAACTTTTCAAAAATCGAACAAAGATGTGTCAAATTGGGATGACTCAAATTTGGAACATTGTTATGAAATCCAAAGGAAGAGAACTAGGAGTCTTCACAGATCCTGAAGGAACCTCAATAACTTTCCAAGTTATTGTATGGTTTGGTTTCAATTTCGAGAAGGAAATTATTAAATGTTTCATCATGTCATTTATTATTAATTAGAATTTACATTTGTATGATGCGATCACATAAAAGACTGGAAGATAGAAGGATTTATGTCATGACGAACGACACCCTCGAAATCCTAAAACGAGTTAAAACTTAAATTGCACAACATGATTGTGCAAATACCTAAAGATAAAGTGGGGATTTATGTTGCACTAGGCAAATAACCACGAAACCATATGGCTAGTTGTTTAATTCTAAGGAAAGATCTGTTATTGTAGATCCACTTGCAGTGCTACCCACGGAGTTAGCACCGAGCTCCAAGCTCCTCGATCAAGTAGCATTCCTAGAGTCTAAGGTTCAAAGGTTTGAATGACAAGTTTAGTTCAAAATAGGGGGTTAAAGTTGATTAGAGCGACACCGGTTAGGATCTCACGGTTCCCTCATTTCGGTACCACTATTTTCTTTTAAATTTACTTGGCTTAAACGAGTTGCTAAACTAATTTAAACCGGGAAGATCTCGTTAGCAACCGTGGGTTACCTCATCCGAACGACTCCCGTAAATTCAAAAGAACGTATTATGAAGTTGTATTTCAAAGGATTTATGATTATTTTTAAAGGGTTTAAATTTAATTTTGAAAATTATTGATTATTTTTTTTTAAAATGGTTTCATTTTGCAGGTGAAGTAACATCCAAAATCAAGCATGTATAATATTTTAAAGCAAGAATAAATTGCAGCAAATAAAAGGACAGAAAGTAAATAAATTTTAATGGCATACATGTCATTTTCTCGTTATTCCTGCTGAAAAATTGGCTTTTACAGTATATATATGATTTTGCAGGAAAAGGAAAACAAGAAGAGCAGTTGAAGATGTAGTTATCAAACCCTAAGTCATGACTTGATGAGTCTCTAAAGGTCTTAGAAGATGATTTACTTGAGTAAAGAATAATAAGTCCAATTGTCCTTCAAAACATCCAAAAGGTCATAAAAGTGTTTAGGGAGAGAACCCTAACAACCTTTAAATCCTTTTGAAATATTTTGAGTTCATTTGAACTTATTATGTTGTTCAATTAATTATTCCAAATTTTAAATTTAGTTTCACATAAATTAATATACCCTATGCTCAGTGAACCTAATATTTTAATTATTTTATGAGAAGGGTACTCAAATAATAAGTTGATGTTTCATTTAAGAGTTATGTGAATGAATGCCCTTAGCACAAGCTTAAGCTATTAAGGATCTCATGCCCACAGGTAAAGCTGGGTTCATAGTGTTTTTAAAATGTTTATAATGTTTTCTTTCCTAAACCTCATTAAGAAAATTCAAGTTGAGCCTAGTGCACTACTAAGCCTTTAGGATCTCATGCCAACACTTAAAGTGAACTTACAATGATTAAATATTAAATTAGGTTAAGTTCAATTCTTTATCAAAATCATGTCTTATCATCAGATCATCAATAAGCTACTTTAGATTAATGAATTATCATCTTCCAAACATGAACCCACCACCTTAGAATCATTTAATTTAACTGACCCCCAAATTGTAATAACTAAGAAAAATTATAATTATTATTTTATTGTAAAAGAGTGAGAATTTGATTTCTACCATTTTTAGTCTCTTATATTTCAATCATCCAAAATAACTTGACATAATCAATATTACCCTTTTACCATTTTTAATCAATCCTAGGCATTAAGAATCCAAAATTATCTTGCCCCTAGGACTCCTCCCTTCATAACTCATTAAATACAACTCAGATGACTTTGAAGTTTTTTAAGTACCCCTCTCATGGGTCAATTAAAATATCATAGGAGAAAATATGATTTTTCCAATTTCTACTTAATTTATATAATTTATTTTAACTTAAAAATAGGATTTTCAATAGTAATTTATTTAACTAATTAAAAGAAATTTTTTGTTCATGGGAAAATTATTAGAGGTGCACTTAGATCAGAGGACCACTTGGATAAAATTTCATGATTTACAAACTATATTTTAATAATTATAATTATTTCGAGATTTTTAATGATTATTTAAATAGAAAATATATTTAAATCACAAAAATTAATTTTTATATTTTTATTAAATCTTCGTAAGCCAGAGAACTCAGAGAAATAAACTTTTCATTTTTGTGATTTTAAATTTATTTATTATAATCATTTTAATAAAAATTTAGAGAAAATACATTTTTAGTCTTTAGAAAAATATAATTAACTTAGAAAAATCTGAAAAAATATTCTAATAAGTCTCAAGTGGTCAAGAAGCAATTAGGAACATTTTAGACCATTTTTGTATTTTTAAAATTTTTAATTATTTTTCATTATTTTTAATTCAAAAATAAGCTCAAAAATAAAGTATTTCCTTTAATATAAATTTTATTTTTCCTAAATGGTTATGATCACAAGGAACTCAAAAAATCACTTTTCATATATCTTCTAATAATATTTAATTTAATATAGTTATTTTAATACAAAAATGTCATTTTACTTTAAAAATCAACTTTAGTGATAAATATACTCCAAATTAATTCCAAATTTTTTCAATGAGTTAGTGTGATTATTCTTTACAATGTGGAATTGATTTTGTTAAATTTTGAATAATATTTTATTTAATTAATTTATTATAAGATTTATACATTTAATTAACTATAAAAATATAAAAAAATTACTTAAATCCATTTTATATTTTTCCTATGATCCTCTAACTAGGGAAACCTACCAAAATTAATTCCATAATTTTCTAATTTATTCTTTTGTTTATAAAATTANCAACTATAAAAATATAAAAAAATTACTTAAATCCATTTTTTATTTTTCCTATCATCCTCTAACTAGGGAAACCTACCAAAATTAATTCCATAATTTTCTAATTTATTCTTTTGTTTATAAAATTATTTTAAGCCAAAATAGGCAACTAGGCTTGAAAATTAGGGTTTCAAAGATAGAGATGCTCAAGCCTTGAAAAAACCAAAGAACACCCCTATTAACATGAGGAATCAACCCCTAAAAATTCAAGTCATGGTGATTATCATTTAACTAATTAAAATTAAAACATTACAGAGAGTATTTAATTAATTAAAAATTAGAGAGACATCAAATAATTTTTTATTTTTATTCCATATTATTCTCCTCGGTTTACTGAGCAAGAGAGTATTTTATTTTATCTTATGATTTTTCCACACAAAGATATGCATTTCCTAAGTTTATAAAATTAACTAAATCCTAAAAATCATATTTTCCTACTTAAACGCGTAGCGCTGATTGTGTCCTCGTATTGGTCGAAGCTCCACGTGTCGCTTTCTGGTTCAAAGTCGTCATCTGACTCAGCCGCCACGCAAGCCGCGCTTTATGTCTCGTTCTTTCGTCCGCGATCTGGATCGTCCAAANAAGTTTCCAAAAAGAGTAAGGGATCAACTAAGCATATTTGGTCAAGGGTTAAAGCTGTGAGTGTAAGTGAGGGGTATCAAGCGTGTGTGTGTGTGAGACTGACCAAGACCACATCACCCAGGATCAACCCTAAGGCCAAACAGTCATATGGGGACTCCTCTTGAGCTTCCTCATATTGGCTCCACCTACTAAGTGCTAGAGGCTAGAACCAACATGTGAAACTTTAAGATGAGCAAGGAAGAGTTAAGAATTTCTAATGATAAGGGTAGCACCAATAGTCCTCTAGGAATAATCAACAGGAAAGTTCTATGGCTAGATCATAGGCTTCTAAGGAAGAAAATAGGCCTCAACTAAAAGTGAGGTCAACACAAATGTGGGGATCGAAAAATTATTGAGCCGCTGTAGCCTTCTTCAGTGAGAAGTTGAATGAGTCAATAAGAAAGTATTTGACATACAACAAAATGATTTATGCTATTGTGAGGGCTCTTAACCACTAGGATCAGTACCTACTGACAAACGAGTTCACCAAATTCACGAATCAAGACTCTTAGGTTCTTGAACAATCAGAGCAAGTTGAAGGTTGGGCATGCTTCCTGGGTTGAGTTCCCAACATCGTTACAATTTGTGCTCAAGCACGAGGTAGGAAGACAGAATCGAATTGCCAA
>JXCR01145617.1:113326-136472 GCA_002079205.1 Phalaenopsis hybrid cultivar
AGAGAGAGAGAGAGAGAGAGAGAGAGAGAGAGAGAGAGGCAAGGGAATAAAGGGGAAGCGGCAGGAAAGAAACTCGTCCATGGCTGGGAAGGTTTTAGAGTTTAGACAGAGGAGAAACAAGAGCATGCAATGAGGTGTGAGACTTCCACGGTTTCTATTTCAAAAAAGTCATTGACATTTACAGATTTTTACTTGCAAATCTTTGCACATTTTTATAATGTCATCAGCATTCTGCCCAAAACTCTTGAACAGGCATCAACCAAGCAAAAAATTTAGGGGGCTTCAGTCAACTGTATAAAGATCATAATTAGCAACTAGTAGAACATCTCCGTTAAAAAACTCCATCAAATTCACGCATACAAAGGTAGCTGGAAGAGGAGCAGCTAGAAGGAGCCCGTCAAGACANAGAATCCTCTGACCAAGGAAACCTACCAAATTTAATTCCATAATTTTCTAATTTATATTTTTGTTTATAAAATTATTTTAAGCCAAAATTGGCAACTAGGCTTGAAAATTAGGTTTTCAAAGATAGAGATGCTCTCAAGCCACGGAAAAATCAGATAACACCCCTATTAACATGAGGAATCAACTCGTAAAATTTCAAGTCATGGTGATTATCATTTAACTAATTAAAATTAAAACATTACAGAGAATATTTAATTAATTAAAAATCAGATAATTTTTATTTTTATTCCATATTATTCTCCTTTGTTCACTGAGCAAGAGGGTATTTGTATTTTATCTTATGATTTTTCTACACAAAGATATGCATTTCCTAAGTTTCTAAAATTAAAGAAATCCTAAAAATCATATTTTCCTACTTAAACGCGTGGCGCTGATTGTGTCTTCGTACTGATCGAAGCTCCACGTGTCGCTTTCTGGTTCGACGCTGTCATCTGACTCAGCCGCCACGCAAGCCACGCTTTATGTCCCGTTCTTTCGTCCGACGCGATTTGGATTGTCCAAATGATACATGCGGAAACAGATGACATCCGTTCATCGTCCCCGGTCGTCCTAACCCGAAATCCGTCCATACTAAAACGCGTGGGTGAGCTCGATACTCAACCAAGTCACATAGAGTTTGTTCCTACACCTTCATCTACTCAAAGCGAACACATTTGTACGGTTGCATGCTCATAAAATTAAACTTCGCTTAACAAATGGTGAAACAGAGCCAAAAATTAGGGTTATTGAAATATATCTTTGCACAAGAGGTGAAGCCTCGATTGGGTGTTTGTGGAAGCTTCAGTAGAGTCTGGCGAACCTCCTGAAAGTGTTAGTTTGATTTGATATAAGCTCCAAATATGATCTCAACCGAAGGGTGATGCGGCCTTGGCCAAAAGCTAGGTTAGGGTGCTCAACAGAGGGGGGTTTTGATAGAGAACTTCCTCTCTTGCTCTGGAGAAGCTCAGGCGTGGTTTAATTTGGAGTTTGAGGGGGTTTAGTGGAATGACCGAAAAAGGCCCTGGATTTCAGATTTAAAATTAGGGCTTCCGGGGTGGGGAGAGGCTGGAATGGTGGGAGTGAGCTTGCCTTGAGTGCTAGAAGGGTTTGGAGACAATTAGGCAAAGTTCCCCTAGGTATGAGCACTCTTCTCATTTGGTCATGGAGAAGGGTGATTTAAATAGAAGGGGAGTTAGGGCTCAATTGGCCAAGCCAGTGGGTGAGCTCTGATGCTGAGGTGGAGGGGAAAAAGAGGCAAGTAACCAATTGGGATTAGCCAACTTAGATGGGTGGAATTTGGGCTCGGTCCCTTGAGGAGGCCCTCAGTTTTGATGTTTTCCGGCGACTAGGCCGGCCGGCCAGGCCAGGACTGGGGGCTAGAGTGGTCAGCGGATCCAAGGGAAATTTTAATTGTGATTGGCTTAGGGGTTTGATGGTTGATAGCATATCTCCCTTGGTTTAGTTATTTAGGATGGGAATCCCCTAATTTGTGGGACCCTTAGTCCATGGCTCATGTAGGGTGGGCTAGGTGGATCTAGCCTGGTTCCTAAAGTTCAGATGGTGATTGTGGTGACCATGGCTTGGTCAATTTGAATGAGTTTGGTTCAACTCAAGCCTTGGGTTGAAAATCATGCCATGAGCTTGGATTTGAGTTTGTGTTTGCCTAGACTTTAAGTTTGGCTCAATTGATTGATCAAATTGACTTGGATAATTGTCATGAAAAGTTTGGAAAAGGAATTGAGTGATTTTGAATAGACTTGAGAATTTAATTTAGTGGAATTTGGCTCATGACCAATTTTGGGGCATTTGGGTTAGACTTGGGTTTGGATTGGGCTAGGTTTAGGTTAGGATCAATTGATGGTTCAAATTGGTCCAAGGGTTTGTAATGAAGAGAAGAAATTTTGGAGTTACGAGGTTCAATTTGAAAGATTTGGACTTAAGTGCAAATTTGGGGATTTTGGCCTAGGTTGGATTTGGGTGAAATTTAAGGTTAGGTTAGGGCCAATTGAAAGTTCAATTTGGTCTAAAGGAATGTTATAAGGAATTTGGAATTCAAAATTGGGGAAATTGGATATAGATAAGGGGGTTCAATTTGAGGAAATTGGGTATATGGTCAAATTGGCATTTTGGTTAGGCTTGGAATTTAGGTTTGAAATTGGGTTCAATTGGGCTTGGTTTTGGTCTCAGTTGGGATTGAATATGATGAAGTTGAGTTTAGAATTGAAATTGGGTGAGATTGAAGTCAATTTGGTTGAAATTGGGGGTGAATTAGGGTATTTAGGCATTTAGGGGCAATTTGGGGATTTTGGTCAAAAAGGGTCAATTTGGTCAAATTGGGTTCAATGAAGTGGTTCAAATTGATTTTGAGAACATTTGGAGTGATTTTGGAGATTTTGAGAATTTCTGAAATTTTTTGGGTATGAATGACATTTTGATAATTTTGGAGATTCTGTGGTATTTTGGTAATTTTAAAAATTTTAGGGTATTTTGGGTAGTTTGGATGGTTTCAAATAGTTTGAAATGATTTTTGGATAAAATTTGGTAGTTTTGGCAATTTTGAGAAAATTAGGGTTTCAAGGAAAATTTGGTAATTTGGCGAAGTTTGGGGGGTAAAAGGCTAAAATTGGGTATTTAGGTAGAATTGGGATTCAATAGGATGTCAATCATGAAATTACCCTTCATGAGCCATGAGACCAAGGGAGACCCCACTTTGGATCCTCCTTGTGCTGGTCTTAGCCAAACCCTAACCTAGGGCTAATGGTACAGGGGACCATCCACATGAGTTTTCAAAAAGAATAAGGGATCAACCAAGCATATTTGGTTAAGGGTTAAAGCTGTGAGTGTAAAGGAAGGGTATCAAGTGTATTTGTGTGTGAGACTGACCAAGACCACATCACCCAAGGTCAACCCTAAGGCCAAACAATCATATGGGGATTTCTCTTGAGCTTCCTCATATTGGCTCCACCTACTAAGTGCTAGAGGCTAGAACCAACATGTGAAACTTTAAGAAGAGTAAGGAAGAGTTCAAAATTTCTAATTGTGAGGGTAGCACCACTAGTCCTCTAGGAATAATCAACAGGAAAGTTCTATAGCTAGATCCTAGGCTTCTAAGGAAGAAAATAGACCTCAACTAAAAGTGAGGTCAACACAAATGGGGGATCGGAAAATTATTGAGCCCCTATAGCCTTCTTCAGTGAGAAGTTGAATGAGTCAATAAGAAAGTATTTGACATACGACAAAATGTTTTATGTTATTGTTATGGCTCTTAACCACTAGGATCAGTACCTACTGACGAACGAGTTCACCAAATTCATGAATCATGAGACTCTGAGGTTCTTGAACAATCAGAGCAAGTTGAAGGTCGGGCATGCTTCTTGGGTTGAGTTCCCAACATCGTTACAATTTGTGCTCAAGCACAAGGTAGGAAGACAGAATCGAATCGCCAATG
Source organism: Phalaenopsis hybrid cultivar (assembly GCA_002079205.1). NCBI lineage: Eukaryota > Viridiplantae > Streptophyta > Magnoliopsida > Asparagales > Orchidaceae > Phalaenopsis > Phalaenopsis hybrid cultivar. The sequence continues at coordinate 117,219 of JXCR01145617.1, forward strand.
CCTCGAGTCACCACCACTTGCTGATCACCTCCATGCATGCTAAAGTTGTGGAGTTCGAGGTGGCGAAGGATTTGTACAAGGCAAATACAGATTCAGGGAGATATGGGAACAATGTCAGGAGAAGTTGACAAAACAGTACCACAGAGCTGATGGCTACCTATTCCACCAGAACAGGTCGTGTATTCTCGGATGATTATTGAGGGAGTTCATCATTCAGCAGAGTCGTGATGGGGGATTAGCCAGTCATTTTACTCTCGCCTTGATGAAAGAACATTTTTTTTGGCTCGCACATGAGAGATGTGGAGTAGTATGTCAAGCAGAGCAGAGCTTGTCACCTGGCCAAAACTAGAGGATAAAATACAGGATTATCAGTACCAGGGGATCCTTGGATAGATGTAAGCATGAATTTCGTGGTGGGTCTTCCGAAGATAGAGGCGCGAGAATTCGAAGATGGTCATGGTTGACATGTTCTCAAAGATGGATCATTTTGTGCCTTGCCACCGGGCTCTAGATGTGTCACCTGCAGTTGACCTGTGCTTCAGGAAGATCATGAAGCTGCACAGATACCCAAGACTATTACCTCTGATCGGGATGTCAAGTTTTTATGTCACTTCTGGAGGACCCTATAGGGAAAACATGGCACTAAGCATCAATTCAGCTCAGCAGTGTAACCTCAGATAGACGGTCTGACAGAGGTAGTGAACAGAAATCTGGGAAATCTCCTAAGATGCTTCATAGGGAAGAGAATCAAATAATGGGATCTGATTCTTGCCCAAACCGAATTTGGCTACAATAGGATTGTGAGTTAGATTATTTGATGCACCCCCTTTAAGATCGTGAATGAACACAACCCACTCACTCCACTGAGTTGGTACCACTTCTTCCTACTTTTGAGGCTAGTGTAACACTAAGGCGCACATACAAAAAATTCAGAGGCCACAAAAAGAGGCTGGAAAAGATATCACCAAACAAAACTGCAAGTACTATGCGCAAGCTAATAAATCGAGAAAGAAAGTAAACTTTCAGGAAGATCTAATGTGAATCAGATTGAAGAAAAAAAGATTTCCCATGGGATCTTTTTGGAAAATCAAGCCTAGAGCAAATGGACCTTTTAGAATCCTCAAGAAGTTAAATGAAAATGCCTACAATATTGATCTGATAGGGGATTATAATATTTTTGCCACCTTCAACGTTGTCAAACTGACATCATACTATGAAAAGGCAGAAGCTTAGGCGGATAAAGTTAAATCTCTCCCAACGTCGGAGACTGACGCGGGTGTTTATTTCCGAGGAGACCACGCTCAAACTGGATGACTCAAGGGCCAACCGACCCTCTTATTTGATTAGGGTTGTCGCCCACCTTATTGGGGCGGCCCCTTAGTTACCCTAGTATTGTAAATGATGTTTCTTCTTGTTTTAGGTCAATTTTTCATTGGCTTTCTGTCAGGAAAGTCTTCGGCGTCTACAAATTTTCCCTTCATCCAAGGGTGAGTGGTGCTTTGACTGTATCTTATTCCAAGGTGGCGATTATCCTTAACATTCCAATCCTCCGCTACCACCATCACCGTACTTGCTGCAGACCACCCAGAAACAGCCATGTGACTATTTCCCTGCAGGCCGCACCTCCTTCCCTAGTCACCCTACCTCCTCTACCCTTCCAGCCACCATCTCCTTGTCGTCTTGCCACTGTCCAGCCACTAGAAGCTCTCTTCTCATTGACTGTTGTTCCCACACTCCATCACCGCCCCACTTAACCGGCACCTGTTGCCTTGCCACGCTTCACTCTTCCTGCAGCACCACCTTACCTTCACTTTTCCAGGTCAGCCAAACACCTCCCTGCCACTCCCTGCAGCAATCACTCTCCAGTCGGCTGCCATCCTACAGCAGCCCTGCCCCCAACTTTCCATCCATCTCACCGACCATCACATTTGGGATACACTATAGTTGCATTAGTCCGTGTTTGTTATTATTTTTACTTTCAAGTGTGTTTGGTTGTAATCACCTAATTATTTTCAGTTATAACATTTGTTTTCTTATTGTTATTTCGGTTAATTCAAGTATCAATCATAATGTCCAATAGCCAGAGGCGATTCGAAGATCTTATTTTCAGTAGATAGTTGCATGAGTTTCTACAAAAAATCCAGAGATTTACAACTCTAACACGATAAAGGGCAAAAATATGCAGGTATGTGTTTGATAGAAATGAAAGAATATTATTTTGAATAATATAGTTGGATTATTTCAGTCTAAGATTATGACAGTCAATTCCGGCCACTTTACTTGTGATTCAATGTGCTTTCAAGTTCTATTAGCGGATAAATTTTGCACAGTAATATACACAACAAGGCAATAGAAAATAAACTTGCTGAAATGATACAATCATGCAATCAAGAATAGGTTGAAATCCACGTTGTCCTCATGGTACAAAATACTTTCAAGTATCTCTGAAGCAATTATTATATCTATCATGCAGATAAATATCTACAAAAGCATATGCTTACATTTTAAAAAAGCGGCATTTACATACATACCGCCCATTTCTTATGTATTAATACAGCTAACACCTAAACAATGCTTTTTATATTTATACCGCTCAAAATGTTCCATATCACATCAAAATAACATTTTAACTTTTAAAAAGTGCATACACCTTTTCTTGCACAGATAAGGTGGTGTGTATGTAAAAATTGAATTTTAGGTATTAGACATGTAAATACATAAGAATTGTGTGGTATGCATGTAAATCTTCCTTACAAAAATCACACACAAAGTTGATGTCATCAAAAGAAATTGATATCCAGTGCTCCCGAAACACATGTTAACAGAATGACATTAGTCATTCTCAACAAAAAAAAGAACAACCAAATGTTGAACATGGCATTAAAAAGCAAGCAAAGTAGATTTTACCTCGAGTGCTCTGTCCAACTCTTCTAGATATTCCTTTGTTCTAGTACCGCTCTTTATCCATGAAAAAAGAAACAGAAAAAAATAATAAGTTTCAACAAAACGTGCAACCTTCACTTAGATCGCTAATGCAACTGAAAATTCCTTCGCAAAATTCTGCAAAAAACAAGATTTAGGAAAAACAGAATCAAAATCATTACAATTTAGCCTTTTCAACAATTTAGGCTTTTTTTCCTCTAAAACAATCTTACTCGTTACATTTTGCCAAATAAAAAGCAAAGCTTTACCTGAATCTGCCAAATCTTCAGATAAGAAAGAATACATGATCGTTAAATTATAAAAATAAAAAAATAAAATTAAAAAAAAACTACAATTGATTTTTTAACAAGTTATACTGAGAGAGAAAGAGAGAGAGAGAGAGAGAGAGAGAGAGAGAGAGAGAGAGAGGTTAGGGAATAAAGGGGAAGCGAGGCAGGGAAGAAACTCGTCCATCGCTGGGAAGGTTTTAGAGTTTGGACAGAGGAGAAAAGAGAGTATGCAATGCGGTGTGAGACTTCCACGGTTTCTATTTCAAAAAAAGTCATTGACGATTACAGATTTTTATTTGCAAAACTTTGCACATTTTTATAATGTCATCAGCATTCTGCCCAAAACTCTTGAACAGGCATCAACCAAGGAAGAAATCTAGGGGCTTCAGTTAACTGTATAAGGATCATAATTAGCAACTAGTAGAGCATCTCCGTTGAAAAAACTCCATCAAAGTCACGCATACAAAGGTAGCTGGAAGAGGAGTAGCTAGAAGGAGCCCGTCAAGACAAAACTAGTCACTGTGCTCCATCATAGGTAGACACCAAAGACCTCGATGTCTCCATGGCTGTTCATGTCTGCAGTGGGAATTCCCTTCATGGCTGTTCATGTCTGCAGTAACAATTCCCTTGAGGAAGGGAGGGAGGGAGGATGGGAGAAAGAGAGAGTGAGTATGAGAGAGAGAGAGAGAGAGAGAGAGAGAGAGAAATGATGATGGTAGCTAACAGATCCATACAACCTGTACATTTATCAATCACAAACCTGGATGCAATTTGAACTTTTGTTCATACAATAACAACATCATTAGGATGAAAGACCAAATTCCAATTTTCTTAAGCAAGGATCAATTATATGCTTTTAGAAAAATAACCGAACTGTTGAAGGGTAAAAGTGAAAGAACAGTTTACTTTTTGCCCAAAACTAAACTTACCACTAACTCAATTTTCTGGTCAATGTACCTTCTTGCCTCGTAATCCTGAAAATGATAAGAGAGTTAGCTATTTCAGAATTTAAATTTAGAAGATAAATACAGAATTTTTGTATGGAGAGGCAGAAGCCATTGAAGTATGTATAAAACATGAATAAAAGGGTAGTCAAGTATTGTTGACAGTATTGCCTGAAATTCCAGCAAAGAACTATAGGGGCAAACACTGATGTCATATTGATGAAACCAGGAAATGAAGCTGAGAAATTGCCAAAGTGAGCCTAAGCAATATGCACCAACTCAAATAAAGCGACTTTCGAATTTTTAGGCCTGACTCACCTAAAGATTCAGTAATATCCTACAGAAAAAATAAATAAATAAATACCCTGTGATTTTTACAAATACTTGCTTGAAAGGACGAATAAGCATATTTGCAAGTATGTTGTATACACCGATTTTATATTACATTAACACTTAAGACTATATAGTCAATTATCATCATTAACATTATCCCAATTATTTGAGGTTGGCTTCATGAATTCCCATTATCCACTCAATTGCAATAGCTGTTAAACCATTTTCTACGAATCATTTTGCATTTCTATCTATATCATATTTGGTTGACCCTTCTTACTTAGCTTTCAATAAAAAATTCAACCCTTCATCATATCTGTACATGTTCTATCCTTCAATAAACATGTCCATACCATTTGTACATATTTCACTGCATTATCTTCAATAGATGTGGCGTGGGCGCATAAAAGAAGCCACAGGAGTAGCATAAAGGGAATTGCAGGCCCACAATCCTTTCGTCTGGACCTGTTTGGTCCAGACCTAGGTGGGTCGATCAGCTCTTCCACGAGGGATTGGCGCCTATTTTCCATAGAAGGATCCAATCCTAGTTATCCGGGCTTATATATGTGAATCCTGTGTTGAGGTTTTCAGTATTGTTGTGTTTCTGCTCAGTACAACCATTGGCATCCCAATTTCTCCCTTCTAGGATTGAATCAAAAGGCGAGTGATGCTCCTAATGTAGCTCATCTAAGGTGGTGATCTTCTTCCAAGGGTTGAGTATCGCTCCAGATGTAGCTTTTTCTCAAGAGAGTATTTATCCTCGAATTCCCATCCTCCGCAACCATCCCCTCGCTATTGTTGTTGCCTTTCCTCATTGTCAAAATCACCGGACAGCACGCTTGTTGTCTTCTTGCAACTCCAGCCGCCAACCACCACCTCCTCCACCAGCTTCCATCCCTTCCAGCCACCTCCCACTTTGTTGCCACTCATTCCAGTCGCATGTCTCCATTGTCTTGCTATATCCCCTCACTGCCGCAGCCACGAGACAACCCTCCCTTTTCAATACCACACATTCCTCGTTGTTGTCGTTGTCATTACCGCTTGCTGCCACCACCCCAAACAATTGTTCTCGGTGGTTTGTTGTTGTTCCAGCCCTCCAACAAACCCCTGTTTGTTGTCTTTTAGCTGGCCAACCTCCACCTTTCCCAACCTCAGCCCACCGCAACTTTCCCTTCCACTTCCTAAAACCATCAACTGCTACGTCACCATCTCCATCTCATCTACTCACCAAACTGACCACCACCTTTGGATACACTTAGTTGTATTTGTTGGTGTTTGTTGTTGTATTTTCTTTTCAAGTGTCTGTGGTTATAATCATATTTCACTTTCGATAATAATATTTTGCTTTTCAATTATTGTTTGGGTTAACTCTAGTATCATTTTGGTATCAGAGCTAGTCTAATCCTAGTCTTATCCAAAGATTCCTAGCATACACCACTACCCAACCCACCTCCACCCAAAAATTTTCTTTTCCACCTTACATCACCCCTACACACCTCCTTCCAGCTACCCACTCCCAAACCCTAATCACGCCATGGAAGAGAAAATTGTCAAAGACCTGAACAGAATGATATGTCACGATGTCCTTTATGAGAAATCGGCAAAAGGATGTCCAAAAACCTCCCATGAAGATTTGCGGTCGAAAATCATCCAACTACAACAGAGGATTGTTGCTTTTGAGAGAAGAAAACCTAGATAGAGTCACCCGTAGTCACAATTATGACTTGCTAGATCAAAGAATTGAGCGAATCTCTTCCACCATGCAGATTTTACGAATGAAGAACCTCCACCCTAAAGATTTGACCTGAAATATTTGAGATGGAGGTATTTTGAAGTAATTGTGGATTTATCATATTTGATTCCTCCTTCGTGAAGTGGGAACCGATGTTATCTCATGAGAAAAGATGGTTTGGCCACCCTCAAGTAATAAATCTGATAAACAAGATGGCTTGGCCACCCGCGGTTCAGCGCCCCACTATAGGGTCGCAGTTAGCGCCCCGCGTTAGGGGCGCTGTTAGTGTCATATTAAAATCAATTAAACGGTATACCCAACAACTACTAATCAAACAAAATGAATGAACCACAGCGTTGGAAATCGACTTAGGACTTTTTGGGGGAAAGAACATTCTATAGTGGGATCTAAATCCTTTTATCTCTCCTGAGTGAATATATTTCAGTGTAGCCCAGAGTTGATTCCTCCTGACATACTTGTTTATCAGATATATCTAACAGAGTACGAGTGGGAGAAGCAGGTTATATATCTACTTGCTCAGCATTTGACTCGTGAGAATTACATTGTTACACAATTTCAACTCTGGTGGTGTCAAAAACCAGGATATGCTTTGGAATTTCAACGCCTACAAGATTGACTTACAGAGAGCTAGCAACATTGTCCCTACCCTCAATGGGGCTGACCTGACTATTATGAGATAGAAGCTTCGACAAATGAGGTCGAAACACTCCCAACCTCGAGAGACTGACATGGGCGCATGAATTAAGTCATTAGAGCGGTGCAAAAGGGGGTCGCAGGCTATCTCCCACAATCTCATTGTCTGGACAGTTCAGTCCATACTAGGAGGGTCAATCGGCTCTTCCATGAGGGATTGGCGCATCCTTTACATAGGGGGATCCAATCCTAACGATGTACGGCTTTTATATGTGATTATGTGTTTTAATTCTCAGTTGTCTTGTTTATGTTCAAGACAATCATCAGCATCTCAATTTTTCCCTTCTAGAGCTGTATCCAAAGAAGGGTAGTGCTTCTGTTGTACCTCATCTTAGACTGTGATTTTCTTCGAAGGGGTCGAGTGATGCTCCAGTTGTAGCTTATTTCAGTGTAGCCCATAGTTGATTCCTCCTAACAGACTTGTTTATCAGATATATCTAACAGAGTACGAGTGGGAGAAGCAGGTTATATATCTACTTGCTCAGCATTTGACTCGTGAGAATTACATTGTTACACAACTTCAACTCTGGTGGTGTCAAAAATCAGGATATGCTTTGGAATTTCAACGCCTACAGGATTGATTTACCGAGAGCTAGCAACATTGTCCCTACCCTCCATGGGGCTGACCTAACTATTTTGATATAGAAGCTTCGACAGATAAGGTCGAAGCACTCCCAACCTCAAGAGACTGACATGGGCGCATGAATTAAGTCATTAGAGCAGTGCAAGAGGGGGTTGCAGGCTATCTCCCACAATCCCATTGTCTGGACAGTTCAGTCCATACTAGAAGGGTCAATCGACTCTTACATGAGGGATTAGCGCATCCTTTACATATGGGGATCCAATCCTAACGATGTAGGGCTTTTATATGTGATGATGTGTTTTAATTCTCAGTTGTCTTGTTTATGTTCAAGACAATCGTCAGCATCTCAATTTTTCCCTTCTAGAGCTGTATCCAAAGAAGGGTAGTGCTTCTGTTGTACCTCATCTTTGGCTGTGATTTTCTTCAAAGGGGTCAAGTGATGCTCCAGTTGTAGCTTATTCTTGAGAGTATTTATGCTCAAATTCCCATACCCTGCGTCCATCCCCTCACTGTTGCTATCGAAATCATCGGACAACACGACGATTGTTTTCCTATAACTGCAGCCGCCAGTCACCACCTCCTCCTTCATCTAACACCATCCCTTCCAGCCATCTCTCACCTTAGTACCAATCACCACCTCCTCCATCTAACACCATCCCTTCCAACAACCTCTCACCTTGTTGTCACTCATTTCAGCCACTCGTCTTCGTTGTCCACTCATCCCCCTTCGTTGTTTCTACCTCAGGACAACCCTCCCTTTCTGTCCCACAGTATCATGCATTCCTCGCCACTGTCGATATCATTCCCGCTAGCTGCCACCACACCAAACAGTTTTTCCCGACAGTTTGTTGTTGTTCCAACCCTACAACGAGCACCTGTTTGCTGTCTTTCAATTGCCCAATCTCCAACTTTCCCCACCGCAGTCCACTGCAACTTCCCCTTCTTCCTCGTACAGCCATCCACTGCCTCATTACCATCCACTTATTGTCCACTCATCAAACCGACCATCACACTTGGATACACTTAGTTGTGTTTTCTTGTGTTTGTTGTTGTATCTACTTTTCACGTGTGTGTAGTTGTAATCACATATTTGCATTTGATAATAATATTTTGTTTCTCTATTGTTGTTTGGATTAACACCATGATACCGGAAAAGAAAGTCGAAACCACCAAAGAAACACAATTATTATTACTAAAATTGAAATGGGTTACAACAACTCGTCAATAGAAAATATAGAATAACAAACACAAAACATAGGATGGCCTCGAAAGTGTATCCCAAAGGCGGTGGATGTTGGCTCAGTAGATTCGGAGGCTTGTGACAGTAAGGGTGGGAGTGGCAGAGGGGACAGTAGGGGTTGGAAGGTGAACTAGAGGAGGAAGATAGCAAGTTAAAGTGGAGGGAGGGTTTGTTGGGCTGTTGGAACGTAGTTTGGAAGGTGGGATAGCAAGCAGGAAGGTGGAGCAGCGGTTGGGAAGGCTCGTCAATACTTTCGGAGGGTGAATAGCAAGCGGGAAAACACTGACAGTGATGAGAAGCGTCGGGACAGCAAGGTAGTTGTTGTAGGGTTGGACAGCAAGTTGCTATAGAAGGAATGGGGAAGTTGTTGGTGGCCGATGACTAACAGAAGTGGAAGAGAAGTAGGGAATATAAAAGTGAAGAAACAATCACCACCTCGGAGTAGGATACAACCGAAGAACCGCCAACCCCTCGGATACTGCCCACAAAGGGGAAAAAAACTCCATATAGGAATCAAAAATCAACACACAGCAAAAACGAACCCTAAACTCTGGAAACAACAAATAAATACTCTTACATGAAGAGGAAAAGGAAAGAAATAAAAAAGGAAACCCCCACACAAAAAAGGGGGGTGGAGGCAAGAAATATCAGAGATTAGCCATTAAAATGTTTCCATATGAAGAAGAAGGGAAAAGGAAAGGGAAGAGGGTCACAGGAGGCTGCTCGCTCCGTTAGGATCCACGCCCAGGCCGCTCAACCAGGGATTCCTCTGGATCGGTCTTTAACAGACTGGTCTTGTTGTCAGCCGGATCAACCGGCTAGCTAAAGTAGCGGAAACTCCAGCATCTGCGAACAGCGGGAAGCCCCGCGTCAATCTCCAGGGGTTGAAGGAGCTTCAACTTCATCTGTCGAAGCTTCTGGTTCTCTCTGGTTCCTGGATCCACTCACTACTGCTCCGCCTCCCAAAGCATTTGAGGAGCATTTCTCACCTACGAGCAGACCTCCTTATCGACCTGTTCTAGCTTGGCATATTTCGAGCCGAAAGTACACCTCAGCGTAGTTCTCCCGAGCCAAATTTTGAGCAAGTAAATATCTCATATGTTTCTCATCTATGACAAGTTAGGCCTCAGCGGGTTTAAGGGTTTGCAAGTGTTTTGGTTAATGGAAGATTCTTATTATCTTCTGGATCTTCTCTTTGACCATTGAAATTTTGGAGAACTGACATCTTCTGCAGTGTTCCAATAACAAGAGCTTCATCCCGGCCCTTCGTTTCTTCATGTGAAATACCGGGGGGGTGTGAGAGTTGGAAGTGCAACCGCCTGTGATGCTATTAGTTGGTCATTACTAAGACCGTCTACTACAATTTTAAACTCTAACATCTACTGATCTGTGTAACTTTTGTATGTCTCAACAAAAAGTTCATCTTCTAGGAGAGCAGGAAACACAATCTCATCAAAAGTCGCATGTTCCTTTTTCACATGGGGAAAAGACAGACGTATCCACGAATAAAGGAGTTTCCCGGGGAAGACATCGTCAAATAAAAATTTTCATTCAAACTGTTCTTCAGTATCTGCGGTGTCCTTACCCCAAGTTTCAATACCATGCTCCCTGAAATACATCACTCCTCTGATTGTGCATTCTGTTTCCACATGTCAAAATTTGTGGCACTTGCAATATTTTTTGGTTTTGAGAGATTTGAAGATTGGTTTCCCTGAATAGTAGCAAGGGGGTCGCTTGGTGATACGGTCTCTCCTTTTCGGAAGTTAGAGCCTGTAACTTTTGGCGGTGGTAAATTGGTAGGAACTGATGATGTGTTTCCTGTTTCATCTTCATATATTATCGTTCTTCCCTTTGACTTTCCAAATCACGGTCGAGAATAACCTCCCACTAAATTTTCTCTTTAATATATAAAAGTCTCTACTGAAGACGACAGAGCTCTCACCATATCTCGTCCCGGGTAGGCTCGGGCATAGATCTCCTTGGTGGCATGATTAATGTTTAGGGATATGAAGGAAAAATTTTTAGTGGAGGTGAAAGAGGGTAAAAAGAATTGGGTCAAGGTTGTTGATTTTAAAAATTCAGTGGACCCATCTTGGACCAAACCACTTTCATGTCCAGAAAATATCTCATCACTCCTATATTCTTTATATCAAATTCAGCGGCAAAGACCTCCTTAATCTTCCCAATCTCCTTTTCACCGCCACCTGTCATGATAATATCATCTAGATAGACGATGAGTATCGCATTTTTACCTCCGTGCGTGCTTTTTGAATAGTGTATGATTTGTTTGCCATTAGATGTACCCATTAGATTTCATGTACTTGGCAAATTTGTCAAATTTAATTCTTGGGGATTATTTGATCCATGACAAGAATTTCTTAGTTTACAAACCATAGATTTATTTGAGTCATTTTCTAGTCCTGTTGGGATTTCCATATATACTTCTTCCTCAAGGTCTCCAATCAAAAACACATTCTTGACATGAAATTGATCAGTTCTCATTTTTTGCTCACTACCAAGAAAAGAATAACTCTTATAGTGTTCAACTTGGCCACTGGAATAAATATTTCTTAATAGTCTATTCCATAAGACTGAATGAAACCTTTGGCCACTAACCTAGCCTTGAACCTCTCAATGTTCCCATCTATTTTGTACTTGACATTGAAGACTCATTTGCACTCAACTGGTCTTTATCTAAAGGAAGCTTCGTGAAGAACCATGTGCTATTTAGATCAAGTGTTTGGATCTCCTCTTCAACTGTGTTTTTTTTCCATTTTGGACTTCGAAGTGTTTCATGAATAGACTTGGGTATCTACAAACTATTAAGATTAGATATAAAAGCTTTATAAGTTGATGATAACTTCCGACGGGTAATATAATCCTGGATAGGTATGAAATTTTATTTGTCTTCCACATTAGTTTCTACCTCTCTTGGAACTTCAGAGATGTATGAGTTCAGGTTTGGTTGTAAACAGTCTTGTGGTTGCATATTGCATTTATCTTGCTCAATAAATTTCTTTCTCCTAGTATACAAACGAAGTTCCTTGTTGCCAATCTAAGGTTGGATTTTCTCAAATGGTGAAACTTGGGAGACGGGATGGAGAGAATAGGTTATGATGACTCCAGATCAGTGTGGGTATCCAAAGTAACGTCTCAAGTTCGATATTCACCCTGACTCTCCTCCTAAATATTAAATTTGGGGTAGTTGGTTTTCAAAGAAGATAACATCCATGGAGTTTTTTTTTTTTTCTTTTTTTTGTAATTAGTGAATAGAACATGTACTTTTTTTTGTTAATGCAAACCCAAAGAAAATACATTTGACAGATTTTAAGTTAATCTTTGTACGATTTATAATATTTTTTTTTTGTAATTAGTGAATAGCACCTGCACTCTTTTTTCTTAAATGCATACCCAAAGAATAAACATTTGACAGATTTGAAGTTAATCTTTGTACGATTTAGTTGGTGAATGTGAACAAAAGAGAGCCAAATACTTTAAGATGATGAGTGGAAGAAAAGACTGACATTAGGGTATTTTTTCATGACAAGAGGGGATTTGAATCAAAGGTCCTTGTTCGGCTTTCTATTAATGAGGCAGGTGATTGTGAGTATGACATTTCCCAACAAAATTTTTGGGATATTGTGAGAAAGTATTATAGACCTAGATTCCCTGAGGAGATGTTTGTTCCTCCTCTACGCTATCTCATTTTGTTGTAGAGTTTAGGTAGGGTCCAAGGATAGAATTGAAGTATTCATTTGCATTGTCAGTTTTGAGTATTCAAATTTTACATTGTAACTTAGTGAAAGGATTGAAGATTTGTGCAGTTTCATATTTTTTCTTCGTGAGGAATATCCAATTAGTTCTAGTGTGGTCATCTATAAAGGAGACAAAGCATGTGACTCTATTGATGGTTTCAATTTTGATGGTCCTCAAATGTCACTGTCATAACCCGGCTCAAGGCTTGGAATTAATCAAGACGGGAACTGAAGATCAAATGGCGGGAATTAAATTTTTCTATGTTCACCTTCTATACTAACATTTTAATAAATAAAAAAGACTATATAAAAAAAATTAAAGTACTACAATTAAATTTGCCTCATTTTTATTGTTTGCATCTTCTATAAATATTTTTTCTTCAATCACCCATCTTTTAATCAATAAATTAAATCTGAAAAAAGTTAATTTAAAACAATAGTGAGACAATCATAACCAGTGAAGTGAATGCTCATAATCATAAACTATAATAACCATATGGAAAAGAAGACAATATGCATGATAGATAAACTTTATGTAAATGATTATATGTGAAGGGTTGAAATATCAAATATGATCATCCAATGTATTTCTAAACATTTGTTATGTCTTACTGTATCGTTTACATATTAATATTTTTTTAAAATTTGTATACAATCGTCACAGGAGCACCGTATAAAAACTTAAACTAGTTAAGATATTTCATTATCAATAACCCTTTTCATTTACATACACGGGTACCTTAACTTCCCCCCGTTAATACTATAAAAGAGTGATTTCATCATAGTCAGGCACGCATATGTAGCAATCAAAAAAGTAAATCTCATTCTTACCTTCTTTTCATAACATTCAGTACATAATATAATATCTTAAATTATACATTTGATGAACATGTACAAATATGGATATGATATAATTCAATATGAATAAATAAACTTAAACAGAAGATAAATCATTTTGATTACATTCTTATAGTATAAAATCTATATAAACAATTGAATACTACTATAACCTAATAGTACAAGTACTCACATCGAGCATAAATAATTTTCTTTGTTTTTAGTCTTTGTCGACTCCTCCAAATTAACATTTATAATATACATAATATTCATGTTAAAATTTTATTTTATACAATTAATTAATTATATTTTAATTTAATTATTAATTATTATTTCATTATAGTATTTTAATTAAGATTTCAATGCTTAAATTTTAAGTTTAATCATTGCAATTAACACTAATATTAAATATTATTAATTTAAATAAAATAAGAAATAAAACACTAACCTTTTTTTGTTGTCGCCAACGTTTTCTCGATCCAAATCTGAAACTTCTATAGCTTGAATCATAATTTAATTAAACTTTACTATTAATAATTAATAATTACTAATATATTAAATTCATAAATTAATAATTTTTAAAACCCTTACCCTTATAATTACTCAATTGAACCACGCAGAGTCACTCCCTCCTTTGGCTTCAACAATGTGCTCGTCTTCTCCCTTCGTTGGTTGCAGCCCATAATTAATCAAGCCCACACATGTTGGCTCCTCCTCTCCTCTTTTCTGCTCGATGTTTCTTTTCCCTTTTCTTCTTTGGTTCGAATTGATACAACCGCTCCCACACTATCACAATGCTCGTCATATTCCAATCATGACATTATTACCCCAATTCATATAAAATAAACTTTCTTTAATTTTATAAAAGCCTTAACTCTGATCAATCCTAATCCATGCCTCCTCTTCTGCTCTTAACCCATAAGAAACCCGTATGAGACCATCTCTTTGGCTCCACCTGATACTGCTTCGACCCTCTCCTTTCTTCTCCCTTGCTTTGTTCCTTTGCAGGTGAGCTCGCAATTGGATCCAATTGACAAATTCACTTGACAACACTTCTTTCCCTCGAGCTAAAGCTCGGATCAACCCACTTATTCTCCCTTCTCCTCATAAACCTTCCTCGCACTCAAATTCATGCAAGTCGTTCAAACCTCCATCGTTATCTTCGAATGTGTCATTCGACCCGCAGGAATACTCGAGCTCATGATCGGAGTCAACGTCGCCCAAGTCTCGCTTTCTCTACCTCTCAATAGTGACTTTTTCCTCAGATAGTCTCTCTTCCTTCTCTCGCACAACACCACTCCTCCTTCAGTGAGCTCTAAGTTGCCCCCACTGACTTCTCTCTTTCTTTTCTTCTATTCTAATGTTTTTGATTCTCACTTCTCTGGTTTGAATAGAATCTCTCCTAATAAAATTCATTCATTTATTTATTTATTTATTTATTATTATTATTATTATTACTATTATTATATACAGTTATTATAATATCCCCTTTTTATGAAAATTTTGTATTTCAAGCCTCTAATAACTTCTCATTAAGCAGGTAAAGCCTACATTATCCAAAAGAATTTTATCAAAAAGTTTAAATCTCATTTAACAAGTGAAAAATGAATAAAATAAAATAAATATCTGATATAAGATAACTCATCCAAACATTCCCCATCAACTGAAACACATTAACATCACATCTGATGCAAGGTAACATAACAACATCACTCATACCTCAGTGAAGCCAGAAAACTTACTAAAGGATATATTTGAGAATTGTACATGTCCATTATGTAAACCCTTCCTGTGAACAGAAGCAAATCAGTGTAATTCAGTTTTAACAGCAACCATGTTTCAGAAGATGAAAACATACGGTCGTTACTGAAATCCGTTTCATGGCCATTCCCTTGGTGAGCATCAAGATCAATAATCATAACCCTGCAGACCAACCACTCGGATTAAAAATGATAAATTGCGCCTGAAACACAGAAAATTTTTAGAAGTTACTAACCTAGAAATATTTAAGCGAACAAAGGCATATTGGACACAAAGAGTAATATCAGCATAAACACAAAAGCCACCGCCTTTCTCAGCTGAACAATGGTGAAAACCACCACCCACATTGATGGCCCAACCCCGTTCCTTAGCAAGTTTTGCTGCCAGGATTGAACCTCCCACCTAATTTTTTTTATCAACTTCAATAACGTGAATCAGTAAAATCAAAGTGCTTATCCAAGAACTCTGACCTGCAAGCGAAATGGATGTAGCACCTTTTGCTGAACAAGGCAATTGGGAAGCATTGCAACAGGGGGAACCTAATTCAAAAAGGATCAAATTTGAAATTATTTTCAAATAAGAAATATGAATTGAATACTACTGCTCAAATTATTCACTCTATCATTCAATTAAAAAAAGGTTTCAGAGTATGATTGCAACTGATTTAGTTAAAGACACAAATAGCAAACCAAATGCCATATGCTCATGCACGTAGAATGCATGACCACAATTCATTATGGTGGAGTAAACAAGTTCAGAGTAATTTGTAAGAAATGCAGGAGAAATAATGTAAAGACAAAATATGTTTTGGCATATGGTACAGAAAATACCCTTTGACTAGCGATAGCACAACATTCTCAAGCCGCAATCACTCTAAAGTTTACAATATACGTAAAAATAAATATCAAGCAAAAAAAACATTATTAATCTTTTTCCATTTCTTAATGCGTTTTGAAAGGGCTTTATTTTTTCCTAAAAAAATTACTATTCCATTTTTTTATCCCATTGTTGAATTGGTCTAGTTTCAAACCAATTCCATCACCTATGTCTCTCCAATCACGGCTCAGAAAATGGTTGCAGACATGTTTTTCAGGATTTCTATTATCACATTTGTGATATTCAGAAGATAACACATTCAGTAAAACCATTTAAATCGGGTATATCACTTTTCTGCACATATATGCAATAAACTTTCAGATACAGGAAGTCGCTTTCTAAATTGTCTTTTTTTTCTATTATAGATATCGCTTTTTCTTATTATTAATACTTAAGTTATTATAAGAAACTTAATATTTTTATTATATTGAGTTATCTTATACCAAGGGATATATATAACCCTCTTTTGCAGCTGTAAAGGATATTCTTCCTCTATTGCTATAGATTTGGTTACAAACAACTTATGTTTTCTGTGTGTTTCTTTACTGTTGCCTCCTCACAGGCGTTGCACCATATTATGGTACAGACAAATGGCTGAGGGAAGCAACAGGAACCCGACCAGCGGTGACAGTCATGGTTGGGAAATAGCGCCTTGGAGCACAAACTGGAAATCTTAACCGAGCAATTTCAACAATTCGTGATAGAAAAGATGCGAGAGTTTCGAGTTTCGAGGAACAATGGCAAACCCATGACGGCAACCACATGGGTAATCCTAGCCACTACCCCAGTGAAGAAGCTGTTATTTGCAGATAATCTGGATTTTCAAAACCCCAAACGACCTACTTATCTGGAGTGTTCCAAGCATCCTGATTCTGAAGAGGAATGTCTACCCAGGTGATGAAATCTTACTTCTGATTCAGAATTGGAAGAAGACTTGTCACTATTTGAGGCTCCTATGAAGGCGAAATCATTCGGACAGAGCTCAAATGGAATTTAAGCTCAAGGTCAGCATTCCCTTGTTTGACGGTCACACCTCCATAGTGAGGGTTATTTGACTGGGAACATTACGTTGATTCATTCTTCGAATACACGGATATCCATCCTGAAATGCAAATCAAATATGTGACGTGCAAGCTGAAAGGAGGCGTTGCAGCTTTGTGTATTCAGCTCACTCAAACGTCTCGATGGGAAGGGAAGAGCAGTATAAAAACCTGGAGCAAAATGATGTGATTAGTGCGCAACCATTTTCATGTAGAAAGCTTAATCCAATCGATATGGATGCAAACATCGGTGGGATCACAGCATAAAGGCGCTGCGTTCATTCGTTACAGTTGCGATAAGAACTGGTTGGGAAGTGACAACAGGATCGTGGCGCAGTACAGGGTGTGACGACGCAACAAGGGCAAGTTGGGAAGCATCACGGTGTGACTACAGCTAGCTAGGAAGCATGGCAGCGCACTATCTGAGCCATCACGAGATCGTGACGATCAAGTTGTGATTTGAGACAATTAGGAAGCCACCGACCATGTGATGCGGTCATGATTTGAGGCAGCAGGGAAGCCAACGAAGGAATTAAGGAGGTTTGAAACCGTACAAAGAGTAATAGTTGCCAAAAAAGTAGATGCATTGAAGAAGAAATTAGAGAAAGATATGAGTCAAATTAGATCGGAATAAAAGGAGCATTTCTCATCAATGGAGAAGAGATTCATGGCCTTGAAAGAAATAATGAAGAAGAGCGTGGAGTTTAACGCATACCCACCACAGGTCGCCGCGTGATCGACCGATGATGTCAAGAGGGGAGGCGGTAACACTAATCTAAAGGATTTGTGCAAGATCAGAACATCTTCGTAGCTTTAGATGAATCTGGAGCCGCGGGATTGAGCAAAGAAACTGCAAGCAAATTCGAGAGGTGACACTTAGAGGAATAGCATGACATTCAGACTGTTGGGGCAAATGGAAGCAAGCGGGATTGAGCGAAAGAATATGGAGTGGATTCGAGCGGCAGCATCTTGAGAGAATTGCATGGTATCTGGAGGTTTAGGACAAGTGGCAGCAGGCAAAACAAGATGATATGAGATTTAATGCTGGAGAAGATCAACTCGAAGGATTGCAGCCTGGAATAGAGAATCATGGTGGGTGGGACTCCAGCGGAGGGCTACATCCAACAACTCCAGTGTCATTTGCTAAAACAGCCTTCTAGGAGAAAGTCAATTCAGAAGTAATAATGGAAATGGGACAAATCAAGAATAGAAAGAGTGTTTATAAGGGTTTGGTTTTGACAATGGAGAGTTCATGAGGAGACAAAATAGTGGTGCTTCATGATGACTCTAATTTTTGCAAGACATGAGGTCAATAAAAGGTACAGGGTTGAGATTCTTGATCTAGTTGCATAGCATCGAAGAGATGCATGATTCGAGTTGGTAGAGATTTTGGTGATCGATCAACTATTGGATGAGTTTTTTAGAGCAACAATATTCTCCCAGATTGACTTTAAGATTCGGATACGGACTAAGAATACAAGACTGTATTTTGAACACATGAGGCTCCCTATGAATTTCTGATTAAATTGAAAGGATTGTCAGATGATGACAGCACGTGGGAAGCCATACGAAATCCATCATAATTTCCTATCTTCCACCACGAGAAAAATGTGTTTTTTGAGGGGGGTAATGTTCAACCGGCGCTACTGTTGACCTCATTTTTAGTGAGGTCTTAGTCTCCTACTCTTAGAACCTAGGATCTAGATTTAGGAGTTCTTATTGACCATCCTAGCGGACTAGCGATGGAGCCACCTCCCGTAGAACTTCAAGCCAATTCTTGACTCATTTTTGTGAAGAACTCGCATGAGTGGTTCGAAGCACTCAACTTTTAGTTGCAAGGGCTAAGGACCAACATGTAGAGGGCCCGAAATTGAGTTCCTATAGGATCAACAGCCTTAGGTGGANTAAACAGCCTTAGGTGAACCTTTTGTGACTCGATTACTTGCGAACGCCGCATTTCACGCACTCACTGCACCCCACACACGAATTTGCCTTGAATCGACTCGCCCGTCGACGAACTCGTCCGAACGACCTCGGATGACGAAACGGACCGCGCCGACGCGTCCGGAACGTCGATTTTAGCTAGAAAAGACACTCATATTACTGTGGTTCCACACTCGCACGAACTGCACGGAAATCGATGCATTTTTCTCCTTTAGCGGGATGCGGGCCCGGACTCAGCCCAGGTTTGACCCGAGTTCGATTCAGGCTGGACTCGGGCTGAGCA
>JXCR01145617.1:139654-184501 GCA_002079205.1 Phalaenopsis hybrid cultivar
TCCTGATCTTTCATATGTGGCTAAGTGTTTCGTTTGCTTGTGATTTATACGACTCGCTTTTCTGACTTTTGTGCTGAGTTTTCTTGTCTTGTTTAGTTTACTTGCAAGTTTATTTAAATCTCCTGCAAATCATGCTATGCTCGCAACATTAATAAAACAACAGTAGCAGATGCCCAGGTACGCTTTTTGCAGTTTATCTACAACATTTTACTTTATTGGATTTATCTTTCAAGTATATTTTATTTACCTGCAATTTGATTATTCTGTATGCAAAACTAAACTTTGACACCAAAACTGTGAAACATAAACTACAATTTTCAAACACTTAAACCCTGGAGCCATCGGACGAAGGAGCTTGGAACCAACCTTTGGGCAGCAGGACGAGGAACTGGGAGCGAGCATTAAGAAGATCTTCTTCAGCATTATCTCTTCCTAGTATAATAACAACTCATAGGGCTTCGAGGTAGCTCACCTAGCGTGGCGTAAATCCTCACACTCCCTTTTTAGGCTCTTGTACAACCATGTTGTGCGACATGAGTCCTAACTCGATTTAGGTTCCGAGGTTGTCGTGTGACACGACGTAAACCCTCTTATCTCTGCGGGCTATTTGCATAATTAGGTATTATGCAAGTTTAAGTCCCAAATAATAAAACTGGCAAGATCAAACACTTAATTAATTTCATCTCCAAAATGTAGCCACATCGTAGGATAGTTTGGGAAGTCACTGAGGATTCTCCNGACACGACTATGCAAACTATTGGACAAATGAGATCCATTTGGTCTCATTTTTCAAAAACTAAAACACACTACTTTCGAAACTCAAACTATATATCTATTATATTAAATTAAATTTCAAAAATTATTTTCAGATTCATATTTTCACATCTATATCGAAAAGTTGACCGACAGCTATGAGCAATTTGGCCCCTTATGAGCCCAAGAGCAATTTATTCTTTAATCAGTTATTATTGTGGGGAATAGATAGAGATAATATGTTTAGGTTTAGAGTTATGCATGAGATTGTTGTCTTGAGATTAGGATTAAAGTTTTGGTAGAGATCGTCTATCACTCAAATTATAGGTGCTAAGGTTAGGGTTTGAGAGAGATCGTCTACCCTCGAATTGTAGGTGCTTATCTTTTATATATTTGAGATGTGTTGTTTGGGTTCTTAAAATATAAAATATTTGTTTGCCCTAATTTCTATGAAAAATCATCTTAATTCGTATCAATTGCTTTTCAAATTTAATTAATAATTATGATAATAATCAACCTTGTCCAAAATAATAATAACAGCATAATAATTTTTAAGCAATAAAAATCTTTATAAATTGATGATGATTATTTTTTAAAAAAATGGATGATTAGAACAATATGCAGCATTCTTTTAATTTACATCATGATGATGACTTCAAGTATTCACTTGAAAGATACTTCAAAATCTTAACAAATTAATAAATCCAACTATTACCAAAAAATATTTGGTTTTTTCGATAGCATACTTGTTCGGTGTCATAAACCCTTGCCAAAACTCCCTTATATTTCTGAAAGTGTTGCAATCCATTGAATGCAAATCAATTCAGATTTATTTTGGAGGTTGCACTTTCCCCTTTTGGTTATGATTGCCATGTTATACTGGATTTTGAATTTAGCTTGTGGGAAAGTTTGATTTCACATTTTCCCTTTCCTAGTTTGGTCCTCTTTAAATCCGTTCAAGGTCATCAAAACCTTAGATATTCATGATGTTTTAAGAAGTCCTTCCTCCTCTTCAACTTAATCACTTGTTTGGGTTTAGGTTGTAGGACCTTAAGTGACCATCTTAACCAATAATATATAGTACTTCATGGAAATAAAAACTCTAGGTAGAAAGGGTGTAATTTAGTTTGGCTGATTTAGTTTGGTTATTGAAGTATTAGTTCAATTAACTGTTGTAATTTAACATCCTTTGCTATTTTGTTTTTGGTTCAAAATTTTTTACTTCTGTAAAACAAATCAAACCAAAACTAAATTATATTAGTTTCTTTACATATTAAATCAATGAAACCTATGAAACTAAAAATGAACATATGACAAAATGATCACTATGGGTGTGCTCTATTTCCCATGCCAGAACTATAAATTTTAGCAAAGACTATGGTATTCGTCATGTATGTACTATGTAAGCTAAAAATAATTAGGTTCATTATTAAAATTAATTATATTATGGTTCATCTACAACCAAAAGAAACTAACCAAACTAAAATTTATTTCTATTTGTTTGGTTAGAAAATAAATTAGCCAGTTTGATTTCTAAGTTTAAAACTAAAATCAATTGATTAAGCTAATTTGTAAATCAAATCATCAAAAGTGACGAAATGTACAACCTCAAAAATCTACAGGAAAGTGTTTAGCAGCCATCCAATCTACAACCTCAAAAATCAACCTGAAGTAATTATCCATAAAAATTTAGGAAGGAACCATTTAAGATCCACAAGAATAAATACAATGAACGCATAAAGTAATACCATTGAAACCCAACAATAAAAGAATAGTACCAAGATTAACCTGGTTCAATGAAAGTTCCCCTACCTCCAAAGCCTAACAAAGTGATGGATATTCCTTATTTAGAAAATTTAAAAATGTTTCTCCCGTGATTAACTTATATATTTACTATTCAGTTCATGTGCATTTAATTTTTTTCAATTATTGAAGCAATTGTTAAACTTCCATTCATAGTAATACATTGAATAATTTAAAATATTAAACATTCATATAATTAGCCTACGCTATCATGATTTGAATCCTTAAAAATATAAGTGCATCTTAAAAATAAAAAAACTTAACTTAGTACAGTTAAAAAAAGTAATTACTCGTCATAACCAGTAGATGATACGTTTTGTCACTTAATCCATATAGTCTTCACTTGTTAAAACTCATTTTCAACTCAAATGTTACAAGTGAAAAAATGCACGCCTTTAAGGATGATAGAATATATCTTCCACAAAACAACGTTGTAGTCTACAGGATCAAAGATCTTGCATAAAAAGTACGAGATCAGAGTTCTGCAGACTAGAAGAGCTTGAAACTTACAGCATAAAAGATTAAAAAAGTTTAAAATAAAAACCTCAACAGCATTTAGGACTTCAAAATTCAAGCCAAGTGAATATGATTTACCTCTATAATCATGGAAACATTCACACTGCTCTTGAGACGATCCAAATATGATTCTGGATGCACCTGTTTTGAGAATGGATAAAGTTTTATTAATAAACTATCCCAAAAACCTACCTGTAATAATAATAATACATATAAAAGAAAGATCCCTACCACTAATAAATCATCCTTCGAAGCTTCGAATGGCTCTACTATGCTATTCTTATCTAAAGCATGTTCATTAGTCAGGAACTGGCAGATGCGGCCCCACTTTGAAGAGTCAAATGGGTGCCTGCATAAATGTTCATGTCACAATAGAAGCATAGCAAGAAAAATTTAATATGCATACAATCTAGATAGATCAAGAGTCTTTGGTTTAAATAGAAGTTGGTGTCATTCCATTTATACATTATGTCAGTACAGCCCTAGAACAGCCCCAGAACAACGTAGCTGCCAAATTATACCATACCAATATATAACATTTCTCCATACCCAAACATTTCAGATGCGTTGGACAAATAAAATATACATAGCATGAAACAGACTAATGCAGGAGTTGTATCCTGCAATCCCGCAATCGCGGGATCAAAGCGGGACGGGTCCCGTCCCTTGAAAGCGAGATTTTTCCACCCCCTTTTACTCTTGGCCCGTGGGGGAACCATTTATTATTATTTTAATATTATTTTAATTAGAATTAGGGTTTAATTTATGTGTTAGTATAAGCATGCTTCTTAGAACCTCATTTTGTAGACTTTTGTTTTTGGTTTATGTATTTGGTTTTTTTTCTACATATTTTCTACTATTTGAAGAGTTGTAGTCTATTTTTCTGCAAATGGTGCATCTGTATCTTAAAAAGAATGGGTGGTGGATCCTTCCTGTCATCCATAACTCACCTTTCCGTTGTTCACATCGCAGTTCTCCGGCCGGGCAGCTGCCGAACTGCTATTCCAGTATGCCATTTGTAATCCAACAGAAGTTTTTCACCGTTTCTCAACTGCTGTTTTGACACTTTCATTCCTCATTTTACAACCCTCCTAACATCCCCACACTATCTAAGAACTTTAAATCAACATCACTGACATTCTATTGTTGACCAATGGCCACAGACTTCATAGCATGATTTGTATCCCAGATTCTATGCATTGCATAAATACTAGGCCATACAATTTGAGAGAAACGGATCCTACTAGAACTCACAGATCACATATCCTTCGAAAGAAAATCAGCGCACAAGTATATAAATTTCTAACTAGAAGTGACTTGCGTTTTCTACAAATCCTTGTTGTTGTAAAAGCGAGGGGAAAAAAAGATCAGGAGCACCTAAATCAACCTCCATCTATACTTCAAACGTGATGATCAAATATTTTAATTAATGATAAGGGGGATTATATACATACCACCAAATTGGCATCAGAACACCTGCGTGAAAATGTGCATCTCACAATAGATAAGTTATTGTTAGTTGTATTTTTTAAAATAGATTCAGAGATTAGCCTTTTATATGAATAAATAGAACTATTTCAGGGTTAGATATGTAATACATAAAGAATTCAGTACTATGTATGTAAATCCCCTAATTGGGTAGAGAGTGATTAGATGCTCCTGACCACCTGAACTTAGGTTAGGAGTTCCTAATGGGGGCGGTGAGAGTTGATTGATGTTTGTGGAGGATCAAGATTGGGTAGAGAGTGATTAGATGCTCCTGACCACCTGAACTTAGGTTAGGAGTTCCTAATGGGGGCGGTGAGAGTTGATTGATGTTTGTGGAGGATCAATATCACGAAGAAATGATCAAGGTGGATTTAATCTCCTTAAAAGGCGGGAGATCAAATTTCGATGGTAAAAGTGGAATTAGGATTTGTTCTAGATTTTGTCCAGAATCTAGAAGTTTCACAGCAAATATATAGAACTTTCTCAACAAACCTCAAAATCATACAAACAAGCACTAAAATTGTAGGATAGGGAATAAACTGCTGATCTGGAAAGTTTGGTAAGTTTTGGGACTGATTTGA
Organism: Phalaenopsis hybrid cultivar; assembly: GCA_002079205.1. Classification (NCBI taxonomy): domain Eukaryota; kingdom Viridiplantae; phylum Streptophyta; class Magnoliopsida; order Asparagales; family Orchidaceae; genus Phalaenopsis; species Phalaenopsis hybrid cultivar. The sequence goes on from JXCR01145617.1 coordinate 144,796, forward strand.
CATGGAGAGACGCAGATATACAGGAGATCGACCAATTCTGCCCAGAGGTAACCAAATTTGGGAAATTGGCTATATCTTTTCGTGGAGATATGGGAATTTAGTAACTTAAAGTGGAGATTGTAATGCAAATAATCTAGCATGGATGACGAGAGTTTTTTTGGGTTTAGACCATTGCGGATATGGATTTGGGGACAAAAAACTTAGAAAAACTGAAATATGAAACACAAGACAGAAATCTAGGATTTTCTTTGGACTATTTTTTCTCCAATAATTTTAACACAAAGCTGCAGATATTTTTTTATATTTTTGAAGTAGAGAAAGAGACCAGGATAATGATACCAAATGCAAATTTTTTTGAGATGACTTGGTGGATTACATTGAACATATGGTACAACTAGTGCAGGGTTTCCAGAGAAAAATGGATTTAGGGATTTTCACTTAAAACAACAAAACAAAACAATAAAACACAAGATTTTGAGTTTTTTTTTCTTTTGGAGCTTAAGTAGACGACACTACAAACACAAAAACAAAAGCAGGTTTCCAAAGAGATTGCCAAATTCCTTGGGCGGTCGGCTACCAAGCCTCAAGCTAACAGAGAATCTTTCATCCAAGACTTGACACAATAAACCAATAATGATTCATTTCAGAGAAAATAAGAGTTCAAATACAATGCTAAGCACCCTCTCATCACACATCTTCACTACCAAGGTAACAACCGAGAGGGAGACGGAGTAGCCGTCCCTTTCTTGGAACCACAACAAAACCACCTTGGCCGAAATTTCCACTCCATGCATTGACTAAGCCAATTTGCACAAAGTCCCATAAGCAAGGTCAACATCACATAAGCAAATGTTTGACTTCAATATAATTAATACATGCACTTTACTAAAACACATACAATTAACAAACAACATTAAGAAAACTAATTACTACATAATATAATGAAAAAGACGTAATTGAAAGTCTCTAGGGATTTCAAAATCATCAAAGTCCTCTCAAACTTGATTTGGCCCTAGATTTAGATCTAGTAGTTCGGCCACCTCGATGTACCACATCACTTCGCTTGGACCCAAAAGAACTTTTCTCCAGAGGGTTGAAATCAACGTACTCATCTACTAAGCTTGATTCAAACTTCCACAAGTCCTCTCTAGTGATCCCAGTGCCATTTGTAGGCGGTTTATCATTCCACCTCAATAAAAATCTCAGACCACCTGTTTGGTCCTCCTCAAATGTGATGATGCGGTTTACTTCATACAACAAGTGTTGAATCGGCCCCTACAAAAAGTGATCTTGTTGTCCTGTAAAAGAAGAATACAACACATTCGGGGGATGGCTAATTCCTTTAAAAAGAATTAGCATGTCTTTATGCAAATTTATAGCATAAGTATTAAGAATGATTTTCCAAATAATCTTAAATGGCTCACATGGCCTAGATTGTAATTTTCTAAATGAAGTGGATGTATACACTCAAATAAAAAGTTCATGGAAAGGTCTTCCCGAGGACTAAAGGGTATAGGTAAGGCACAATATCGTTAAGATGGTTGCATTGTGATTTTGGCTATTCTACAGATATAATATTGAGTACCAATTCTCTCCACATCTCTGTTGAGAGAAGGCCAAAAGAATCGTCATTCAAGGAAGTGAATAGTCTTCATTTTTTCTAAAATGTCTCGCTATCCTTCCAGAATTTAACTCTATAATCAGGAAAATCCTAAGTGAAGTCCTGGGGATGCAAAACTTTCTCCCTTTATATAACTATCCATTGTAGATGGAATATTCATTGATGAGATCAATAAAGGGTAGTTCATTCTTAACATGCTCAAGGTAGATCAAATGAAAGTCTAAACTTACTTGATAATCAATCTTAAATTCCTCAAATCTAGGGATATGAAATTCTAAAGATGAGACTATCAATGTAGTGTAACGTCTCTTTTCAAGTACTCGGCGGAGAGGAAATGAAGAGCCAAAAAGAGGGAAAGGCAACAAAGAGACTAATAGAGAGGGAGAAGAGACAATGAGTCGAGCGGTCAAAAGACAGAGAGGAATTGAGCAGTGAAGAGCTCAAAGGTCACATACGTTCTATAAAATGATGCATATGAGGAAGAACGGGCAAGTTCTACATCATAAGGAAGATTTACCCATTCGAATGAGAGAAGAGTAGAGCAGCTAGGACAGAGACAAGTAACTAACCTCGAGTGTGTTGCATAGCTAAACAAAGAGAAGACCAACGAGTTCCCACGCGGGCGAGGGCAACACTTGTCGCTACCCAACCCAAGGCTTCGAATTAATCAAGACGGGAACGAACGATCGGACAAGAGAAATCAATTCTCTGTATTTTATTTTTATCACTAACAGTTTAATATTCAAAAATTCATGAAAGAGCCACTAAAAAAAAGTAATTTAATTAACAAAAAGAAATTTGTACCTTCTCGGTTGTTGCTCTCGTCTCATATATACATTTGCTATTCCATTCATTTTTTCAAAAACTTAAAACCTAAAAAAATATTAAAGCAACATAATCATTTATCTAAAGATAACTCAGGAGCAATCATACTTCTAAAATGCAGTATTCTAAGGAAAAGAAATCAATATGCATGTTAGTCTTTTAAATCTCCATAAGAAATCTAGGAATATGCTAGACTTTTTATTTTTATAAGAAATCTTTGAATATACTAATACATGTATCAATGACTTAATGAAAATATTCTAATCTTCGATATACATTTTCAGTAATTTTATTTTTATTTTATATTTTATACATACACATCTGTCTCTTTGAGAATACCATCACTAAAATCTAACACACCTCTGGTTGATATTATCTCATCGGCACATCGATTAATGATTTAAACATAACAATTGTCTAAGGTAGAAAGGTCCCCACTCACCCCTAACTGATATTCTCTTGTTGGCACAACGATTAATGATCTATTGGTGAGCTCTGTCTACTCGCCACTAACTCATATTCTCTCGTTGACACTGCGGTTAGTGATCTAAACATCATAATTTTCTGAATGATAAAAAACCTCCTTGCGCGGTTATACCGGTGTCCCTTGTTTGTACCATTAATGGGTAAGCTACATCTCTTACAATGCACATACAAGCATTCATACATAAACTATTTCATTCTTCATAATATACATTCTTCTAAAATATTTTCATTCATCTACTAACATGAGTGTTTACTCTACCATGTAACTAATCATCATAGATATCACTCATATAATGCATATCTTTCATAACATGCACATTTGTTCCTATTGTGTTTATCATGCATATCTTTCCTATCTAACAATATGAATGATCTAATTAAACTAAAACATACATAAAGTCAAACATACATTTTGAAATAAAGAAGATTATTAAAATTTAAAAATATATTTACACAGCTTAATTGTCACGTTAGATTCTTGATAACTAGTTGGACATCGCGACAAACTTTATGTTGATATTAATAGCCTATAGAACAAAAATCAAACTTTAAGATTCAAGCAATTTTAATTAATTAAACCATTCTTCTTAGCATGGGTTAATTTACCTGAATTTATAGAGTCACCTTACGACTAGCTTCCACACGCTTGTCTCTAGCTTGACGCCTCAGGCAAACAACCTGAAATACATAAATATCTTAGGATTTCATAATATCTTAGCTCGTAAAATGATTTAACCCAAAACATAATTGATTTGTCAAAACATAACTCAAACAAATTTCACGTCAACTTGCTCTTCTCTGAAATTACCAAATCTTCTTCCTTCTTCTTCCTATCACCTTATTCCTCTCTTAGATTATTAATTTCTTGCTAAAGACCTTTACGGAAGTTCACAAATCAAATTTGTGGCTTTCAACTCAACCTCATCTCCACTACGATGACCAGAAATGAAAAAATGCACGATATTTGGCAAATCTCAAAACGGAAACCAAAGGAAATTAATGTCTCAAATAGCGTCAACGAGGGTTTCATACCATTAGATTTTGTTTTGGAGACCTGAATCGTAGGCTGTGGAACTCGAGGTTGTGTGACTCCTCTGCACGTAACTCTTTTGCAGTGCAGAATCGTGCTTGTTGTCATCACCGAGCATTGAAGCTTGCGATAAAGGGAAACGGGAGAAGGGAGGAAGAAAGTAGAAAAATCATGAAAGGACGTCGGCCCTTCGACCGAAATCAATGTTAAATATCGCGTAGAAGATTGTTGGGAATAGTAAAATACAGGAGATTAAGGAATAATTAGGATTAGTTAAATTAATTAAACCTATAACTTCCCATTTTTATATTTTTCAATTTATTCATACTTTATATATATTATTATAGATTAAATCGATCGTATTGACGTGTAAAATTTTATGAAACTAATTTAATTGAAATCTAAGGGATATAAAATTTCATATATATTTTAAGTCGTTAAAATTTTTACATGATTTCTTAAAACCGGTTATGACAATTTCCCCTCATAAAATTTTATCCTCGAAATTCATAATCTCCATATCAATCTATATATATGAAGATAAAACATAAATAAAATTACATAAGTCTTTTTATTGTCAAATGATCACTAAAATATATCAAACTCTATGCATTAGCATCAGTAGCACAGTATCAGCCTATGTTATCCTCTGTTGAGCACTTCAAAAAGTAGATCTTTCCTGAAAATTTCTCTGAGCTAAGTCCCTGAGTTAGTATTTGATGTAGATCTCTAACTAGAATTAGAGCAAATTCACCTCTGATATCCACGTTGTCTGCATAAACAATGCACCTTCAACCCAAATAAATATTCACCACGATGTTGTTTCTCACACTTAACACGGGGCTCTATAGTGATGTTGTCAACCTGGCTAAGAACTCCATCAACATAGGAATTTATCTTTTCCCATTACACTCTCCTGAATGAATTATTGGTGCCACTTTTTCAAAACTCTTCCTCTTATATAAATATTTATGTGTCTTAATCTGTTAAAAATCAATTTTCATCTCTCTGGTCTTCTCCACAAGCACTGAATAGTCTTCAATCCCAAGTGACCCTAGTGGTTATCTGATTGAATCCTTCAATGCAGAAAGAAATTTTAGGGATTTCTCCTCTACATTTGGAACGAGTTGTGGTGCATACCTTTATAGCATAGTAAACTCTGCTTCATACTGTATAATGGATCGATCTACTTGCACCAACCTAATTAATTTATCTTTCATATGTCTTCTGACAGACAGTGGTACAAATTAATCTCTAAAGATTCTCACGAGCTCGTCTCACAGCACTAAATGGTTGGTTCTGCCTTCAAACTTCTCCTGCATTTGCCTTGCAACAATCTTTCGGCTTCCTCTTCAAAAGCAAAAGTGGCCAGTGCATTTCCCCTCTAATGGAGAAAACAACCCATCTAAAATATTTTTTTTACTCTTAATAATTAATTTTCAGCTTTCGCTGACGCTCCTGCTCCAGAAAATAAAAGTGGTCTCATATCCTGAATGAGATTCAAGTACTTATCCAATGGTGCACTTCCACTGTTATTGGCTTGAGATTAAAAATTCTTAATCAACTAAGCCACAAAATTCAACGTGTCAGAAAATGCACCAACAATGATTGTGACATTCTGGGTACATTAAATTCTACAATACCATATCTTACCACTTCTTCATGATCATCCATAATTATTAAATAATAATAATAATATAATTTAGTTAGACAATTAAATTTTTGAATTTTTATTATTTATAATTTAATTCAATGATCCTATCGGTTCTTTCATTAAGATTCATGTTATTTAATTAAAAAATTGCTTTGATACCACTTTTATCATGACAATATTTAAAATTAACAAGACAGGAACAGACGATCGGACAGTTGGACAATGGAAATCGATTTTATATTATTCTATTTCTATCACTAGCAGTTTAATATTCAAATATTCATGAAAGAGTCACTAAAGAAAATAATTTAATTAACAAATAGAAATTTATATCTTTCTGGTTATTGTTCTCTTTTCATATACACATTTGCTCTCTTCTATTCATCTTGTTCAAAAATTTAAAACCTAAGAAAATATTAAATTAACATAATAAGTTATCTAAATATAACCCAACAGTAATCAAACTTTTAAACAACAACAATCTAAGAAAAAAAATTAATATGCATACTAGTCTTTCATCTTTATGAGAAATATTGGAATATGAAAATCTTTCATATTTCTATAAGAAATATTTAAATGTACTAATGCATGTACCAATGATCTTTACTCACTTAAAATACTCCAGTCTCTTATAGGCATTTACTTTAACTTTACTTTTATTTTATGCTTTTTACATGTACATCTATCTATTTGAGGATCATCGTCAACAAAACCTACACACCACTGGTCGAAATATACTATAAGAGTGGTTAGCAATCTAAACATCACAATTATCATAGATGGAAGGGTCTTCACTCTCCCTGCTGATATTCTACCGTCGGCACAGTGGTTAGCGATCTAAATATCACAATTATCTGAAATGGTGAGCTTTGTCCACTCGTCCATGATCAATATTCTCTCATCGACACAGCCATTAGTGGTCTAAACATCATAATTTTTTGGGGTTGTAAAAAAAACTACGAGCGCAGTTACATTGTCATCCCTTATATGTACTATTGTTGGTCGTTTTAAATTTTTAAAAGGTATGAAAATAGTTTAAAAGGAAATATGATTTTTTGAAAGTAACATTTTGATTTAAAAATAAATGGGGCCAAACGAGTCCCACATTTTAGATAGTTTGGATGACTAAGCACGATACCACAAGTAATACACTTATTCCGAAGAATAAACATATCACTTGTAGTAGGCTCAACCACCTAAACTAAAGAGTTTGTGACATCCGTTTGGTCTGTGAAATATTTTATATGATGCCAACAAGTTCTCATACCTAATATAAGGATTAGATAGAGTTTATTTTACCTGGATTCCAAGTTCCTTATAGAGTCAGGCCCCAATAGTTAATTACATCTTAAATGGTCGGGGTCACTTAAGAAAACTCTCGATTAAGATCAGTGATTTTACTTTCCAGATTTCAAAGTTTAGGTTTCCAAGATTGGACACGGGAAAATCAAATGATAGTGGCTCAAATAGAAACAATTATTTTAAGAAATCCAAAGGAATGAGAAGTAGAGGATATCACAGATCCAGGGAGAACTCCGGGGACCTCCCAACTATCATATTTTTTGGCTTTATGTATTTGAAATAATGTTATTTAAAGTTTTATTTCTGCAATTTATTTAGAATTTAGGACTTATATTCGCATTATATCTGATCGTGCAAATAGCCTAAAAAGATAGGAGGATTTACACCGTACCGTACGGTAACCTCAGAATCCTAAAGTGTTAGGACTTATAATTGCATAACCAGGGTTTTGCAAAAGCCTAAAAGTGATATGTGAGGGTTTACGTTGAGCTAGGCAAACCACCTCGAACACTTATGGGTTGTTATTTAAACTAAAAAAAGTGTTCGGTGTGAATGTGTTTTGATGTCGCAAATCCATTTTGAAGTTGTTCCTCGTCGTGTTCGTTCCAATCTCTTCATCGTAGCACCTTCGGGTTTAATGTCAATCCTATGTAATCACTAAGTTTTCCTAAACTAAGGTATGGTGTGTAACAAGATAATAAAGCATGCAGCATAGAGGAAAAAGACAGTAAAATGTATAGTAAAGAAAAAGAACAGTATAAAATGCTAAAAGAAAAGTATAACTTGTAGGAAAAGCAGTATAACATGCTAGGAGAATAGTATAACATGCGAGGAGAACAGTATAACATGGCGTGAAATAAAATGTCGTAATGTAAATCAAACATGTATATTTGGAAGACATGCTGCTCCTTTAAGCTAGTTATTATTCACTGTATAAATAAAAGAAACATTGTCTGGAAAACTCGAGAAAATCGACAAATAATCCACGAAGGAAAACTCGGGAAAATTAACGAGTAACAATTCAAATAAAACTATCAAAACCTCGTGAAAATCCCGGAAAAAAGGTCACGAGTGTTTTGTCCAAAAATTTCAATAAAACATAGGAAAAAAGGACTGAAAAGAGGGGACCGCAAGCACTCGGGTCGGGGCTAGACTCAAATATATATATTTGTACTCGAGGGTCGTCAAAAAATACTCGGTCACCCGGATAAATAAAGCCCGTCACTCCATTAGAAGGATATCCTAATGAACCTAACTTAGGAGGATATTCCTTAGCCCATAACTGGTAATCAACAGATGGACAACCAAGTTATGATATATATTTAAAATTTATTAAATTTTGTCATGCATATTGATTTCAAACATACAAAAGGAGAGTTATATTAATTTTTGTAGTGAAAATATTTTATAAAACATTGTATCTGTCCTTATCAATTTTAAGAAAAGAATAGTTGTCAACGAGTCGATTACACCGTCGGGCATAGAACCACCAACAACATAAGGTACGGGTCCCCCTTTAGTCTTATGTCGGTGAATGATACTTTCATCCTACAGTTCATCAGGTCCCAGAATTGAGTACTGGTGTTGTAGGATGAGATATCATTCTGCTCTTCCACCGGCGTGCCCTTGTCATCATCGCCCTAAGCCCCAAAACAAAACCGACATACTTGCGACTTTGTTTGATGGTTTCATATATAGCAAAAGGTTATATATGAGTACTTATGTATCAGACATAAGCACAGAAAACCGAACCAAGAAACAAGGAAAAAAAGAATAAAAATAGGGATGAGAGAGAGGAGGAATTGATTCACCCAAAAGACCGAAGAGATAAAGAGTGAATCAACCCTCAAAACTGTGACAAAAAGATCTGAAAAGAGAGCCCAAGATCCTTGAATCAATCCAAAGGATATCATTTTCTCAAATTTTATATAATTGGATCAACCCATAAAGGGTATCCTCTCTAAATTTTCCAAATGTGATATGTAAACTTTCAGATTTTTGTAAAAAGTAAAGCATCAAAGCTCTCTAAATTTTCCAAATATAACATGCAAACTTTCAGATATTCGTAAAAGTAAAGCATTGAAGCTTTCAGATTTTCTTTTTTTTTTTGCAAGTAACAAACTATAGCTTTCAGATTTTTGCAAATAACATACATAGAACTTTCATATTTTCAAAAGCAAGGCACCCAAGATTCTCTAATCCTTGCCAATTGCACATGAAACATTTCAGATTTCACAAATAAGCCACCCAAAAGTTTCCATATCTTGCAAAAAGAACACCCAAATATTTCAGATTTTGCGAATAGACCACCCAATGTTCTCAGATTTTGAAAATAAACAACCCACAACTTTCAGATTTTGTGAATAGACCACCCAATGTTCTCAGACTTTGCAAAGATAATACCCAACCTACAAGTATTAAGTCCCACCAAAAGAGTGTTTAAAGCCCCGCTTTCAAATTATAAGTCACTTTGATATTCCATACATAATTTCCAACAATTTTGTATGTTTCGTATCATGAAAGTGAAAGAAAATATATTTCCAAATAATCTTGTAACTGCCATGCAAGCCGCACAATCATGCCATCATTATTAATGTAGGCACATGCTACTCTAGAGCTACTTTCTAACTTATATTTGACTGAAAATCATAGAATCTGCAACCAACCTGAGAGTCAAAAAAAATCATTTATGATCACAAAGAAAATGTTTAGATGTTGAAACAGATAGTGCTCATGACCCACGATGGTGTACCAATCAATCCACCGCCTTAAAACAATCTTAGTTCTCAATAGCAAATTTTAAAGGATAAAAAGTTAAGTCAGGATCTCCAGTTGAATTAGTTCACTGCCACAAATTAATGGTTCCACAGTAGCAACCTTCCATACTCCTTTTGGAAATAAATAAAACAAGTGTAAAAAGGTAAACTTAACCAGTTATCAACAGATAGAATCAAGGGATTTCAGAGATTATGCATTGGTTTGAACTGCAGCAAAGGGAACAATATTCAACTTATATGATAATGGGAAAGAGACAATTCTAATACGATTGGATGTATAAATTAGGAAAAGTTTTGAGAAAATGAATTCTTTGCCTTAGCAGTCAGGTAATATATGCCATAGCAAGAGATGTGCACCAATGCTATGGCTAAATACCGTAATGGAGTCCAAGGAGTTGAAAGTTCCACGAAAGGATAAGGCTACTAGTTAACACCATAGGCATGCAGGATTCTCTGAAAAGTCAAATATGAACAGCTCCAAAGAATAAAATGTGTCATTCCAAACCAGGAAAAGGCAGGCGATTCACAGCAGTGTCAGTAAGAACAAACACAACATTTGTAGAATGCATGCAGATCATTACAAAATCAAACCTGAGATGCTCAAACATGATTGGTACAAGGAGAAGTTAGAAGACCACATATGTTAAAATCACAGCTCTGACACCTATCTCAGTTTTTCTCCTCAAAATGCTCACTGGACCAAGATGTTTTTATGCAAACCTAGAGCAGCTTCAAGACAAAGCCCAGAGACAATCCGGCAGCACCTCCACCCTCTAAGAATTTCGGCCAACCCAAAAGACCTCCCTAAGGTGGGATTTTATAGGCAAAAGAGGAGAAAAGCAGCCACCTACCAGCCTCACTGATGGACGAATCAGGTAAAGGAAGAGGAAGGATCGCATTTAAGGAAAAGGAAATGCAGCCTAGGGCAAAGGAAGAGTCGGTCAAGTGTAGTTTCATCGTTGGAGAGTCGTTCGGTCGAGCGGCTCACGCAGAAGAAGAGGAATCGTTTGCTAAGGCACGCAATCGAATCAAGAGATGCGCGAACTGCTCGGGTGCGGCCGATCGCGGGAGAGGAAAAGGCAATCGTGCGGCTGTATCGAGCGAGGAGAAGAGTGTGGAAGCTAGGGCTTCGCTCGGGTTGAAAAAAGAGTCGACCGAAGGAGGTGTGCGTGAGATAGGGTAAATAGGGTTTAAGATTAAAATTAATATTATAATCAATGATATAAATATAAAAATATTTAATATTTCCAAAATAAAATTTGATTTATGCATTTTCATTCATGCATCAAAACTTAACAAAAATTGGTGTCTTTTTTAGGTAATTCTGACGTTCTGGACAGGCTGGCGCGGTTTGTTTTGTCGTCAGAGGTCGTTTTTACAAATTCATCGATTCGTGTGTCATTTTCTCGTGTCAGCCTTTCCTATAAAAATTGGTGTCTTGGACGCGTTGACGTAGTCCATTTCGTCATCGAAGGTCATCCGGAGAAGTTCGCATTTTTACCCATCTTTAGGCTCAATATATGTCTGATATTGTGCAACTTAGTGAATTTTGTGCATTTTGTGTGTATGTGTGACGATAAAGTCCTGACGAGGTTTTCCTAGGGCTTGAAATTGTATTAGGAACTTTTCCCTGAGTCTCCACACAATAGCCCATAACCGTTCGTCCATAAAACAATGGTTTATAGACCATAAATGTTAGATATCACAGGAAAATAGGAGTGACTAGAATTTCTAAAAAGGGTGGTCCCAATTCTAGTTTTCAAAGATAGCCAATAGAAACTCCTAGAGCTAGATTCTAGGATCCTAAGGAAAAGAGTAATGACCTCAAAATGAGGTCAACTACCATTAGGGGTAAACTCCTCTTAACATATACATATAAGCATCCATATATAAATTATATCATTCTTCATAACATGCATTCTTCTGAGATATCTTCATTTATCTATTAACATGCATATTAACTCTAATGTCCAACTAATCACCATATATATCTCTTATGTCATTCATATTTCTTATCTCATAGCATATCTCTTATATCATGCATGACTTTCATATCATGCACATCTTTTCCTATCATGTTTACCATGCATATATTTCTTATCTAACAATATAAAGGATCTAACTAAACTAAAGCATACATCGAGTTAAACATATATTTTGCAATAAAAAAATTTATTAAAATTTAGAAATATAATTATTCACCTCAATTATCATGTTAGATTCTTAATCATTGGTAACTAGTTGGACGTCGCAATAATGTTTATGTTGATATTAATAACCTATAGAATAAAAAACAAGCTTTAATATTCAAACAATTTTCATTAATCGAACTATTCTTCCTATCATAGGATTAATTTACTTGAATTTATGGAGTCGTCCTACAACTAGCTTCCACATGCTTACCTCGAGCTCGTCCCTCAAGTAAACAACCTGAAATTTATAAATATCTTGAGATTTTATAATATATTGACTCATAAAATGATTTAACACAAAACATACTAAATTTGTCAAAACGTGCCTTAAACGGATTTCAGGACAAGCTACCATTCTCCAAAACTATCGAATCTTCCTCCATCTTCTTATCACCTTATTCCTCTCCTATATTCGTTGATTTCTCGCTAAAGACCCTTACGAAAGCTCACAAACTAATTTTATCACTTTTGGCGCAACCTCGTCTCCACTGTGGCAACCAGAAAATAAAAAAATGGTACAATTTATAGCAAATCTCAAAACGAAAATAAGATGAAGGAAAGGAATGTCTCAAATAGCGTGAAAGAAGGTTTCGTACCATTAGATTACATTTTGGAGACCTAAATCGTAGATTGCGGCATTCGGGGTCATGCAGCTCCTCTTCTCGAGACTCTGCTGTAGTGCAGAATTGTGCCTACTGCCATGACCGAGCTCTGAAGCTTGTGGTAAAGGAAAACGAGGGAGGAGAGGAAAAAAGTCAAAAGATCTAGAAAGAAAGTCAGCCCTTTGGCCGAAACCAATGCTAAATATTGTGTGAAAGTCTATTGGGAACAATAAAATACTAGCGAGTAAGGAAGAATTAGAATTAATTAAATTAATTAAACTTATAACTTCCTATTTTTATATTTTTCATTCTATTCATATTTTATATATAGTATTATATATTAAATTAATCGTTTGACGAGTTGAATTTTATAAAATTAATTCGATTGAAATCTCATGAATATGAAATTTGGGATACATTTAAAGTTGCCAAAATTTTTACATTGTTTTTTAAACTCGATTATTACAACACTGCTATCATGCAGAGGAGTAGGCTAGTACGGGAGTTCCCGCCCGTGCAGTGATATTCAATCTCGACGACCGAACCGAAGAAGAAGAAAAGGAAAGAGGTGGTGTGCTTGCCAAGTGGATGGAGTTTTCTTGCATGCAGAGGTTATATCGTGAATGAGCAAAGCCGAGCATCACACAAGGAGAAGGCGGAACCACGTGTAGAGCGGAGGAAGAGGAAGTCTTCACGTGATTTAGGGCTCTTGACTGATGCATATAAGATATGTTTAATATTTTATTTATTTAAGTTAAATATATATATTGAATAAGGAAAATTAATAATAATAATAATTAGAATTACATAATAATGGCAATTTAATACTTAAATAATATAAATTCAATAGGTAATTAAAATAATAATTAATTAAAGTTTTGTAATAAAAATATCCTTTTTATGTCAGGTTTTCAATTTTAGAATAGTCTAAATCAAATAACAAATAAATCGACATTGAGATGAGTACTTCTACTTTTAATTCATAGTAATATTTTAAATCTTCTCAACCATTTATTGTTAATGATACTTGCACAAGATTAATTTTGATTGATATATTCTTTTATTTATTGATCACGTTATAATGAATATTATATATTTGTCTCTACTTACATGCATTAGTTAAGCAACATATATATATATATATATATANAGCACATAAATGATATGTTTATATTGATTGTTTGTATGCGCGTGACTGACTATGATGGAGTCACCATTTTATGGCATTAGCGGGGCAACGCTAAGATATTTGTGCATGTAATTTTTAAAAGATGGATATTAGCGGGGCAACGCTAAGGTAAATGAAAAATGATATTAATATTGAAGTACTTTAATTGATATAATTTTTAGACGTGTTCTTATGACGGTTGGATAGATATAGAATGATATAGATGTGTTATTAATATAGTAAGATTCAATGAATAGCAACATATTATTAAGATATCAAATATTTCTATTGACTTATTAAAAGCTTATATGGCATGTGTATTATTTTCTTTTATTTTGTATTACTATAGTTTAAGAATATAAGCATTTACTATCTTTGATCAACTCACAGTTGTTTTAAACTAAATTTTCAGATGTAATTAACATATTCAAAAGATTAGCAATAGAAAATAATGTTTATAGAAGATAGGGACAACCGGTAATGAGGTAAATCAAATTATACTAAATTTAATTTAATTGGTGGATCTTTATTTTGTTAAATATTAAATGAACATAGAAAAGTTAGTTCTCACCGTCCAACCATCTATACCTGTCTTGGTTAATTCCAAGTCTCAGGTTGGGTCGTGAAAGAAAGTGCATCAGCGGGTTTATTATCAACTCCTAGTTTATGCTTTAGGATAAGAGTAAAATCCTGAAGATACTCAACCCATAGCATGTTGACAGCTTAATTTCTTTTAGGCGTTCATGATCTTTAGAGCATAATGGTCAGTTTTTAGAATAAACAGTGTATTAGGAAATGTCTCTAATGTCGAAGCGTTGAATAATTGCATAGAATTCTCTATCATAAATAGAGTATCATGTCAGCCAACTTTTCGATGTGAAAAATTTAATTTAATTTATATATAAGGTAAAAGGTGTATAGTTTATATTATGAAAATAGTGTTTTAATTTTTTTAGAAAATGAGACCGAATGGATCTCATTAGCCCAATAATTTACATAATTGTGTCTGACACCCTGAATACTACACATTCCGAGAGAAAAAAAAATGTAGATTCCGATAATAAACTCAATCCTGCAAACTAAGAGATTTGTGACATTCATTTGGTCTGCGAAACTTTTATATGTGACCGACAAATTTTCCTATTTAATACAAAGATTAAATAGAGTTTATTTTACCTGGGTTCCAAGTTCCCTAGAGAGGCAGGCCCCTATAGTTAATTACATCCCAAGTGACGGGAGTCACTTGAGAAAACTCTAGATAATGATCAGTTGTTCTAGTCTTCAAGAATTCAAAGTTCTGATTTTCAAGATAGAACATGGAAAAAACAAGTGGGAATGGCTCAAGTAAGAGCAATCCTTTAAGGAGTCCAAAGAAAGTAAATGGTAGGGGATGTCACAGATCCAGAGGAGAATCCTCAGTGACCTCTCAAACTATCCTACAGTGTGGTTGTGTTTTAGAGAGGATTTTATTTGAATGTTGAATCCTGTCAATTTTATTATTTGTGACTTACATTTGCATAATAACTGGTTATGCTAATAGCTAAGAGGTTTTACGTGGTTCTAGACGACAACCTCAAAACTTAAGGGGAGTTAGGACTTACGCGACACAACATGGCTCTGCAAGAGCCTAAAAGAGGGTGAGGAATCACGTCGCGCTAGGCGAGCTACCTCGAAGTCCTATGGGTTGTTTAAACTAAGAAAATTTAACTGGTGATGACTTGTTTTGCTGTTGTAGAATGACGACCACCTTCACTTATAGTTTGCTCCAAACTCCTTGTCGCGCTGCCCACGAAGTTGCTCCAAATTTCTTGTCGACGCAGCAGTCCTAAAGTCTAAGGTTCAAAAGGTTGCACCATGCACGTTTTAATGTCTCAGTTTTGTTGTCATTATGGGGGCTTAAAGTTGATTAGAGCGACACCGGTTAGGATCTCACGTTTCCCTCGTTCTAGTATCACTATTTTTTTTAAAATTTACTTAGTCTAAATGAGTTGTGAAACTCATTTAAACCGGGGAGATCTCGTTAGCAACCATGGGTTACCTCCTCTGAGGGACTCCCGTAAATTCGAAAGAACGTATTTTTTTTTTTTTGAAAATGTTGCTTAATTTTAAAAAAATTGTTTTGTTTTGAAAGTAAGATTGTATTCAGTACCTGGATAATGTGTTAGAGCAAGAGTAATTGCAATAAAGAAACAATAACAAATAAAATGTACATGCGTACGTGACATATCTGTTGTTGTTATTGTTGTTGCATGTTTAACTCACAAAACACAATATAATTTGCAGAGAATTTAAGTAAATTACAGAGAAAAGATGAAAACAGTAAACAGTAGAACAAGTTGTAGCAACAGTTAGGAACTCCAAACAGGTGATCCTAAGATTTTCTACAACTCCTGACTACACCTAGCGAGCTCGTATGGTGATCTTACGACCTCCTACAGCTCCGGTAAGCAACTAGCAAATGTGTACGGTGATCTTATGACTCCCGACAACAGCTAGGAATTTCGAATAGCGTCTGTATGAGTTCCTATGAACCCAAACAACAATGGGTAGCACCTATGCAGCTTCTTACGAACCCGAACAGAGGTGGGCAGCAACTAGATGGCTTCCAAACGATGGTGGACAACTACTAGGTGGCTTCCTACGGACCCAAACGGTGGTGGACAACTACTAAGTGACTTCCTACGAACCCAAATTGTGGTAGCAGCTCCTAGGTGGCTTCCTACGACATCGGACAGCGATTAGGAGCATTGGGCAGCACTCTACAGCATTCCTATGACACTGGGCAGCAACTAGAAGCATTGGAGCTTCCTACGACACTTGCAGCAACTAGAAGCATTTGACAGCAGTCCCACAGCTTCCTACGGCACTAGGCAGCAACTAGAAACATTGGACAACAATCTTACAGCTTCCTACGACACTGGACAGCAACTAGAAGCATTGGACAGCGGTCTTACAGCTTCCTACGGCACTAGGCAGCAACTAGAAACATTGGACAGCGATCTTACAGCTTCCTACGACACTGGACAGCAACTAGAAGCATTGGACAGCAGTTCTACAGCTTCCTACGACACTGGGCAGCTATTAGAAGTATTGGACAGCGGTCCTACAGTCTCCTACGGCACTAGGCAGCAACTAGAAACATTGGACAACACCCTACAGCGCTTATAGCACTCTAAATCATTAATTTCAGCACCTCATAGCACTCTTACAGCACTTATAGCATTCCAAATCATTAATTTCAGCATCTCGCAGCACTCCTACAACACTTATAGCACTCCAAGTCATTAATTCCAGCACCTCACAGCACTCTATAGTGATTGGCAGCCTCAAACAGCACATATACAACGACCTTTAAGCTTCCTACAACACTCTATAGTGATTAGCAGCAGCCTCAAACAGCTCATATACAGTGATTAAGTTGTTCAATATCGACCAATAAAAGCACCTTGAAGCAGTGATCAAGTTGTCAAATGAATAAAATTGTGCATCAGACTAATACTTGCTTCTTTTTAACCAAGACATAAATTCGGTTAACACGATTCAATGGAAAAAAAATTATTCGGAGATCTCCAAAAATCAGTCTCTATGATTGGGAGAGCTACTAACATAACAAATGTAAGCAGGTAAATAAATTATGAAGTGTTTATAGCATAAATTAAGCTCAGCCGTCATGAGATCAAATCTTATAGATGAAAGAATGCATGTGAAAGCTTTAAACTAAATTGAATTTATATAAACAAAACTAATTTAATTCCTCAGAAAGTTTCCTTCCAGCTTTCAACAGATTCAATAGCTTCAATTAAAGATCTATAAAAAAAAAAAAAGTTTAAGCGAGGAGATCGACCTGAACCGACCAATCAGATCACACAGTAACAGAAGCCTCTCATGCGTGAAGAAGAGGGAGTTCGGACAGAGACTTCTGTTCGCAGAAGAGGAGCTGGGGCCGAACAGGGCAGGCAGAAGGCGAGCGGGAAGCTTTTTGTAATGAGGGAGTCGAGCAGGGGATGATCGAACGAATCCGAGGGGAGAAAGGAGGCGAGCCTTCCTGTTCGCAGAGGTGGAGCGCCGGATCTATTCGTAGAAGAGGGGCTAAGGCTTCGGTTCGTGAGGCAGAGAGGGGAAGAAGGCGAGTCGCAGAGGAGCGTACGGGAGACGGGATTGAGCTCTGCAGCTTCGGTGCGAGAGACGGGAGAGAGCAAGCGGAGGATGAGACTTTGATGTGTGCGGCAGAGAGGGGAAGAAGGTGAGTCGTAGAGGAGCGTACGGGAGACGGAATCGAGCTCTGCGGCTTCGGTGCGGGAGACGGGAGAGAGCAAGCGGCTTCGGTGCGGGAGACGGGAGAGAGCAAGTGGGGGTCTTCAGCACAAGGAGGAGGCGAGCGGGAGAGTTAGTCATTACTCGAATAGATTGGGCGGGGAATTAAATAGTTTCCAAATGCAGAGGAGGATTAAATGGAAGGTATTAACACCTGAATTAATTTTAATTAAGACAAAAATTAAATAATTCGTTTGAATTTTAAAATTTGAATTTCAAATTCAGGTGAGTCGGTGCCTAGCCCGTGTTCAGTCCGAGTCCAACTTGAATAGAACCCAAGTCAAACCTGGGCTGAGCCCAGGCCCGCGCACCGCTAAAAAAAGTGCATCGATAATCGTGCTAGTCGCTCGCGCGCGAAACTGTAGACATGGGTGTCCTTCCTAGCTAAAGTCGACGTTCCGGACGCGTCGGTGTGGTCTGTTTCGTCATCCGGGGTCGTTCGCATGGGTTTGCCGACGGGCGAGTCAAATTAAGCCAAAATTGTGCGAAGTGCGATGCGTGCGCAAAAAATGCGGCATTATCGAGCGTTCGAGTCGCCAAGGGGTTTCCTAGGGACTGCTCCTATTAATGTAGGAACTCGACTCGAGTTTCATGTGTCGATCATAATCAACTCAACGGAATGCCGAGGATTTGGGACCGCCCATGCGAAACTCGAAGGAGTGACGAGGTGACTCCAATTTTTTAAATGGTGTGGGTTCCGTACTATTCTTCTAGAAGGGTCAAACAAGAGAAGACTAAAGCTAGACCCTAGGCTCTAAGGAGAGAAGTGACGACCTCATCCGAAAATGAGATCAACATATCATTGTTTAGCTTCATTCAACTTCTCATTGTAGAAGGCAACATTGTCGTTTTCTTGACTAAGAACATCATCTATGCCTACAGCAAACGCATCACAAGTTGTCTCAAATGTCTTGTTAAGCTCATGAAGTTTTAGTACAAGAGATGAAGTCATTAGAAATTTGATTTGTTCCATGTCATTTGTCCACACATACTTCTTTCTTCGATAAGTGAGTGATGGAAAATACAACTGTGCTGAAATTTTTAATGAAAATTTGGTGGAAGGCTACTAAGCCATAAAAGCTACGAATAACAATAAAGCTCTTAGAAATGGATCAATCTAAGATGTTTTGAATTATGGAGGGATCAGCTTTAAAACCATCAGCAATAACAATAAACCCTAGAAAAAGTAACTTCAAGCGTACAAAATGAACACTTCTTAATATTGATGTAGTGTTTTTCTTCCTGTAGCTTAGGTAACACTAATCTTAGGTGCTTTATGTGAGCTTTCTCATTATGGTTGAAAATTAGAAAGTCATCAAAGTAGAAGACCAAAAAAGGGTTTAAGAGTTGTATTCATAAGTCTCATAAAAATAGTAAGAGCATTGGATAACCTAAAAGGCGTGATTAAGCATTCATATAGTACATAAGGGGCTTTAAAATGTCTTCCATTCGTCCCCTGCCCTTAGCCTAATCTGGTGATGGCCACTTTTAAGGTCAATTTTGAAAAAGCCTATGGCATTTCCGACAAGATCTAACATGTCATCCAACCAGGCAATTGAAAATATGTGTTTGATATTTAGGGACTAACAATGTTGAACCTGCACAGGGACTAACTTTTTAAGATGAAATATTTCATGAATAGTTTATCAACTTGCTTCTTGAGTTCAGCAAACTTTGTGGGTTCATCATATAATGAGGTAGATTTGATAGTTGTAAACCAGTAATAAAATCTATGGCATGTAAGATATCCCATAAATATGGGATACCATCTGGTAGGTCATCGTGATATAGATCCTAAAATTTAGATAGTAAAGAACTATAATTTTGATATTTGAAATCAATAGGTCTGGGTGCAGCTTCTCTAACAAGAATTAAATAATAGGATCATGGGTCAAAAACAGTCCTAATAATGTTGAATCCTACTTTAATACTGAAGACAAAATGTGATTGAATGTGTAGGACTCTCAACAATAATGTGACGAATCATTTTAGTTCGAGGGAGACAAAAGGAAGAACCGAAAAAGAAAAGGCAAACAAACGGAAGAGGAATAAAATAAGCGAGGAATACTAGGTGAAGAGTCGGGAAAGCCAAACAGAGCAAGAGAAAACAAGAGGTCGGAAGTTTAGGAGGCGATTTCGCCTATATAAATCAACTTATTCGTGGATTCAGCAGCGTGTGAAGGAGAGAAAGATGATGTGAGGGTAGGAAAGAGGCGACACTGCTGTCATGCAAAGGCGACGAGTGCGAGAGTTCCTGCACACCCGACCTTGACGAACGAGGAGAAGAGGGGTAACGTTGTTATCTGGTGACAACGACTCTATCGAGCTTAAAGGAGGAATCAACGAGGTTGTCGTGCAAAGAAAGAGGAACATGAGGAGGGTTAAGTTCGTGCAGGAGATCAGGCTGTCCATCTAGGTCACTCATGAGCAAGGAAGGAGAGGAGGGCTCTCGATCGAGCCTTGTTACTCGGTTCAAGTGATCTAGGGCACGAGAGAGAGGAGTAAGGTATCATACTTAATAATTTGAGTTATTATCATTTATTGCATAAAGTTTATATTTATTTAAATTCAGTCCTATTGTTTAAAGGTAATCAGTAATAGTAATAATAATAATAATAATAACAATAATAATAATATTAACATATATATATATATATATATACTATTTATTAGACAAATAAAAATATGATAATAAAAAAACTTATTAAATTTGTAATAAGATAATAACTAAATTAAAATTTAATATGAATACCATGTTATTTTAGGCATTCAATTCCAAGGTGAGTACTTTTACTTCTAAATTATGGTAATGAAGTTGTATTTGTTATAAATCACTCGCATTAAAATGTCATTAGTCAAGAAATCTTGTTACTGCAATTAACATATGATTATTCTGACTTCTTATTCAATTTGATCATTTAGAAATAAATATAAATGATTTGCATAGTTATACTTATTTACTACACATGCATGTTATTTAGAATGAAAACGAAATGATTTATAGTATTATTGCATGTACATGATTGGCTATGATGGAGCACCATTGATGGTATTAGTGAAGGAACACTAATATATCTGTGCATGTAAATGAAAAAAGAAAATTGATATTGAAGTATCTTTAAGTGGTGCAAATTTTAGTAAAGAAGTTTAACTGGAATGCATATTGTTCTACTTTTCCTTGTATTATTGTATTTTAGAAGTATGAGTATTCACTGGCTCTTTGGTTCACAGTTTTTTTAACTAACTTTTCAGGTCTAATTAAATTATTAAAATATGAGCTATAGATGAGAAAACGTTTATAAAAGACGCGGGCAACCATCAACGAGGTAATTTTAATCTGCTTTAATTTAATTTGTAGTGGTTTTTTATCTGTTAAATTGTAGACGAATATAGAAAATTTAACTCACGTTGTTCGAATGTCTGCTCCCGCATTGGTTAATTCCAAGCCTTAGGTCAAGTAGTGACAAGCAATGTCCAAAGAACCCTCTCTAGCAGTAGGGGAAAATACGATTAAGTGAAGCTTAGCGTTCTTCTTTTAGCTAGTTTACGTTGAAGGTCAGATCGGGGGTGTGAGGTTGTGTAAGGAATATTTTGTGCAGTGGAGGTTCTCTGCCCATTTCTGAAAGCTATGGAGTATTAGATGGGTAAATTCTATGAAAATGTGTGGTTGCCCAAATATTTTTATGGTTTTATCAATGAATTTAATCACATAAGTGTTCTCTCTTCCATAGTGAAAGACATTCAAATCATCAACCCATGGACGACCTAATAAGATATGTGTGATTTTCATGGGAGTGGCATCACACTAAATGTGATCAATATAACTTCCTATCTTAATAAATAACAAATATTCTATCGTTATGAGTAGGGAACAGTGATCCACCAAAGTGACATGGAATGGACCTAGATGAGGCTATGGTTTAAGGGAAGTTATAGATAAGGCATGTTTAGATATCATATTCATAGCACAACCTTCATCTATCACCATCGTACACTTCTTCTCCTTGAACACAACATACATGGAGAAAATATTCTTCCTCTAGTCTTTTTATTCACTAGAAGTAGATATGCATTTGATCACACTTAAAGGGGTGTTATATGTTCAACCTCTTCATCAGAAAGTGGTATCATCATGAATCTCTACTTCTTCATCCATCAACTTCATCAAAAAACTTAATCTTGGCCTTGCATTGATGTTGCATATGGCCCTTCTTATGAAGTAAATTATTTTCTCGGTATTAAATGAATACTCAAGTGTGATTCTATTGGTTTGGCTACTAGTGGGTCGTGGTGTAGGCCTAGTAGTAGACATTTGGCTTGTATATGAGGAAGATGGAATTGAGGAACCTCAACCTCTAAGTCAAGACTTTGAAGCGGCCTTCTCATGCTTTTCTAGAAGTAATGCATGGTGGAAAGCATCCTCAAGTGTTTGTGGGTCTTGAAGTTCTACCTTATAGCATATCTCATTCTTAAGTCCAATAGTGAACTTATTGGGTAGTTGTCACTCAAGGTTAGTGCAATTTGTCTTGGAAACTAAGTTTTCAATTTGATTAATGTACTCAATCACTTGCATACTATCTTGTTTTAAAGTCGTCAATTGTTCATGGAGTTTCTTTTAATGGTTTCTAGGGTAGTACTTAGCTCAAAGAATCTCCTTCATTTCTACCCACGTGAGTTATTGTCTTCCTACCCTCTGTTACTTGGTCAAAAATTAGTCCCAAAAATTTTAGTGTGACCAGTTAGTTTCATTTTTGCAAATGTGGTCCTTTAGTAGCCATCCATCTAGTACCACTCAATGAATTCGTCTATTTGGGTGAGTCGGTCAAGGAACCTATTCGGGTCATGGACTCCGCCATAGTTAGGTGCATAAAATTTGACTTTTTAATGGATTTTAACTGAGTATCAAAGTTCTAACATACCCATTCCTAGAATTGTTCCTAAGGTCACTTCTTTTAGGTGGTAAGATATCTCTAAATTCTTCTAGAAAGTTTTCTTCTGATTAGGTTGTGAGATGGGATTAACTAATGAAAGCTTTGGCAAACTAAGGCTAATATCTCGGACTTGGATAGCAGCTTGTGATGGAATCCTTAAGTTAAAGAATTTATCCATTTGTTGTATGTTAAGCTTTTTTATTCTCATATTAGTTAAATCCAATTGATGTGGACTAGCTGATTTAGAAGGCATGATTTCAAATGATAAAATGCAAAAATTTATTTCAGCATTCACAATTTATTAAAATAATAATAATAACACAAATAACAAAAAAAAGTGAGCTTAATCACAAAAATTAAAAGTGAGTGCTCGCATAGACTTTTCTCATGCAAATTAGGAATCAAGGGGTAGGTTTAATCTGCAACGTGGAGCTCTTCCTTATTGTTTGGGTGTCACTCAAGTTAAATTATGGAGGGGTAGGTTCAACGCAACTGGCTAGGCATTAATGTGAGGCTGACTAGTTAATACTAACATAAATGGTGACATAATTGGCATCAAACAGATATATTTGCCACTAAAACTTACAATAGAAGTAAAATACCAAATAAAAAAAAATTAAACTAAGAGAATGGTAGAGATTACCTCAAATCAAGTATTGAAGATTAAGTTTTGCAAAAGGCCTTTCAAGCTTCTCAATCCACAAAGTTCAATAAGGTCCAAGTGCTAGTCCACCTAACCTCGCTCTGATGCCAAGATTGATGGAGGCCGGTGTGAGTTGAATGTTGTTTGTGGATGATCACGATCACTAAGAATAGATCAAGTTGGACTTAATCTCCTTCAAACGTCAGGAGATCAATACTCAATTAAAAGTGATAAAAGTGGAATTAGGATTTATTCCAAGTTATGTCTGGAATCTAGAAGTCTCACTTCAAACATGTAGAACTTTCTTTACATACGTCAAAATCATACAAACAAACACTTGAATTGTAAGTTGGGGAGTTAACTACTAATCTAAAAATTTTAGTAATTTTTGTGACCGATTTGATATTGAGACATACAGATATAGTAGAGATTGGTCATACTTGTCCGGAAGTGACCAATTTTGAGAAATTAGCTTAATCTTTTTGTGGAGGTATGAGAATTTATAATGTAAAGTGTAGATAGTAGTAGAAACACTCTAGTATGGATCAAGAGAGTTTTATTGGGTTTGGACCATTAGGCATATGAATTTGGGGACAGGATACTTAGAAAAACAAAAAAAAAACATAATATAATAAACTAGGTTTATATCTGCGCCAACTTTTCTCCAATAATTTTAACATAATATTACATTATTTTTTTTAATTTTTTGATATTTTTGAAGTGGGAAAAGAGACGAGCATATCATATCAAATTCAAAATTTTTGGAGATGATTTGATGGGTAAAATTAGACAAATGGCGGAACTGATGTAGGTTTTCTAGAGAAAAACATATTTGGGATTCTCACTTAAAACAGCAAAACAAATAGATAAAGCACAAAATTTTGGGTTCTTCTTTTGGACCATAAAATAGACAATATTACTAATACAAAAAACACAAAAAATAAGTGAAAGAAGCACAAAGAATAAAAATTTCTACTCGCCAAAGCAGTTTTCCAAGGAGAATATCAAATCTCTTGGGTGGTTGACCACCAAACCTCAAGCAAATAGAGAATTCTTCATCCAAGAGTTCGCGCAATCAACCAATAATGTTTCATTTCAGGTAAAAAAAGAATTCAGATGTAATGCTAAACACCCTTTCATCACACCTCTTCGCTACCAAAGTAAATACCCAAGGAGAGGGAGAGGGAATAGTCGGCCCTCTTGAAACTAATCCAAATCACCTTAGCCGAAATTTTCGCTTCATACATTGATTGAGTCAATGCCACATAACACATTAGCGTACATTAACTCCACATAAGCAAGGTCAACGCCACATAAGCAAATGTTTGATATTAATATAAATAATATATAAACTTTACCAAAACACACACAATTAGCAAACAACTTTTAAGGAAACTAAATACTACATAACATAATGAAAAAGAGACAAAATTGAAGGTCTTTATGGCCTTCAAAACCATCAAAGTGCTCTCAAGCTTGATTTGGCCCTAGATTTCGATCTACTAGTGGGTATACCTTCATGTGCCACATCAGTTCCTCACACATTTTTTCCTGCAGGAGATAGCTAACTCATTGTCTTCATCAATAACAAAAATAAGCCCAATTAACATTATTGTCTGTCTCATTAGGAAACAACATTAGCCATCATCACCATCAAATTGAATGATAAACACGGTCAAATGAAAAAATTAGGCACGGATGATTACGTAGAGCACGTTAAAGACCATTTACACTTACAGCTTCTCAATTCCAAGAAACGCTATATCGTAAGAGGGAGAATAGATGACGGCAACCTAAGGCAAACAGAACACGGCGACTATTTAAAAGAAATTATAACGTAAGAGATACGGGCTTGAGAATCGGGATACCTTGGATGGAGCAACATTGAAGTAGAGCTTACTGGAGAGGATTCGATTCCTGCGGAGGTCTTCGGCAGCTTCCCTAGATGAAGGCGAGGAACGGGACGAAGAAGGGCCCATTACCGGCAGTAAGAGAGAAACAATGGTCGGGTTAGTCTCCGGCCACTGAGTTGCGGCACGCCTCTCGACCAGAAGGTTCATAAACCGCATGCGGAAAATGGGAACATCTATCGCTGCTTGGTTGCTCAGCTGAGATGATTCCAATTTTGGGATGCTTCCGAGCCTGCAACTTTTTTGCTAGCTCTGGGGGTCTTTTTTTTCAACTTTATTATACTTTATTTATATTTTAATTTCAAAATATATGTATATTTGACTATAATGACTGTTTTTAAAAATAATCAAAACATACAAAATTTATTTTAAAGTGTTTTTAAACATAAATTAATTTGTTTTAAAAACCTAAATAAATCTATCTTGTAAATAAAAAAATTTAAAAAAAATGTCAAATTATGACTAACCAAGCCCATAATATTGTAGTAGTTTTTATAAAAGAGAAATCAAGAAATATCATAAATTTAAGATATTTTATTTAGTTTGATTACTTTTTAAATGAAATTAAGAGTTTAATTTTTTTTATGTTGAATTGGCTATAAAATAAGATTAATCATTTTATATTTGAGCCGCATTAAACAGATTGTGATGTTGGTGACATGTGAAGTTGGTGATAAATGATGATAGTCATTTCTGATAATGGGGGATAGATGGCTAGAAACTAGCAAATAGTTGGTGGCGCTTGACGGCCAGTGAAGGCAAGACAAAGCTAGATAAATATAAGTGATTGTCGGCAACTAGCAGATTGCAGCAAATTGCAGCCTCCGCAATGAGTGAAGTTTCATACATGAAGTGATAGCTGAATAAAGATAAGTGATTGTCAGCAACTAGCGGATTGCAGCAAATTGCGGCCGCCACAACGGGTGAAGTTTCATACATGAGGTGATCCCTAAATCGAGTAAATTTCAAATATATTAAAAATGAATTAATGAGTCATTTGATTTGTTGAAAAAATTCATTATAAAACAAATACAATATACTTGAAATGTAGAGTATGAAAATATTATAGTGTCATTTGGGTTGATGTAAAATAAATGTAGGAGTTTTGTGTAGTAGTTTTTTTTATTATTAAGTAAAATGAACACACCATAAATCCATGAGAAAGGCAACGGACATCAACTTCTACTAGCAAATGACTGTTGCTACAGCATACGATGTGTTCTTAAAATTAATCAAATTAACCTAGTCTTGAATTCACCAAAATAAAACTCAAGGGTGAGTTTAAATACATCAAAATTACACATTACTTGTATTTGCATACAATTAAGGGTCTATTTGGGGCAGCTGTTGATTATTTATAATTTGTTGATAACCAGATGATTATGATAATCTGATAATCTGCAGATTATCAAAATAATCTGTCTTGTTGTTTGGGGCAGCTTATCTAGAACAACTTATTGGTAGTTATGGATGTAAAAATGACATTTTTGCCCATGTCTGTTAGAACTGTTTGAGGCAGCTTATTAGGAATAGTTTATTGGTGCAGAAACATAAAATCATCACAGATTATTCCATACAATGACATACAATTCTCACACTCCCGTTAACACTATAAAAAATAAAAACATGATACAAGCTTAATTAATCCAACTACAAAAAAACAGATAAAGAATACAATATAGAACTCCAACTGAAGGCATTCAAATATCCAGGAAATAATAAGTTCATAGCTTAATGATCCAGATAAAGAATACAAATGAGAGCATTTAAAAACTTAATCATCTAGAATAACACGTAAATATTCCAACCGATCTGCTGGTTCCATCGCCATGAATATGTGCCTACGAGTTGGATCCTCTAACTTTTTTTATAAACAATACGTTGTTGGCATATTTTCAGATTCCATTTCTTTAATACATAAATCACAAAAAATGTTGGAAACTTCTTTATCCCATATAGCGGAAGGACCCCCTTCTTTAGACATGTTGAAACTATCAGGAATAAAAGTTTAATGCAAAAGATTTACGTGGTTCAGTCCAAGACCTACGTCCACGGAAGGAAAGGTACGAATGTTTTTATTATGAACTTCTTAAGGATACAATGATACATAGCTGCCAACCATATCAAAGTACACAAATAAGCTTATTACAACATCCACTCAACCATTTTTAAGTACACGGAGAAGCTCTCAAACATCCTCTTAAATGTGAACTTTGGCCAGGAACGGCGAGAGAGCGAGACAACAGAGGGGAGATGCAGATCTAGGGAAAGTCAAGACGGAATCGAAAGGGGATGTGAGACGGGATCGAAGGGGCAGAGGGGTAATAAGTTACTTCGAAACGCTGAAATGCAGGGTGCTATCAGCGGCGAATGATCCATTGGGCAATAGGCAAATGCTCTACGCGATTATTGGCACCGCAGTGACGAACGTGTTTTCCAAACACGACCACAGCGTTTTCGGACGTTGAACGCAATTTTATCTCCTCCAAACGGGACCTAAATGTCAAACACTTAGGGCCTTTTTGGGGAAGCTGCAACTTCTCAACTTTCCAACTGCAGTTGCGCTGCTCTAGGAAGCTGTTGTGGGGAAGTTGTTACAACAAAATTGGTTGTCTGTTTGTTGCATCTGTGTGCAAACAACTATGAGGCAATTGTTTCTAAAAAAATAATCATTCTGACCCTATTTAGTAAAGCTATTTAAAACAGAGATGCGACAACCACATATTTGATACTTCAGAAGCAGAAATTTATTCAAAACAAAACAAAAGTTCAGATACACAACTCATTTAACAGTGAGTAACGAAATTGCTAAAGAAAAATAAAAAAAAAAACTAATAAAATTACAAGTAAAATAATGATGCTATTATTTTTAATATTATGGTGATGTATGTCTCATCATAAACTGTCCTCCAATGATGTTATCAATTCGTGATCTCTTTCGGCAGTGTATGAGTCTTATAATCATTTTATGTTTGAGGTCAGAAATTAAAAACAAATGTTTGCATTATAAGCAACAGTAAAATTTATAAGAGAAATATCATCTTCTTGGACAAAAACAATATAATAAGTAATCTATAAAAATCAATATAAATCTTTCATAAAAAGATACGTCAATAATAACAAGATAAAACCCAATTTTTGGGGGTTAAAAAAAATCATGATTGGATCTTTTTCAAAATAATCATGTAAATAAATTAAATTCTTGATTACATATTTATTATATATTTGGATTCAACAATGATTTTGCACAATTTAACAATTACAGTGGCATTTGGTAACATAACTTGTGTAGAATTGGAGCAGTATTTATGCAAAATACTGCCATCCATTTTGCCTTCGAGAAGGAGGAGAATGACAAAAAAATAAAAATGGGAATGCTTCTCTTTCGTGGAATGACGGAGGAGTGTGAGGGATTTGGCGTGCGACCAAGAGTAAGCCGTAATAATCCATCGTTCGAACACGGGCCACGGGTTTGATCCGCGTCACGCCGCACTCGAGACGCCAAACCAAACGGTTGTGAATCGTGGCGTGCCCCCGCACCATGATCCAAAGGGACCCTTAAAAACACTTGCAATGTATAACCCTGAAAATAATATATATGTGTGTGTTGAATAGGAATATGTCCATAAGTCACATCAAATGAATAGACTCAAACATTAGAAATAGTGTGTTGTGTATTCATGGAATGGCTCCCTGTATACAGAACAAATGTACAATATATATAATTACAAGTTTGGCCCTATTTTAATTAGAATGTTATAAGGTATTTTGGGTATTTAAAAAAATGAGTCTATGGCTCGGCTACTCTATCGCTTAGTCAACTGAGATTGGTGGGCATTGGTTCGATAAGAATCATTCATGCGATTATGTTGAGTTGGGGTTGCTAATTAATTCTTGTAGATCCTCTGTTTGTCCGGAGTAGACTTGAGCCTGTCGTTCGGTTTCTCTGGCCCGGTTATCTACTATCGAGTCCTAAATGTGGAGTTTCTATCATCAAGATGAGACTAAGCTGTCGGGCAGATGATGAATCACTTTAATATTGTATGTAGTTCACCTCTTGGCAAAGAAGTTATTTGAGGCGATCGTAAAGTAGATCATGGTAAAACCTTTGGCCTCTTGATAAATAGTATTAGAGGATCTTATGAGGCCACAAAAAATATTGTGGCTAGAGTTGTCTTAGGCCTCATCTCGGCTTGTTGGAGCTTGGTCATTAGCTTGGCCAGCCTCCGTTCGACCGACCTTTGGTCCTGATTCTAAGGAATCTATAATTGGTTAATCAAGTTTTTTAATCTTCTGGTGGTGAGACTTTTGGTCTTCCTTCAGTAGGTCATCCCTTGTAGCACGTTCATGTCTCTTAGTTTGTTAGATTTCCTCGAGATTCATGCTGACATATTTTCGATATATATATTTTAGTTATGTGATTCTCTTGTTTCAAGAAAGTGACTATTCTGATAAGATTAAGAGAATTGTTGACCTCATTTTTGAAGAGGTCAAATTATTCTTATGAGGAACCTAAGATCTAGCCTTAGGATTTTCCTATGAACTATCTTAGAGGATTAGTGAGAGAATCCACACCTCGCATAGAAATTCAAAACAATTCTTGACTCCTCTTGTGAAGTCCCACCTAAGTGGTCACAAGCCCCTAAATGTCATTTTGGGAGGGCTAAGTGTGGAGACTCAAGAGTGAGTTCTATAGGTTCAATCAGGCATTAGGACAACCCTGGGTGGCTCGGGTTCGGTCTCACATACACCTACACACACTCAAATCCATTCAATTCCCCACATACCCTAAAACCCTAAAATCACCTACACTGGACTTATTTCCTTAACTCCTTGGGAAGCTCACATGGGTGGTCCCAAGCCCTTAGCCTCTAGTTAAGATGGCTAAGATCAACATGTGGAGACTCAAAAATAAGTTCTCATTTGGTTTCTTATGGTCCCAAGATGGCTATTCATGACATGCATGATCACCTTATCCAATTTTTCCCAAATTACCTAATTTCCCTAAATTTCCCAAATGTCCCCCAAATTCCCCAAAACACCCATTTTAAACACAAATTCAAACCCTTCAAATTCCAATTCTAAATTCAAAATTCAAGTTCACCTAACACAAAATTAAAACCCAAATTTCAATTCCAAACCCAAAACCCCCAATATTGAGCCAAATGTCCAATTTTTTATCAAAATTCCACCAAGTTCAAAATCCACCAAATTGAGCCCACACTCCAATTCAAATACACTAAACCAAAATCAACTCTTCATCACAATTTCAAGCCCTTCAATCCTATTGGCCAAACACATCCTAAAAGCCCAAAATTAATTCCTCCATGACAAAATTCAAGAGCCCAAAAATTGAGCCCAATTTCAATTACCATTGAAGCCCTCATGACAAATTCCTTTTCATCATTCTTTTGATCAAGTCATACACCATGGCATCCCTCATCATGCATCCATGCTTAACCTCATCCAATTTTGGACCCGTGAAATTCTCCTACCAAATCTTCAAAATCCATAAATTCCTTCTTAATGAAAATTACCCATGGCCTCATGCATGTCATGAAACTACTCATTGGACCATTCACAAGCATCACGTGGGTCATATACGCCAAATGTGCTAAAAGGAGGACTTTCTTTCACCTCCCATCAAAGTGGCTTAACCAAAACCTTAATCCCACCAAATGCATGTCTCCCATGCTAAATTAATCACCCAATCCCCCAGGTGTTGACAACCAACCCCAACCACCTTGGACTTGACCCTAGTCCATTTTCCATGAGGATGAACCCATGGTTAACCCAACCTAACCTAGACTAATTCCCCATTTTGGAAATTTGCAATTACTCATGCATGTACCAAATTGACTTCACATCTCCCCACTTATGACCTCCCACAGTATGGAGGTGACTTTGCCTGGCCAACCGGCCTCTCCTAGCCGCCTGAAAACACCTAGTTCAAGAAGGCTCCCACGGCCAAAACTCAAAATTTGAAACCTTGAGATGGCTCACTTCCATTGAACATTGGATCCTCTCTTCCCTCCACCCAAGCACTACTTTGGCCACTCTAGCTTGCCTTGTTGGCAACCATAGCCTGGTCTTTAACTAAACCACCTCCTCTCGGCCAAAGAGGAGGAATGCACAAGACCCTGACGAGGACTTGCCAAATTGTTCCCAGACCCTCTCACAACCTCACGTAGCTCATCACCACAATTTTCAAGCCCTTAAATTGACCACATAGCCCCAATAGAGTGATCATCAGGGAGCACTCTTGTGAAGTACGAGGTATTGGCTTGACATCAATTATAAGTTGGCTCATCAAAAGCAAAGAGGATTACGCCTTCAATTCCCAAAGGACTTGCTCCTGAAGGCTCAAGAGACACCGGTGACGGGACCATTTTATCTTGGATCGCAACTATCATGGGGTCGCTAGTAGGACTCGACAGTTCCTTAGAAAGCTTCGTTATGGCGTCAGCTATTCTATTCATGAGAATGGGAGATTCCAACAAAATTAACATCGGGGATGTGCTCTAGTAATGCCATAACTCTCTTATGATAGTCTAAGAGGTTCGGTTTGAGAACTTTGTAGGTTCCCAACACTTGGCAGATAATGAGCTGGGAATTCCCTTAAACATTGATCCTTTGGATGTTCATTTAGATGACTAATTGCAATCCAAGGGTCAAGGCTTCATATTCTGCCTCATTATTTGTACGTAGCTTTGTTAAACTATATGAATAACAAAGAATTCCATGCTTAGAGAGATTAAAATGAGGCTGGTGTCGGTCTTCACCCTTCGAAAAGATCCTGATGGGACTTTCTTTAAGGAATATGCTCCATCGAAGTACAAGTCCCACATAGGGGAATCAACGAAAAACAAATGCATGTCAAAAAAGTCATTTTTCAGCAATGAGTCGGCTGGGACTGGATGTGCCGCTAGAAAATTAGCCAAATCCTGTCCTTTGATGGCTAGTTATTGGACAAATGATATGTCAAACTGCGATAGCACCATGGCCCATCTCGCTAGTACCTCAGCTAGGGCTGGTCATCAGCTATTGTAAGGGGTTTATGATAGTGGGGTTGTATTGAGGTGGTATTAGGGTGGTGTTAGGGTTAAAATGTGGTATTGATGTGTTATTGATGCGATATTGATGTGTTATTGCAATGGATTAGTGATGTGAATGTGTGATATTAGTGTGATATTGAGGTGACTTTGGTGTGGTGTTGAGAGGTTTTGGAGAAGATACATATCTGGTGATATTGGGGTGGTATTAGAGTGGTATTGGAGGGGTAATGTGGTTATATTGATGTAGATTAGTGGTGTTAACGAGCTTGTGACATTGGGGTGATTTTAGGGTGACATTGTGGTATTAGAGTGATATTAATGTGGTATTGAAGTGATCTTGGAGTTATCTATTATGTCTTTCCTCACACATTAAACAAATGAACCATATCTAATTAACTATATTGTTTTCCAATAATAACTTTATGATTTGGCTCAAATTTTAAGTACAAAATAGTACAGCGAACAACTGAGACAAATAGTTGCTGAAGAAATACATTTCATGATTAAGGATTGTTTATACATCTAAAAAATTAAACACTCATTAAGGATTACCTATTTACCTTAAAAGCTCCACTCATGCTTTTGCCCTTTTCTCATTCAATTTTGTTCTTCAGCATCACACAAAACCTTAAAAATTATGTAATGAGTTTACGCGATGCATATAAAGATAACCTAAAGTCGAGAGACATAATTATCTTAACGAATCTCCTCCCTAAACCTCAGATGCTCTAACGACATTGAGCAAGTTTTGTTAGGTTATGAGTAGCCAAAAGGAGAATCTTATGCAGTGTTTGGCTGCAGATGCATATTTATGCTAACAGGGTTTATCAAATTCACGAAATTCTATGAGCTCACAACGGAGAATGAGCACACATGCAACGATGGAGTAAATACATGTAATCGATCTCATAGTCGGATTTGATAAATCTAGATTTACATCTCACATGAGATAGAATGATGAAGAAACAAACGGAACACGAGAGAATTGAATTTAACATGGAGTTAAATTTAATTTTCCTTTTGTTTGATGTTCGATTGAATTTAGTTATAATTTATGACTAAAAAACTAAGTTTATGACTAAATTCTTTTAGAAGTGTGCTAGCAAAGATTTTTATGGATGGCTGATTCCGGGCTGTGTTCACGGAGGCCAGAAAGGTGTTTAATATCAGGACTAATTTTTTCTCCTGCATCAGAGTTGTGCGTGCTTCGCCATGACGCTCTGCAGAAGTTGGAGGACTCGTTTTATCTTCCTCCTCCCTCTAATCTTTCTCATCCCACTTCTCTTCTCAGGCAAGACTATTTCTACCCTATCCTCCCTCTAAATTGTTCAATATCTATATGTTTATGGAATCCTTCTATCTTCAGTCTCCGAGCTTCATCAGAAACCGATCCAGAAAGAGCAGAGGACAAATTTATCAAAGAAATCAGACCATATCATTCTTGGGCCTGCCGCTGGCCAGGGTTTTCCTAACCGACTCCAATGCGAAGGTAAATGGCGACGTTCCTCATTGATGCTTTGCGAACCATACTTTGCTCGATCTTTTTAACCTAAAAAAAAAATCTGTAAATCCAAGCTTGTTGAAGCAGTGGAAAAATGTTGGCTGTGCTTCTCTCCGGATTAGGTTACTGTTGCTAGAGTATAGATCTCACCCAAATGGTTTTTAGATACACTTTCATCCATTTTTCATGATTTATTTAATGCATTAAAGAAATGGCGTTTTTCCAAGCTCGTTTCATTTTCTATGATGATGGACTTTTTTGTACAAGTGCTGTAATCATATAACTTAATTGTTTTTTATTCCGAAATACATTCCGGGTAAATTATTCTCTCTCTTCAATTTTTAACTCTAAACGCTTACAGTAGGCATAGCTTTCAAATAAGATGATGCTACAGTACGTGCTAATAATTCTGATAATTTAATGTATTTAGATTTAGATCCGCTGGTCTTTTTTTAGGAGGTAATGAGAATGCTGATATAGTAGATAAATTCATAGGATCTGATTGAATTTGGGAGAATTTTCTGTTAAAAGGTTAAATTGAAGTAACTCTTCTTATTATCTAGCGGCTGCATTCTATTTGCCTTAGAAATGTATTGCCGGTAGAGTAAGAACTATGACAACTGTAACTATTATGTCTTTGCATCTGTTCATGTTTTCCCTTTTTCTTAATGCCATTTAATGCCATATGGATTTCTATGGTGGTTTTTTCCTATTTTTTAATTTTCCTTAAGCAGTTTGCTAGCTTTTCATAAAATATTTTGCTTCGTTTGTATTCACATCAAACTATTTGTTGTTCCAGGTCTCAAAGCTATGAATCGGATCCTTTTGCCAAGCTTGCAAAATAATCTTGATATAAGCGAAAGGGTGTCTTTCGTCTCTATGTTCACAGTGTATAACAGTTCTCGTAGGTTAGAAATGGAAAGTGTAGACAACAATATGGATGGAAAGGTGATTATTGGGAGCACTTCATATACCAAGCCAGAGAGATCAATTGCCATTCTCAATACCTTCATTAACTTCATTCAGGTATGTTACAAGATCATCAAAACACATGCAGATGTACATACAAGTTATAATGATATTATATGGCTTATGTAAGCTACTTCTATGAAACCTCATATTGATATGCTTTAACATTTGAAAGTGTTAATTGTGTTATTGTATACTAGACTACATCTTTATGTCTTTTTTATTATTTATTATTATTTTTATTTTATGTCTTTTAAACACAACACAAATGCAATGATATTTTAATGAAATTTTCACGCTGGCTTCTCAATTTCAATAACGCCATGTTTCTTTATGATTTCATATGTTGTCATCTTCATCAGTAATCATATCCCGACTATTTGGGGCTAGAATTATTTCCTTGTGTTATGCAACCAAGTCAAAGACAGAGAATAGTTGTTATAGAAAAATGAACTTATTCTTGTAACCTGGCTGCGCAAAGTGATGCTCAGGTTCTCCTGTAGTTTGTGGAATTGGAATAGATACTAATTTGTGGCTTTTATTAAATTGTGTTTAAAGGTGACAATTACTTAAAAGAACTAAATTCTTAATATAATTCATCCGTTGATGAAAATTAGGATTAGAAGAAGCATTATTATAATTTCTTTCTCTGTTATTGTAGTAGAAGTTTAGTAGAACAACAATAGTACATAAAGTAGTAAATGAAACAAAATAATGAAGGACATTTGTGGGGTCACAAAGTTTAACATTACTAGAAAAAAGATTGACTTCACAATATACTATTTTAATGGTATTGAAGTTGACAATCATGTGTGCATAGTGTTGGAAGGCCCATTGATGCCTAGATATGTAGGTTTAATTGTCTTGAATCTTAAGGAGAAGATTGAAAAGAAGGAACTATTTGGGCATGTGTGGATCTACTTTGTTTTTGCTTTTTTGTTTTCACTTGTGGCTAGAGCATGCTTGGATTATTAATTAATTTTTAATTTTATATGTAAATTTTAATTAATATTTTTATTGAACTAGTGCTACATAATTACCTTCATTAAATTTGTAGTTAATCCTAAATAATTATATCTTATTATGAATATTTAACTTATTAATTATCTCATAACTAATTTCCATAATAAAAATAGAGTTTTTTTGCTTTTAAATTGCTACAAATCATTAAGATTGTATATGTATGATTATATATATATATATATATATATATATATATATATATATATATATATATATTATAACCATGTGAAACAATAATAATTAAATAAAATAAAATTACATGCGTGTCGTTCAAATGAGATGTGACGTTCACGGGTATCATATCAATGAATATTTTCCCTTGTTTCCTTCTACCGAACACACAAAGAAAGCATAGGGATGGAAAGGGAGGGAAGACAGGGGGAAGTGACGACTTTGTGAGGAGGACAAGTTAAACCCTAATCAAGCAGTTCGGGCGACAAAAGCTAACCAAGCGAGTCACATGTGAGCTGAGGAAGAGGAAGTGGAAGGAGAGTCAGGAATCGAGAGAGAGAGAGTGCTTCGAACCTTAGCAGTGTTGCATGTGTATCGTGGAAGGGAAAGCGACACCGAGGAAGGAGCATGTCCGACAGATGTGAGCAGGAGAAAATCTTGTGAACTCTTACCATTTGGTATTGGCACCGAAAGGAAGGACCTTGCGTGCAGAAGGAGAGGCTCTAGCATTCTATACGAAGGAAGAGACAAGGTAGAACCGAATCAATTGCTGTAGAAGGAAGAAGAACTGTACGAGACATGAACTTGTGCATTGAATTTCTTACACTTACACATCTATTGTACCTCGTCTTCGAACAGAGTGTGCAGAGGAGGAAGCAGAAGCTATTAGAATTGTCGAAATTTCAGCTTGGATGCCAAGAGCATCGTGTGTGGGCTTTGGTTTTCATTTCAAAACAAGCTGAATGGATTAAGGTATTTTTTATTAAGTATTTCATCTAAATGTTGGTTGGTACTTATAACACATTCATTTAGAATTCTTCTTGAAAATTAATATATGTTAAATAAGATTTAGATTTAATAAAGAGAATAAAATAAGCATAGGAATCAACATAAATGATTAAATGTTTTTATGTTGATTTATTAAATATTTAATTAGCATGCATATTTGTAATAACTAGTTTTGTGAAATCGGGTAAAATTTTTGACAACTTAAAATATACCTCAAATTTCACATTTCTCAGATTTCAACTGAAGTAATTTTATAAATTTTTACACGTCGAATCGATCAAATCAATATAAAACACTAGATATGAATTATGAATGGATTGAAAGATATAAAAACCAGAAGTTATAAGTTAATTAAACCTAATTTAACACTTCCTTAATCCTGGTTATTGTACCCACCTACTTACCATGCGATATAAGCATTGAATAGGGCTTTAGAATATTCGAACTTCTCTTTCCCCCTTTCGGTTTGGCTCGTACACCCTCCTTTCTTGTCCCAGTTTTTCCCTCACATGGTTGCAGCGGCTTGACAACAGGAGTTCCACTCGCGCCATTGTACTAGTGTGCATGCAAAGGAGATCAAGCGACCATCTGTTATGCCGCACACATCTGTTCAGGGCTCTAGAGAAACTTGGTAAGTGTGAAACTAATTTTAGCGACATTTAACACTTTCATTTTTTTCCTCTTGCTTTTGTTTTGAGATTTGTCTCGATTTTGTGTATTTTTTTTATATTTGGTAGCCGTTAGAGGCGTTAAGCTTGTGTCAGAAGTGTCGAAAACAGTTTGCGAGTTTCCTTAAGGGCTTTAACACAAAACGAAGGGGAAAAGAAGACTGAGAGTATATGAAGAAGAGGGAAGAAGATTTGATAGCTTCAAAGAAGTGTTGGGTTGTCGAGTAGCTATTTAAGGTATGTTATGACAAATCAATTTTGTTTTGAGCTAAATCTTCTTATGACCTAAGATATCCTGAGTTCCTGAGTCGTTTAAGATTTCAGGTTGTTTACCCGAAATGACGAGTTTGAGGCAAGGTGTGGAAGCTAGCCATAGGATGACTTCGTAAATTCATATAAATTACTCCTAAGCTAAAAATAATAATTTAACTAACGAAAATTGCTTGAATCTTAATGTTTAATATTATGTTTTATAGGTTATTAAGCTCACACTAAAAGTTATCCCGATGCCCAACTAGTTACGAAGATTAAGAGTTTAGCCTGACAACTGAGGTTAGTAATTACATTTCTAAATTTTAGTTATTTTTTATTTCAAAATGTATGTTTGATTTCATGCATTCTCTAGTTTAGTTAGAACTTTTATATTGTTAGACATGATAGATATGCATGAAAGGCATGTATGAGATGCATGATATGTATGATATACATGATATGCAAGATGGGCATGATATGAAAGGTATGCATGATAAACACGATAAAATGAGTTATCAATGATTTAAGTAAGATATATTCATGAGTTGAGAAATATGAATAATATAAAAAATATGTATGATAAGAGATATGCATGATGATTAATTTAACAACACGTTTGCATGTTAGTAGATGCATAAAGTTGTCTCAGAATAATGTATGTTATGAATAATAAAATAGTTTATATATGAATGCTTGTATGGGCATGTTCAAAGGAGAAGTTCACCCTCTAATGATACAGACAGAGGACACTAGTGTACCAGATGAGTTTCTCTACCACCCTAACAATTTTGATGTTTAGATCACAAACTTTTGTGCTGACAAGTATCAGTCAAGGGTGAGTGACCAAAGCTTAATTCTTCAACAATTGTGATGTTTATATTGTTAACTGCAATACTGTGGGATACTATCGACCAGGAGGTAAGTAAGGGTCTTTTCCATCCTAGACAATTGTGATGTTTACATCACTAATCGTTGTACTGATGGGAGTTGATGGGGTAATATTAGTCATTAGTATGTTAGGTTTTGTTGACGATGATCCTCACTGAGACGTGTATGTAAAGAGTATATAGTAAGAGTAAATATAAAGTGAATGCATCTAAAAGATTTGAGTATTTTTATTTTGAAAATATCATTGATACATGCATTAGCATGTATATGATTTCTTATAAAAATATGAAAAACTAGCATATTATAAGACTTTTTATAGAGATATGAAAGACCAACATGCTTATGAAATCATTTTTCTTGGGAACTGTTAGAAGTATGATCACTCATAGATTATCTTTATATAACTCATTATGTTGCTTTAATATTATTTTTAAGTTTTTATGTATTTGACTAAGATGAACAAAAGATGATCAAATATATATAGGAGGCGAGCACAATAAAAGAAAATATATAAATTTCTACTTATTAATTTTAGTTTCTTTTTCATGATTATTTAAATATTAAACTGTTAATGATATAAATATAATAGTAGAGAATTAGTTTCACAGTCCGACCATCTGTTCACGTCTTGATTAATTTCAAACTCCGGGCCAGGTCGAGACAGTATTGTCATTTTTTTATTGTATTGATATAGTTTAGAAGTTTACTGTTGTTTTAAATTAAGAATTCATGTTTAATTAATTGATTAAATGATGAACAATAGAAAAAGAAACGTTTATAGCATACGCGGACAACAAAAAATGACACTGTTATTTATTAAATCTTAATTATAAAAAAAAGAATATAGAAAAATGTTATTTTTATTGTCTAATCATCTGTACTTATCTTGGTTAACTCCAACTTCCGAGTCATGTCGTGACAATATATATATATAT
>JXCR01145620.1:0-36568 GCA_002079205.1 Phalaenopsis hybrid cultivar
TCATTCGTTACCAGATTGGTTGATAATTCAAACATTTTATAATGGATTAGTGGGATCTCTTATATCGATTATAGATGCTGCAGCTGGTGGTTCTTTAATGTCAAAACCTTTTGATGAGGCTTATTTATTTAGACAGATGGCTACCAACATTTTTCAATGGCCCTCTGAAAGGGTAAATCTTAAAAGAGTAGCTAGTATCCACGATTTTGATGTAATATCTTTGTTAGCTTCGCAAATTGTTGTAATATCAAAGAAATTATATCATTATAGAATGAATTATTCTCCAACACCTACTATGATGGAAGATAATTCATCTGGGCAATTTTTGGATTTTCAACCTTCTTATGAGACCTTAAATGCGATTAACAATAGACCTAAAAATCCTTATTCAAACTATTATAATCCAGGTTGGAAGAATCATCCTAATTTTAATTGGAATAACAATTCTTCTACAAATCAACAATGGAACTATTGTAACCCAGTTTGGAAGAATCATCCAAATTTTAATTGGAATAACAATTCTTCTACAAATCAACAATGGGCAATGAAGAATCATCCAAATTTTAATTGGAATAACAATTCTTCTACAAATCAACAATGGGCAAACAAATTGGAAAATTCATCCAACCAAGGAAATGTTAATTATAGATCTTCTTATCCTGCATGATTTAACAGTTTAAGGAAAAGAAGTTGTCCATGGAAGAGATGATACTAAACATGGGTCAACAATTGAAGAATCAAGGAAATCAATTAAAAATTCAAGGAAACCAGTTACAAAATCAAGGAACTGCTATCAAGAATATTGAAAACCAATTAGGACATATCGTTACTACGCTTAGTAACCGAACATTAAGAACTTTTCCTAGTACCGTGGAACCAAATCCTAAAGATCAAGGAAAAGAACAGATAAAAGTGATACAATTATGAAGTGGCAAGAGTGCAAAAAGAAATGGAAACTGAAAAAGAGAAAGTGGATACCAAAAAAGAAAAGGATCATGAGTACCCAGATTTAGGCAAAAAGAAACGAAAACTGAAAAAGAGAAAGTGGATACAGAAAAAGAAAAGGATCATGAATAGCAAAAGGAATAGAAATTGAAAAAGAGAAAGTGGATACCGAAAAAGAAAAGGATCATGAATACCCAGATTTAGAGGCAAAAAGAAACGGAAACTAAAAAAGAGAAAGTTGATATAGAGAAAGAAAAGGACCATGAAGACCCAGATTTAGAATATCCACTTACACCAATGAAAATTATTGTGGAGAAACCTTCACCACCGTTTCCTCAAAAATTGAAGCAACACAAAAAGGATAAACAATTCTCTAAGTTTTTAAAAATTCTTAAGAAATTAACGGTAAATATTCTCTTTATAGAAGCTTTAGGGAAAATGCCCAATTATATGAAATTTATGAAAGATG
The DNA here is from genome assembly GCA_002079205.1 of Phalaenopsis hybrid cultivar. Classification (NCBI taxonomy): domain Eukaryota; kingdom Viridiplantae; phylum Streptophyta; class Magnoliopsida; order Asparagales; family Orchidaceae; genus Phalaenopsis; species Phalaenopsis hybrid cultivar. The sequence continues at coordinate 1,415 of JXCR01145620.1, forward strand.
TTTTGAACAAGAAAATGAAGTTCAATGAAAATGAGACTGTTGCACTTAGCAAAGAGTGTAGTGCAATTATTCAGAAAAAGCTTCCTAAAAAATTAAAACATCCAGGTGGTTTCACTATATTGTGTGCTATCGGTGAAAAGTTTTATGGAAGAGCTTTATGTGATTTGGGAGCCAACATTAATCTTATGTCTCTATCAATTTTAAAAGACTGGGATTAGGAGAAGTCTCACCTACTTCTGTAACTCTTCAGTTAATAAATCGTTCAACTACTTATCCTAAGGGAGTTATAGAAGATGTGTTAGTAAAAGTTGATAAACTTATCTTTCTTGTGGATTTAATTATGTTAGATATTGAGGAATATAAAGAAATACCTACAATTTTATGGAGACCTTTTTTAGCTACTAGAAAAACTATGATAGATGTTCAAAAGGGGGATATAACTATGAGAGTTAACGATATAGAAGTGACTTTTAACATTACAAAATCTATGAAATACTCTGCTGTTGAAAGAGATAATGAATGTTTTCGCATGGAAATTAGTGATACGAACATTTTAAAGAACATTTTGAGGAGAAAGAACATTTTGAAGACAAAGATGAAATTATTTTGGATGAAATAGAAAATGAAGGATAAAATTATGTTCAAGAAAGATTTGAGAAGCTAGATATTACAAGAAATGCTGATAAGAATCTAATTCCGTCAATTATTAAAACCACCTGAACTTGAGTTGAAAATATTGCCTAACCACTTGAAGTATGTGTTTCTGAGAGACTCATATACTTTACCTATTATTATTTCTTCAGAGTTAAATGATTTGTAAGAGCAAAGACTTTTGGATACATTAAAAATATATAAGAAAGCTTTTGGTTGGACCTTAGCTGATGTTAAAGGAATCAGTCCATTGATTTGTATGCACAGAATTATGTTGGATGAACAATATAAACCAAGAGCTGATCCACAAAGGAGATTAAACTCAATGATGGAAGAAGTAGTCAAGAAGGAAATTTTGAAATGGTAGGACACTAGAATTATATATCCTATTTCAGACAGTGCTTGGGTAAGTCCAATTCATTGTGTTCTTAGAGTGACTGTTGAAGCAAAAGAGAATCATGAATTAATACGAATCAGACAAGCTATTGGGTGGCGTATTTGCATTGATTATAGAAAATTAAACACTGCCACGACGAAAGATCACTTCCTTTTATCATTTTTAGACTAAATAGTTGATAGACTTGATGGGCACAAATATTTTTGTTTTTTAGATGGATATACCGACTACCATAAAATTCCTATTGCTCCTGAGGATCAAGAAAAGGCAACATTTACTTGTCCTTTTGGAAATTTTTCTTTTCGAAGAATGTCTCTCGAATTATGTAATGCACCTGCAACATTTCAAAGATGTATGATGTCTGTATTTAGTAAGTTAATTGATGATGGATTAGAAGTGTTTCTGGATGATTTCTTTATATTTAAAACATCATTTGATCCATGCTTAAATTATCTTGAAAATGTTTTGAAGTTGTGCGAAAGAACTAATTTAGTTCTAAATTGGGAGAAATGTGAATTTATGGTTGCAGGAGGAATTGTGTTAGGGCATAAAATTTTGGAAGATGGTATGGAAGCTAACCCTGAAAAAATTCAAGTTATATCTAAACTAACACCTCCTACTAATGTAAGAGAGGTTAGGAGTACCCTACAAAAATCCAAGTTATATCTAAACTAACACCTCCTACTAATGTAAGAGAAGTTAGAGTAAAAGGTTGCAGGAGGAATTGTGTTAGGGCATAAAATTTCAGAAGATGGTATGGAAGCAGACCCTGCAAAAATCTAAGTTATATCTAAATTAACACCTCCTACTAATGTAAGAAAGGTTAGGAATTTTCTTGGACATTGTGTTAGGACATAAAATTTTGGAAAATGGTATGGAAGCAGACCCTGCAAAAATTCAAGTTATATCTAAATTTTAATGTAAGAGGGGTTAGAAGTTTTCTTGGACATGTTGGTTTTTATAGGCGTTATATTAAAGGAATGTAAGAGAGGTTAGGAGTTTTCTTGGACATGTTGGATTTTACATGCGTTTTATTAAAGAATATTTTTGAAAATTACCAAACCTCTATGCCAACTTTTAGAAAAGGACAAGAAATTTGAATTTACTGAAAAAAATTTACTAAACCTTTATGTCAACTTTTAGAAAAGGACAAGATATTTGAATTTACTGAAAACTGTTTAAATGACTTTGAGTTATTAAAAGAAAAACTAATCACAACCACTATTATAGTTTCATCTAACAGAGAGAAACCATTCGAATTGATGTGATGCTAGTGATTATGCTATTGGAGCTGTTCTTGGACAAAAGTATGAAAAGATTTTTAAAGTTATATACTACACTAGTAAAATTCTTAATGATGCTCAAATTAATAATACTGTTACTGAAAAATAGTTACTGACTATTGTGTACACATTTGATAAATTTAGATCTTATTTAATTGAGACTAAATGTGTTGTGCACACTGATCACTCTGCTATTAAATATCTTATGCAAAAGAAGGATGTCAAACTAAGGTGAATTAGATGGGTACTTTTGATGCAAGAATTTGATTTTGTGGTTATTGATAGAAAGGGAATTGATAATCAAATTTTTGATCATTTGTCGAGATTAGAAAATCATGAATTATCTGACACCGACAATAAAATTACAGACAGTGATCATTTGTCAAGATTAAAAAATCAAGAATCATCTGACGCTGACAACAAAATTATAGACATGTTCCCTAATGAACAACCTTATAATATTAATGAGTGGAAAATACCATGGTATGCTGATATTATTAACTATATTGTAAGTGATATTTTTCCNGGACAATGAAATTATAGACAGTTTTCCTGATGAATTACTTTATAATATAAATGAGTGGAAAATACCATGGTATGCTGATATTTTTAATTATATTGTAAGTGATATTTTGCCACCTATGCTCACATTGCAACAACAAAGAAAATTCATTCATGACGTGAAAGCATATTTTTGGGGTTAACCTAATTTATATAAACAATGTAAGGATCTTATTATGAGAAGATGCGTACCTTATGAAGAAACTAAACTAATCATTCAGAAATGTCATGATTCTGAATTTGGAGGACATTTTGGGATTGATAAAACTATTTATAAAATTTTACAAGCTAGATTTTATTGGTCTACTATATTTAGAGATGTTTATAGATATATAAAAACTTGTGATCGATTTAATAAATTTTACAAGTTGGATTTTATTGGCCTACTATCTTTAGATATGTTTATAGATACATAAAAACTTGTGAAAAAGCTGGATTTTATTGGCCTACTATATTTAGAGATGTTTATAGATATATAAAGACTTGTGATCTATTGGCCTACTCTCTTTATAGATGTTTACAGATACATAAAAACTTATGATCGATGCCAACGAGTAGGCATTATATCTAGAAGAAATGAAATGCCTCTGAATTTCATGTTAGAAGTTGAGATCTTTGATGTTTAGGGATTAGATTTTATGGGACCATTTATTCCTTCATTTGGAAACTTACATATATATTAATTGCAGTAGACTACGTTTCTAAAATTAGATTTCATGGGACCATTTATTCCTTCATTTGGGAACTTATACATATTAATTGCAGTATGGATTTCATGAGACCATTTATTCCTTCATCTGGGAACTTATACCTTTTAATTGCGGTAGACTACATTTCAAAGTAGATTGAAGCACAAGATTTACCTCGTTGTGACACTAAAAGTGTTTCAAGATTTTTAATGAAAAATATTTTCACTAGATGCAGAATGCCGAGAGTGATTATCACTGACTGAGGATCCCATTTTAGGAATAAATACATTCATAGATTGACAGAAAAGTTTAATATTATTCATAAAATCTCTACTTCCTATCACCCTCAAACTAGTGGGTTAGATAAAGTTTCTAATAGAGAGATTAAACAAATACTTGAGAAGACTGTAAACCCTAGTAGAGTAGATTGGTCTACTAGACTGGATACCGCATTATGGGCTTACAGGACTGCTTATAAAACTCCTATTGGAATGACTCCTTACAGGCTAATTTTTGGAAGGACGTGCTAGTAGAATTGGAGTATAAAACATATTGGATGTTGGTGAGAAGAGATTTGTTACAAATGAATGAATTGGAAGAATTAAGAAATGAATCTTATGATAGCAACAGAATTTATAAGGAGAAACTAAAGTTATGGCATGTTCGGAAGATTAACCAGAAGAACTTTAAACCAAGATAGGAAATTTTGCTTTACAATACAAGGATGAAGTTATTCCCAGGGAAATTGAAGTCTCGTTGGTTAGGACTCTTTATTGTGACTCAAGTTTATACTTACGGAGTTGTTGAAATTGAAGATCAAAAGACTGGCAATGGATTTAAAGTAAATGGACACACACTAATACTGTATTTTGAGGGTAAAAGACCAAATTTTAAAGAGGTTTTAATGGTTAGTCAACCTGAGTAATACCTGAATATGTCTGGCTGACGATGTTAAACCAAGCGCTTTATGGGAGGCAACCCATAGTTATCTTTATTTTGCGATCATAGTGTTTTTTATTTGAAATTATCATTAGTTTATGGTAGTATTGAACTCTACTACTCATATTTACCCTTGATTCATCATAAAATTTAGATCCATAGAGAAAATTGGAACACATTTGGACCAGAGCGAAACTGTGAAATTTTTTCCTTACGTACCGATGGCGGGCTCGACGCTGCCGACGATGGGTTTTCCTGAGAGTCTAGGCAAATAATTCTAAAGGCTCGCCAATGGCGCCATCGGCGCCGCTGACGGCGAGAACGGCGGGATGAAGGTTTCCGGAGTTTGAAATGATGGTTTTTGGCAGTTTTAAGCGGGAGTTACTCCCTATAAACTTCCAAATTTCGTTCTTAAGTTTGTATTACCCTAAAAATGAATTGAAATTCCACTAAATTCATCCATATGGCATCTAATTCCACTAAAAACCTTAGATTTTGAGTCTTTAACTAGAGAAAGTTCCTTTGTTTCATGGCGCAGCGAATCTCCAACAAAGTGCTGACAAAGAGTAGATTAATCAAAAAAAGAGGATTTGTGAATTGAGGATTGAACAATCCTTCGACAACAATTGAAGAGATGATTGTGTGACGATGAAGAGAAGTGTTGTGCTACACTACAGCCGCTGTAGTCATTCCTGTGGTGAAGGAGTTTTATGCTAATTTGCATGGAATTAACCAGGGAGTCTTTTATGTGCGAGATGGATGGACAACTTTTACTCCTGCATAGATTAATGAGTTATATATGATCGAGAATGTTCCTGTCTACCATTATTCCAACTTCATCCCGATACGAAACCTAATGAATGAGAACTACCAATATTTGATGGACGAGACTGAAGTCTGGGAAATGAGAGAAAATGGGCATGTTAGTTTTTCTGTGACACTTCTAAACCCCATTTTTAAACACTGACACTTCTTCATTTATGTAAAACTATTACCAATGATGAGGATCGGTAAAGTTACTAAGGAAAATGCTATTCTAAATTATTGCATCCAAATGAGACTGCCGATCGATATTGGATCGATAATTGTGAAATCTATTTTGTCCCTGATCATTCATGGATCAACTTATGGGCTTGGAGTTCCTTCAACAATTTTCTTACTTTGCAGCCTGTTTTAAGTATCTTATGAGAATTGGGAAAAAGTACTTCTACCTTAGAAGCTTTTGGACCCAACCGAGAAATTCCCAGCCAATGAAGATGAGAATGATATGACTATTATAATGGATCAATCGTCTCAGAATTCACTTCCTATTCAGCCTTTAGTTCTGTATAAGACATTAGTGTTCTTGTGCAGAACAAGGAAATTGAAGAAAGAGGTGCAAAATGTTATGAATGCAATTAACAATATCTCTGACTTTTTTAATCATCTAAACTGGAGGATGAAAGAGCATTTTGATCACTCAGGACATATTGAAGGAAGTTAGATATGATAGATGAGAAAGATGAGATTGATAGAAGAGGACTCTACTAAAGAATTGCCATATCGACCCTTCTATAACCTCTTCGTTCATGTTCAATAAATGAGTTATATCATAGGAGAAACAAGCATAGAATCAAAAGAGTAGTAGATTTACTTTGCCACCTGTATGTCTAAGTGTGTGATTTTATTTGAACTTATGGGCTTAGGTCACTTTCTAAATTTGCTTTTAGATCTCAGTATAGTTGAGATTGAACCTATATGTCTAAGCGTTTAGAGTGTTGTGGCTTGGATTGCAACAGTGAATTGATGTATTGAGGTTGAGAAAAAACCAAACTTATGTGTGCGTGTAACGTGTACTGTAACTATTGGAATTTTTATATAATTGTAAGTTTTTGTGTTATGAATGCTTATTTGGGTTAGTACATCATTTAATCACTTAAAATTTATGTCTAGAATGATTGAACGGAAGTCGTTGAAGCTTGAAATTGATCAAAATCACAAAAATTTAGAAATTGAACCAATTTTGAAAATCTCGCCGACGGTGCCATCGACGCCGCCGACGGTGGATTTTTCCTGAGACTTAGGCTATTTAATTTAATAGAACTTACTGATGGCGCTGAAGACCCTGCAGACGGAGAGCTCCAAAAAAAAACTTTTAATTGTGATTTTGACCAATCCACCACCACCTTTCATCATCCCCTTCCTCTTAAAAAATGAAAATTTTGATCTAGGTCTTGATGATCTTGGATTTGGGGCGATTTCAAGGCATTTATCATCTCGCCAGATTTTATCATCTCTCGGTAAGAGCTTCACTTGAACCTAAAAATATTTGATTTTCACCTTGAATTTTTTCCACATTGGGAAGATCCAAAAAAAATGAGAATTTGGGGAAAACATTTGGAAGAAATTCATGAAATTTTAATTTTAACTCTTAGAGTAACTCTTGGAAGCCATTATTTGAATATTTGAAGTGTATTTTGGAATTTTTTATAATTTTGATTAGATTGACATAGCTCCGCGATAAAAGAGATGACTTGAGTTTGACGAGTCTTGCTTCGTCAATGCGAAGGCTCAGTCGAGATTTACTTCAGTATTTAAAGGGAAGAAATGTATACAAAAGCGTGTTTTTGAGAGTCCTGGAGGAGAGGTTGAACGTGTTATTGCCGAACGGAGGTGGGAAAACTTTTGTTATACCACCAATAAGGTTGTTGTGAATATTGTGAAAGAATTTTATGCCAATGCGATTAAAAGTGAATCAAGTGGAGGTCTGGGACATCCTGGCCTCATTTATGCACTTTGTCAACTTTTGGAGTTGAAGCCGGAGATGATGCAGAATGGGTTTAACCTATGAAACCCATTAGTAAAGCTAATTTGAATACATATGAATCCCATGAAAAATGGATATCTGGGAGTATGAGTCAAGAAACTTCTACTAGTAGAGATATCTCCTCTACTAGTTATGACCTTCCTTCCTCTAGCTCTCCTACCCTAAATGATTTAATGAATGAGTTAACATTGCAGCTAAAGAGTATAGAGCAATGAAATGAAAGAATTGGGGGATTAGAACGTAGACATGATTATGATAGTGAGTACCTACAGATGCATTCTGACTTTGAGATAGCTTACTACGAAGCTCAGGCCCAACACTACAGAGGTGAACCTTATGTTACTTTTCCTAAATGCCCCCGTTATACTCAATATCAGCTCAATCCACCTGCTGACTAGGGAGACAAAGATATAGTATGAGACTTTGATATATGATAGTAATTGATGTACTTTTATTTTTGTAATTTTGTAATAGAGATAGATGTTTATGTGTTTATACTTTCATTTTTATTTTTATGTTGCAATTAGATAATTTTTAATTATTATTATAAACGTTTAGTGTGGTAGTTGAAATTTGAATGTGTAGTTATAATAGATGTTGATTAGTACTTTGTATAATTGTAATGTAATATGATTTTTATCTGTATTTTAATATATTTGTAATTGTTTTTGCTTAGTATTGTGGATGTGTTAGCGAAATATTGAGTTTGTATAATGTTTAGTTTTGTACTTATTTCAAAATTTCATTACCTAGTAAATTCTCTAATGATTTATATGTATAGAAAGCTCTTAATATTACAGACCAGTTAAAGTTAAAATTTTGAGAAGGAACTGTAAAAATTTTAGAATGATGAAAATGCCTAATGTATTGAGGTAAGATTTATATTTAGAATTTTCTTTCTACTTGTATCATTCCATATTGAAAAATTTAACTTTTAGAGAGGGAAGAAAAAGACTAACTATTAGATGTTCTCAATTTTAATATTTTCAAAAATTATTAATCTGATTTTTTATAGTGAATTTAATTCAGATAACTATGTTTTGTAGATATTTAAATATTATGGTAGATTTATAAAGGAATATTTTTTGTAAGGAAAATTAATTTCATAGATTAAGATATTTAGAATAAGAGAATAAGACTATAGTTAACTATTTAAATTAAAGAAAACTATATTTTGAAATATTAAGAATCTTAGAAATTCATTTGAGAAGAAAAGATTGGGGCTCAATGATGTAAAACTATGAAATACTTATAATGTAAAGGAATGCTTTGAGTTTCAAATTTAGGGAAAGAAAGGTGATGTTCAAAATCATTAAACGCAATCCAGATATGTAATCCTCACTTGAAAAAGAAAAAGAAAGGATTGACAACAATCCTTGAAAAGAAAGAAAAATATAGGATTGAAGGAATCCAAATGAAAAAATCAAAAAAAAATATATAAGTGAGGAGTAAGTTTGAGGAGATGCCTAATCAAAAATTGGCTTCACTTCGACCTACCTAAAGGGAAAACCTAAATACATTCCTGAACTTATATTTATGGATTAACATCTTTTACTAATAGTGTTCTCATGAATTTCCTATCATTTTAATATTCTAAGTGAGTTGATATTACAATATATAGTTATTCTTGAAATGAATAGAAAACTAGAACTCTTAAACTTGATGATTATATAGTCTTGTACCTACAAAATTAATTTAATTACTTGAATTTTTTCTAAAAATCTCACTATGGTATTTACTTAAATCAAACTTATAGTATTTTTGAATTAAAACTTTACTACACTAGATCATAACTTTTATGAAGTACCAAAATTACTTGAGGACAAGTAATAATTAAGTTTGAGGGATTTTGACCATAGAAAAATACGTTAAGATTTTCATACCTATTTTATACAAATATTGATAATATTGCACTTTAAAGAAGGTTATGTTTGATGTTTTGTTACAGGTATGTTGAATTATGGTCATTGGAACAAAAAAATGCAAAAAGGAACAAATTTGGAGCAAAAATGACCAAAATATGAAGATTTGAATTAGGGCGCCGACGGCGAGCCCAACGGCGCCGATGACGGGTTTTTCCCGAGAGTCTAGAATCAAATATTCTAGAAGGCTGCCGCCGATGCCATCGAGGACGACGACGACAAGAACGGCGGTTCTCTTATCAGGTGCATTGAATGTGGACGATTTTTGAAGGGACTCTTAGGAAACTCTTGGAAAACTCTTCTACAACTTTAAATGAAACCTTTGAGTTGAAAAAAGAGGATCCCCGTGGTTGTGTTCGCTGACTTTTTTGTTTTTTGTAGAGTGTGGAGAGTTTAATTTAGGGTTAGTATTGTGACAAATTCTTCAAGAGATTGTAGGAGTGGAGGGAAAGTGAGAGATTTCTTCCTCCTTGCCGCTTCGAAGAAGAATTCTATGTGCTGTAAAGAAAGGAAGAGATTCAGAGGAACCTTGAGGAGTTTGCTTGTAGAAGAATTAGAGATAAGTGGTATTTACTTATTGAAGTTTGTATGAATTTGTTTTTATATATAAGTTCTAAGTTTTGTCGTATCTTCTCCATGAGTTCTGAGTATTTTTCTCTGTATTTCTATTTGTCTTGAGATTTTGTGAAATGGTGATTTGAATTGGTTGAGCCAAGAGAATATTAAAGAAGTTGTGATGATCTTTTCACTTTGATCTTAATTTACTTTCAATCTAGCCAATTGATTTATTAAAATATGTTGAGTTTTATAATTAAAGTGAAGATTACATAGAAGATTTAGGGAGGTCAAAGTCCTTGAAAGTTGGGTGCAAATAAATAGGGAAATAAAATTATCAGGGCATAGAATTGGAGATTTTAGAGTGACAGACTAAAATCCTCAATTCGGTCCTATCGGTTGGGTTGGAGATTTTAGAGTGCAGGCTAAAGTCCTCAATTCGGTCCTATCATTTGGGTGCTGAAGTGTAGATGTTAGCCCTCAGACGAGGGGAACGTGAAAGCTCCAAAGTGAGAGTCGGTATCCTCCCAGCCTAGTTACAGAATCAGTAACCAAGCATAGGATTAGTCAATGTTCTTTATGTCTGGACCAAAGGGTAAAGCTCCGGAGTGAGAGCCGGTATCCTCCCAGCCTAGTCGCAGATTCAGTAACCAAGTATAGAATTAGTCAATGTTCTTTATGCCTGGACCAAAGGGTAAAGAATAGGTATGCTTCTATTTGGCACAATACAATTTGAACTAATTTACTTTATCCATTCACTTTAATTTCTTGAAAAGGAGAAGGATGCTTTCTTATATATTGAACTTCATATTAGAAACTTTATTAGTAGAATTAGTTAATTAATAGTTTGTTAAAATTACATATTTATTTCAATTGCCTAATAGTGTGAAATATGCAATTTGAACTGTATTGTTGTGATTAAGTATTGATTTTCTAAAACCTACTTCGTAGCCTCTAGTATTACTCCCAGTGGGATCGATATCCAGGACTCCATTAGAGCCCTGTATTACTTGAGTGATACGTATACTTGCATTGATAACTTGCAATTATTGAATATTTTATGCACATTTTTGTCAAATCTATAATCATTGTAAAGTTTTTGGTGCCATCGCCGGGGAGTGAAATCTTCTAGCAACCATATCAAATTCTTGTACTTTTTAGTATATATAAAGTCGTTGTCAGTCTGCTACCAACAAATCATCTCAGTGAACTGACTAGAGAGAGTGACATTAAATTATTGTATTCAGGAAGGAAAGCTCATCAACTTTGGAGCTTTGATCTGTTAGACTATCGTCAATTCTACCACTACCATTACTATTGCAGGTCTGAGATTTGCTTCCTTGATCTTTTCTTTGTGTAAGCAGGTTGGAGTTAAATACGATAGCTGGAAGGAAGTGTTGTTACCTCTGAAACCCATCACTAAAGTGAATGTAAATACTTATTCTGAGCATTCTATTTTTGGCTGGAGAGGAGGATTTTCTATGAGTTATGGAATGGAGGCGCCTGTTGCTTCTTCATCTAGACCATTTACCTCACGTGCTTCTTGACCAAAGAAAAAATATGTTGAGATTTTTAAACCTATTTTACACTGATTTTGATGATATTACACTTTAAAAAAAGATATTTTTGATATTTTGTTGCATTTATATTAAATTATGGTCGTTGGAGCAAAAGATGTAAAAAGGAACAAATTAAGAGCAAAAAGGACCAAAATATGAAGATTTGATCTTGGGCGTCGATGACAGGCTCAACGTCGCCGACGACGGGTTTTGCTTGAGAGTCCAGAATAAAATATTTTAGGAGGCCGCCACGGCGCCATTGAGGCCGCTGATGGAGAGCATGTCGATTCTCTCAATCGATGCATTGAATGTGGATGATTTTTGAAGGGGTGCTTGGGAAACTCTTGAAAACTCTTTTACAACTTTAAAAGAAATAATTTGGAGGCTGATAAAGGGGGTGTCCGCTGAGTCTTTGTTGTTTGTTGTGCCATAGTGGTTAGTATTGTGAGGAATTCTTTGAGAGATTGTAAGAGTGGAAGGAAAGTGAAAGATTTCTTCCTGCTTGCCACTTCAGAGGAGAATTCTGTGTGCTCTAAAGAAAGGAAGAGATTCAGAGAAACTTCGAGGAGTTTGCTTGGGGAGGAATTAGAGATAAGTTGTATTTACTTATTGAAGTTTGGACTTTAATTATATATATAAATTCTAAGTTTTTTTTGTATCTTCTCCATGAGATCTAAGTAGTTTTCTCTTTCTTTGTCCTTATCTTGAGATTTTTTGAAATGGTGATTTGAATTGGTTGAGCCATGAGAATATTAAAGAAGTTGTGATGATCTTTTTGCTACAATCTTAATTTACTTTCCATCTGGCCAATTGATTTTTTTAAAATATGTTGTGTTTTACAACTAAAGTGAAGATTACATCCAAGATTTAGGGAGGTCAAAGTCCTTGAAATTTGGGTGCAAATAATTAGGGAAAAAAAATTATCGGGCATAGAATTGGAGATTTTAGAGTGATAGGATAGAATTCTCAATTCGTTCCTTTCGTTTGGGTGTTGAAGTGTAGATGTNGAGAACTTAACTTAATTCTATAGCTTTTGTAAAGTTAAAAATCTTGCTAACTTAGGTCTTAAATTTGAAACATAGGAAACTGCTACCCTGTATTTTTCTTTTATCATGTNGCTTTTGTAAGGTTAAAAATCTTGCTAACTTTGGTCTTAAATTTGAAACATAGGAAACTGCTACCCTGTATTTTTCTTTTATCATGTTAGTGTGTTTTTTTTTATTTGAGATTTTGATGTCAAGTTAGTGAGTTAGTTTGCTTTTATGTTTATACCCACTATTTACAAGCATATTGAATCTCTACATGTTAAATTGAAATGAAAATATTAAAAAATTTGATCAAAACTAATTTTATTCCTATTTTTACTTTTATACTCGTNTTGGGATTTTGATGTCAAGTTAGTGTGTTAGTTTGCTTTTATGCTTATACCCACTATTTACAAGCATATTGAATCTCTACATCTTAAATTGAAATGAAAATATTAAAAAATTTGATCAAAACTAATTTTATTCCTATTTTTACTTTTATACTCGTATCATTAGGGTATAAAAATTCTTATAAGCATGTTATTATTATTTTCATTCCTGCTTATATATATTTGATGATAAACTGTTTAATCTGATAAAAATTTAAGTTTGGGGGGGGGATGAAAAATATTTTCAAAACTTAAATTTTTTTGTTCTCAAATGCACTACAAGTGAATTTGATTTGAAAAGAAAAATTGATCATATCCATGAAGTTATATTCAAGAAGCAAAATTTGATTTTAGAAATGAGTAAGAGAATTTAATTGAAATTTTGTGTATTGAAGAAAAACTTTTAAGTTAAAAGTTTTTAGTGTAGAAAATGATNATTTGATTTGAAAAGAAAATTGATCATGTCCATGAAGTTATATTCGGGAAGCAAAATTTGATTTTTAAAATGAGTAGAGAATTTAATTGAAATTTTGTGTATTGAAGAAAAACTTTTAAGTTAAAAGTTTTTAGTGTAGAAAATGATTAATATAAATAATTATATTTAGTAAGAAACATTGTATTTTTGAAAATTTTAGAAATTTAGACTTTTATTTTTAATACTTAAATTTCTTCTATTAAAGATAATTTTCGAAGCTATTATTATGTTTATAAGTAAAAGTTTAGTATCAAGACTTTGCTTTAGGAAAGGAAAAGTAGAATTCAAAATTATTAAAGGCNGCTTTCTTCTATTAAAGATAATTTTCGAAGCTATTATTATGTTTATAAGTAAAGGTTTAGTATCAAGACTTTGCTTTAGGAAAGGAAAAGTAGAATTCAAAATTATTAAAGGCCTATCCAGATATAGTAATCCTTGGCTAAAAAAAAGAAAAAGAAAAGAAAAAGAAAAAGAAGAAAAAGAAGAAGAAAAAGTAAGGGAGTAGAAGCTTGAGAATTAGTACCTAATTAAAAATTGGTTCTACATTTGATCTTNAAGAAAAAGAAAAAGAAGAAAAAGAAGAAGAAAAAGAAGAAAAAGTAAGGGAGTAGAAGCTTGAGAATTAGTACCTAATTAAAAATTGGTTCTACATTTGATCTTTTTAAAGTAAAAGACCTGAGAAAATCTTAAGCTTATAGATATAAAAGAGTAGTAAAATTATTCTTAATAATAATTTTTAAGTGGAAATAAAAAATAAACAATATTCTAAATTTGGAAGACTTACAAAATTTTTAAATTAGATAGGAACATATATTTTCATGTTTCTTAATAGTAAAAATTTTAAACTTTAAGTTGGTCTCATTTATTGAATATTTTTTCTAAATTGGACTACTATATTTTTAAATCTAAATTTNGATAAAAAATAAACTAAATTCTAAATTTGGAAGACTTACAAAATTTTTGAATTAGATAGGAACTTATATTTTCATGTTTCTTAATAGTAAAAATTTCTAAACTTTAAGTTGGTCTCATTTACTGAATATTTTTTCTATATTGGACTACTATATTTTTAAATCTAAATTTTAGTAACTCCTAAAAAAACTCATATACATATCATACATATTTAGTTTTTAAAGATTGAAGTGTCACTTGGGGACAAGTAACATTTTAAATTTTAGAGATTTTGATACGCCTAAAATATATAGTGTTTTTAGACATATTTTTAGACCTATTTTTGAGGTATTGTACATTAATAGAAGATATTTTTTAATTTTTCTTTCAGGTATAGGTAAAAAGCTGAAAAATGCCTAAGGGAGTGAAAAAGGATCAAATTTGGAGTAAATAGGTGAAAAATGTGCAAAAGTATTTTGGCGCCTAAGCGCTANGTATTTTTGAATTTTTCTTTCAGGTACAGGTAAAAAGCTGAAAAATGCTTAACGGAGTGAAAAAGGATCAAATTTGGAGTAAATAGGTGAAAAATGTGCAAAAGTATTTTGGCGCCTAAGCGCTAGATCCGACGCTTAATCGCCGGGTAAACGAGAAGGCCATGCCTAAGCGTCAGGGGCCCCAGCTTAAACACCAGTGGCAGTTATTGGACAAGTAAATTTGGTTTTTTTGTGAATTTTGAAGAGGTTTTTGAGGCACTTATTGGCTTAATAGGTGGTTACAACCACCATGGAAGTANGATACACCTAAAATATATAATATTTTTAGACACATTTTTATATCTATTTTTGAGATATTTCACTTTAATAGAAGATTTTTTTTTTATTTTCTTGCAGATACATGTAAAAAGGGTGAAAAATGTTTAAAGGAGTGCAAAGGTTCAAATTGGAGCAAAATGGTGAAAAATGTGCAAAAGCGTTTTGGCGCCTAAGCGCCATATCCGACGCTTAAGCACCCATTAAACAGAGAAGGCGACGCGTAAGTGCCGGTGGCATTTATTAGGCAAGTGAATTCGGTTTCTGTAAATTTTAAAGAGGTTTTTGAGGCACCCATTGGCTTAATAGGTGATTATAACCACCATGGACGAAAATTATCACAAAAAGATGCATCTCTTGGGGGAATATATTAAATCTAGACATATTTTGAAGAGAAACCAAGACACCTTTTCAAAAATTATAAAAGAAAGAAGAGAGGACAAAGAAAGGAGTCCTAAAAGTATTGGAAAGTTTTGAAAGTTCTCATTTGGGGGGTTAGTTCAGAGAGATTTTTAGGCACCACTTTTACTTTTATTTTATCCTTTTTGTTATTTTATTTTGAGTGGATTGTCAAGAGAAGAGAATCAAAGGAACTTTAAGAGTTTGGTGGAGGAATTCAGATAGGTTTTTATATTTTTGTTTTGAGACTAATTTTGGTTTTAATTGAGACTTGTTGTCGCTTTGATAATGATTTCTTCCTTTAAAATAAAGTGTGGTTTTGTTTTCTCCATAGATTTTGAGTAGTTTTCTTTATCTTTCTTCATAAAATGATAAGTAATTAAGTTTTGGACGGAAGTTGTGGAAAGTAATGATCGTCAATGATGGAAGAAGTTGTGATGATTTAAAACCATGCACTTCATTTACTTCTTGATTTGACCAATCCAAATGTTAAAATTTGTTCTGAGAACATGTAAGAATAGGGCTGGTATTGTCTCAGTCAACAATTGGAAAGAATCATATGAGGTTGTATAAATGAGAATGTAGTTCATATGATTCATTGAAAAGTGTAGAGTTAGAGGACTTTAAAGTGACAGGTTAAAGCCCCCCAACTTGGTTTATTGTTTTAGGTTCTGATACGAGATGTTAGCCCCCAGGTGGAGGGAATCGAGGAAACTCTAGACTGAGAGCTAGTATCTTCCATGTCTAGCCAGTCTTCAGAACTATTCAAACTTTATATTAGTCAATGTTCTTTATATCATCTCTAGTAAGGGCAAAGAATATTATTGCTTCTATTTGACAAAACACAATTTGGATACTTCCACAACAGAATTCCTATACTTATTACTAATTTATAACATGAAGATCATATTTAGTGCTTTTCTTCTAGAAAAACTCTAATTATCTTTTTGAATTATTTTTGTTCTATCAAAATATTGAAAATACCAAAAATATATAAATATTCATTACTGCAAAAATCATCTTTAGTTTAGATAATTATCTTTTTATTAAAAATAGAAAGTTATGTTAAATAGTGCATATTGTGTATTCTCCCTGTGGGTTCGATATTCAAGTTTTAATCAAAAAGTGATATATTACTTGATAATGATACGTATACTTGCGTAGTATCCTAATATATATAAATTAAAAGTTAAATTCTTATTTTTCTTCAGGATCAAGCTTTTTTATTTTGTTGCAAAGTAAGGAAATATAAGTGAAATATAATCTGAATTATTGTTGTACTGTGCATATTAGCAGTATCCAAGGATCAACCATCTACATGAGTATCCCAAAGGAATAAGGCATCAAAGTCAAGAAATTTTGAATTTGGGTTTGTTAGTGATTGTGAGTGAGATGAGTGACTTAGTTCTAGACCAACACCAAGTGTCAACCCTAAGGTCAAACACTCCTATGGGAACTCTCCTTAAGCTCCCTCATAGTGACCCCTAAGTCAACAGACCTAGAAGGAGGTGTAGGATTGTGTGTGCTATTTGTTTCTGTCGGGGAGTTAGCAAGTGAATATTTGATCGAAATCAAGAAGTAGGGACTCTCGTTGGGGATTGGAGAGTAGGTTTCAAGTTATCAAGTTTCAAGTTCTTATAGAGGAAGGGAATCAGAATGTAAGTGTTGATTTTCAGGTGAGAATTTGAGATTTAGGTATCAATCAAAAGGAAGACAAGATTTAGGTACCGACTGATCCACCTAAAATATATAGTATTTTTAGACTCATTTTTATAACTATTTTTGAGATATTGCACTTTAATGGAAGGTATTTTTTTGTTTTTTTTTTGCAGATACAGGTAAAAAAGGGTGAAAAATGCTTAAAGGAGTGAAAATGGATCAAATTTTGAGCAAAAAGGTGAAAAATGTGCAAATGAGTTTCGACGCCTAAGCGGAAGATCTGACACTTAAGCACCAGTTAAACAGAGAGGGCCGTGCTTAAGCACCAGAGGTTCCGTGCTTAAGTGCCAGTGGCACTTACTAGACGCGTAAAGTTGGTTTTTGTAAATTTTGAAGAGGTCTTTTAGGCACCCATTAGCTTAATAGTTGGTTATAACCACCATGAATGAAAATTATCATGGAGATGCATCTCTTGGGGAAATACATTGAATCTAGAAATATTTTGAAGAGTTTCCAAGGCACCTCTTAGAAAAATATAAAAGAAAGAAGAGAGGACTTTGAAAAGAGTCCTAAAAATACTTTAAAAGTTTTGAAAGTTCATCAATTTGGGGAGTTAGTTTGGAGAGATTTTCAGGCACCACTTTTACTTTTATTTNGAAGGGATCAAATTTGGAGCAAAAGGTGAAAAATTGTGCAAAAGAGTTTTAGCACCTAAGCGCTGGTTAAACAAAGAAGGCAACGCCTAAGCGCCAGTTAAACAAAGAAGGTAGCGCCTACGCACCAAGACCCCATGTTTAAGCGCCAGTGGTAGTTACTAAACGAGTAAAATCGGTTTTCACGAATTTTAAAGAGGTTTTTGAGGCACCCATTGGCTTAATAGGTGGTTGTAGGTATTGATCTTTAATAGGTATTGATCTTTAATAGGTATTGATCTTTAATGTTAGAAGAAGTTGTGATGATTTAAATCCATGCACTTCATTTACTTCTTGATTTGTCNTTCAAAGAAACTTAAAGAATTTGGTGGAGAACTTGAGATAAAAACTTTTTATTTTGAGACTACTTTTGATTTTAGTTGAGACTTGTTTGTTTGATAATGAATTCTCTTTTTAAACTAAAGTGTGATTTTGTTTTCTTCATGGATTTTGAGTATTTTTCTTTTTCTTTCTTCTTAAAATGATAAATAACTAAGATTTGGATGGAAATTGTGGAGAGTATTGATCTTTAATGTTGGAAGAAGTTGTGATGATTTAAATTCATGCACTNATTGTATGAATGAGCATGTAGTTCATATGACTGAGTGCAAATATATATGTAAATATTCATTGATGGGTGTAGAGTTATAGGACTTTAAAGTGACTGGTTAAAGCCCTCAACTTGGTTTATTGTTTTAGGTTCTGATACGAGAATGTAAGCCCCCAGGTGGAGGGAATCGAGGGAACTCTAGAGTGAGAGCTAGTATCTTCCATGCCTAGTCGATCTTCAGAACTATTCAAACTTTGAATTAGCTAATGTTCTTTATAGCATCTCTAGTAAGGGTGAAGAATATTATTGCTCCTATTTGACACAACACAATTTGCATACTTCCACAACAAAATTCCTATACTTATTACCAATTCATAATTAGAAGAAAGATATTTTCATATTAAATACTTTTGTTCTACAAAAACTTTAGTTATCTTTTTAGTTGTTACTGTTTCGTTAAAATATCTAAAATACCAAAAATATTTAAATTTTAAATTTCTGCAAAAATTATTTTTAGTTTAAGTAATTATCTTTTTAAAATATAAAAACTATCTAAAAAGTGCATATTGCCTAATCTTCCCTGCGGGTTCGATATTCAAGTCTTAATCTAAAAGTCCTATATTACTTGATAACGACACGTATACTTGCATAGTATCCCAATATAAATATATATAAATTAAAAAGTTAAATTCTTATTTTTCTTCAAGATCAAATTTTTTGTTTTGTTGTAAAATAAGGAAATATAACTGAAAAATACCATCATAACTATTACTATAATGTGCATAAGCATTAGGTATCCAGGGATCACCTGCCACAGTGGATGAGTCTGAGTTCACTCAGAGTCAACGATACCAGAGGCTTCAGATGAGCTTTGTGTGGGTTTTCTGACATGCAACACTGAGATTCCCACACTGATACCAGATATGGGGGCCTTTGTCGAATGCCCTGACTGCACTGTCCTCTACCTAGAGCGCTACAGTACTATGGAGGAGTACACAACCACAGATGATGGATTTTAGATCACCGATCACTTAATGAAGGAATCATATATTCCACTGGATACAGAGATAGCACCGACATGGGTTCCTACTGATATTGAAATGAGGGAGCATCCTCAACAGTCGTCAATCGTCACTACGGTAGAGTACTACAAAATGAGTAAAGTAAATAAAAGGGAATTTGAATTTTATGAAGAAGTTCAAGGAGGATTCGTCAACATACTAGAAGGCATGGAGCTGTACACCAAAGTCTTCCCTGAAAGTGACGAAAAAAGCATTCTTGACTGTATATTTGACCTAAGGTATAGCGGTCGAGCGGGACTTCTGATGGAAAGTCCTTATTCTGAACCAAGAAAATGGATGTGTGGAAAAGGTAGAATCACCATACATGGTTGTTGTTATAATTTCACCAAAGACAAACAAGGAAATCCCGGGATTAGTAAGGTATTACATTGGATCAGTACGGTGTTACATTGGTTTCCGACCATATTAAATTTCTTATTCAAAATTCAGTCTGTTTGTTCAATTGCCATTTTTTGCGATGGATAAAGAGCCACAGAACCATACATTTGTTCCGAATTACAATGAATGAAGAACAGAACGATAAATACTTGATATTAATAAAATTTAAATAAAATACCCTCTTCTTAGAACCAAACAAAAAAAAATTGAATTTTGAAAATATATTTTGATAATTAAATGTGATAAAAATAGCAATAAAAGAAAATAAATATGTTGAGTTGATTCTCTCGATTTCGAGGTCTCTTACTCTTGGCTCACGCAACACGACTATCTTTGTCCACATTAAACATCTTCACAATCCCCAAGGAATTTCATATTTTGCACTAAATCTAACAAAATTTCACAATTTTTTCTCACCAATACCTATCCTCACATAACACGTATCTATGAGTTCAACACCACAAATTCTCTACACTATTTTTATATTGTTCTCGGGGACAGTACTGAGATGCTAATTCTTTTTCCACTACCCCTTTGGGTTGGATGTTAGTCCAGAGCTTTCCTCCCTAATGTGACACATATCTTTGAGATTGATGTAAGACTACCTTAAATGGAACATGACATTTGATTCTCTACACATATCTTTGAGAACATGGCATCCGATTCTCTAGACATATCTTTGAGATTGGTATATGACCCTCTTTAATGGAACACAACATCCGATTCTCATTTTGGGATCAGTACCTAAATTCTGATTCCTATCTTTCGAGGATGGTACCTAAATTCTGACTTTCTTTTTGAGATTGATACCTAAATTTCAATTCTCATTTCAGGATCAACACCAAAATTCTGATTCCTATTTTTTGAGGTCGGTACTTAAATTTCAAATCTTTTTCTGAGATTGATACCTAGATTTTAATTCTCATTTTTGGATCAGTACCTAAATTCTGATTGAAATGTTTTGAGGTCGGTACCTAAATTGTGACTCTCTTTCTCAGATTGATACCTAAATTTCAATTCTCATTTTGGGATCAGTACCTAAACTCCAATTCCTATCTTTTAAGGTTGGTACATAAATTCTGACTCTTTCTGAGATTGATACCTAAGTTTAAATTCTCATCCCGGGATCAGTACCTAAATTCTGATTCCTATCTTTTGAGGTCTGTACCTAAACTCTAACTCTCTCTTTTAGAATTGATACCTATATTTTAATTCTCATCTCAAGATCAGTACCTAAATTTTGATTCCTATCTTTTGAGTTCAGTACCAAAATTCTGACTCTCTCTTTTGGAATTGATACCAAAATTTCAATTCTAATTTCGGGATCGGTACCTAAATTTTGATTCCTACCTTTTGAGACCGGTACCTGAATTTCGACTCTCTCTCTTTTGGAATTGATACATAAATTTCAATTCTCATCTCAGGATCAGTACGTAATTTTTTATTCCCTCCTTTTTAAGATTGATACCTAAATTTAAATTCTAATTTTTGGGATTAATAAATTCTGATTCCTACCTTTTGAGGTCGGTACCAAAATTCTGACTCTCTCTTTTGAAATTGATACCTAAATTTCAATTCTCATTCCGAGATCAGTACCAAAATTATGATTCCCTCCTTTTTTAGATTGGTACCAATATTCTGATTCTCCCTTTGTGGAATTGATGCTTAAGTTTCAATTCTCACTTCAGAGTCAGTACCTAAATATTGTTTCCCCTTATCCAAGAACACCTGAAACTTGATAATTTTAAAGCCACTCTCCAATCCTCAACGGGAGTTCCAACTCCTTGATTTTGATCAGATATTCACTTAATAATTCCCCAGTAGGAATAACTATAACTCGATTCTACACCTCGTTCTAGGTTTGTTGGCTTAAAAGTTTGTGTTGCTTTTGTTGATCTCGTCGGTCAACGCCAATACGCACGGTGTGCTTGCCCAACACACCATACCTATTGAAGGTCCATTTGTTAGCCTCACTTTTGGTTGAGGTTTAGTTTTCCCTCTTTAGTAGCCTAGGGTCTGACCATAGGACTTTCCTGTTGACTATTCCTAGAAAACTAGAAAAGGAACCCTCACAATTAAAAATTTTAAACTCTTTCTTCCTACACATGAAGTTCCACATATTGGTCCTAACCTCTAGCACTTAGTAGGTGGTGTCAGTATGGAGGATCTCAAGGACAGTCCCCATAAAACTGCTTGCCCTTAGGGATGACCTTGGGTGATGGTCTAGAGCTAGTTCACTCACTTGCTCTCACTATCACATGGATCCACTCACAACTCTAAACCCAGAATTGATGACTTTGATCCCTTGATCTTTTGGGAGACTCATGTAGATGGTCCTCTAGACCCACTAGCCCTGGGCTAGGGTTTAGCTAAGATCAGTGCATAGAGGACCCAAATTGGGATTTCATTGGTCCATAGCTCAGATAAGGTGGTTGGCACCCCAATTCCACCAAAATATCCAACTTGGCATTTTGCCTCCAAATCCACTACCCAAACAACCTAAATGCCCTTGAAACCCTAAATTTGACCAAAATTCTCAAATTCATCCAAAATACCCAAACTTCTTCAAAAATCATTTCAATCCATTTCATAATACCCAAATTACTCAAATCCACCCAAAGTTATCAAAATACCCTCAAATTTGCCAAATTTACAAAAATACCCTTGGCACCCCAAACTTTCCCAAAACATCCAAAATCACTTCAAATGTATCCAAAACCAATTTGGACCCTACAATTGAACCCAATTTAAGCAATTTGACCATTTTGACCGAAACCACGAAATTGCCTTTAAGGGCCCAATTTACCCAAATTTGCTTCAAATGTCCATCAATTTGGCCTAATTCCCCTCAATTTCAGTCCTAAAATCAAATTAAACTTTCATATAATCAATCCAAACCAAATCCAAGCCTAATTGACCCATTCTTTGAGCTCAATTTTGATCTAAATCAAAAACCCAATTTTGACCCTATGGCTTGATCTCACCTAACTGAACAATATGATCCATTCAATTGTCTTAATTTGAATCTTAAAATTTTCATAAAAATCCTACACATAATATTGGACCTTCAATTGTCCTTAGTTAATCCTCAATTTCACTCAATGTTAACCCAAAATCAAAATCCCCAAATTTGCCCCAAATTGGCTATGCCTCAAAATTCCACCAAATTGAATGCCCTAACCCAAAAACTGGCACCCAACTGATATTGAGAGCTCTTCATGAGATTCTTATAGATCATTTTGAACCATTAATTTGGACCTTCCACAACCTTAGCCCAACCTAGACCCAAGTATAACCCAACACCCCTAAATTGACCAAATGCCAAAATTTCTCTAAATTAAACATCCAAACAAATTCAAAATCACTCCAATCATCTACACACTTTTGATCAATAAATTGAGTTAATTTCATGGCTAGACTTTTCCAAACCCAACTTCTAGCCATTTTGACCCAAATTGAACCCATGCACCAAAATTGACTTAGCCATGCCTAAGCCACCAAATTAATGACACCACAGCCATTAAATACGCCCTAAGGACTAGGCTGAACACACCTAAACCAATCAAGCTGAGCTATGGACCAATGTTTCCTTGATTTAAGGGATTTCACCCCATATTTGGCCTAAACTTAAATATCTTGGCCATCATCTCTTACCCTTAGAAGTTAACCATCATTAAGCACCCTCTAGCCTCTCTGAGCAAAGTAGTGACCATACCATGGCCAACCACCTCCTCATCCACTGAAACCAGCTTGCCCAAGGGAGCCTCAAGTGACGAAAACCCAAAATTAAACCTCTCTAACTTGGCTCACTCCCATTGGCCATTAGAGCCTTTCTTCCCTCCACCTCAGCAAGCTTTAGCACCCAATTCCAAGTCCTGAGCTCCACTAGACAGCCATGGCTATAAGTGGAGTTCAATTTGGTGGAATTTTGGGGTTATGGAGTTTAATTTGTGGAATTTGGGGACATGGCTAATTTGGGGGTTTTGGTTCAAGTTGATTTTTAGTTAAATTGAGGCTTGACCAAGGCCAATTGAAGGTTCAATTTCATGTGGGGAAGTTTTGTAAAGAGTTTATGTTTCAAGCTTGGGGCAATTGGATAAATTTGGGGTTCAATTTCGTGAAATTTTGGCTTATGGTCAAATTGGGGCTTTTTGATTTGGGTTGAAATTGGATTCTAATGTGCATCAATTGGACTTGGATTTGGTTTCCATCAAGCTTGGAAATGATGAATTTGAGTATAAAATTAAAATTTTTTATGATTGGGATAAAATTGGTGGACATTGGGGGTGAATTGGGGAAATTGGGCCTTTAAAGGCAATTTAGGGCATTTTGTCAAAATATGTCAAATTGGTCAAATTGAGCTCAATGGAGTGGTCCACATTGATTTTAGGGACATTTGAAATGATTTTGAAGGTTTTAGGACAATTTGGTTAAGCAAGGGTATTTTTGTAATTTTGGCAAAATGAGGGGTATTTTGGTAATTTTTGGGAGTGCTTTGGTCAATTTGGGTGGTTTCAAATGTTTTAAAATGATTTTTGGACAAAATTGGGTATCTTGGGTAATTTTGGTCAATTTTGGGGTTTCAATTTGGGTACTTTTTTGGGTAAAAGGCTAAGTTGGGTAGTTTGGTAAAATAAGGGTGTCAAACACCCTACTTGAGTCATGGACCAATATAATTCCTTACTTCGGGTCCTTCATATACTGGTGATAGCCAAACCCTATCCTAGGGCTAGTGGGTCTATAGGACCATCTACATGAGTCTCCCATAGGTTTGGATTTAAGGTTGTGAGTGGAAGTGTAATGTGCAAGTGTGTGTGAGAGACCAACCAAGACCTCACCATTAGAGGGTTAACCCTAAGGTCAAGCAGTCCTATAGGGACTCTCCTTGAGCTCCCTCATATTGACCCCACCTACTAAGTGCTAGAGGTTAGGACCAATATGTGGAACTTTAAGCTGAGCAAAGAAAACTTTAAAATTTCTAATGGTGAGGGTTCCTTTTCTAGTCCTCTAAGAATATTCAATAGGAAAATTTTATGGGTAGTCCCTAGTCTAATAAATTGGAAAGACTAGACCTCAAAAAAAATTGAGGTTAATAAAGCAATTTGGTGAAAATTGGGATGAATTTGGGGTAATTGGGACTTAAAGAGAAAAATTGGGATTTTGGACAAAAAATGGTCAAATTGGTCAAATTGGACTTCATGAGTGGTTAAGATTGGTTTTGGGAGTAATTGGAATGATTTGGGAGGTTTTGGGAAAATTTGGGCCACCTAGGGCATTTTGGTAATTTTTGTGAAGTTAAGGGTATTTTAGGAATTTTGGAAAATTTCGGGAGTTTTGGGATGTTTTTGACAATCTGAGTTGTTCAAAGTGGTTTGGGATGATTTTTGGGGTAAATTGTGTAATTTGGGCAGATTTGGGAAAATTATGGTTTTAGGGGTAATTTGATAATTTTGGGAAAGTTTGGGGCTAAAAGGTCGAAACTAGGTATTTTAGTAGAATTAGGGTTCAATAGGAATGTTAATCATAAAAATACCCTTATGGTGTCATGAGACTAAAGAAATCTCATTTTGGATTCTTCATATATTGGTCTTATCTAAACACTAGTCTAAGGCTAAAGGTTTGGGGGACCATCCACACGAGTTTCCAAGAGAATGGGGGAACCAGGCTTGAACCAGGCTAAGTATAAGTAGGTTAGGGTTGATGTTGTGAGCAAGAGTGAGAGGTTCAAGTGTATGTGTAATACTGACCAAAGCCACACCAGCCAGGGCTAACCATAAGGTCAACCAGTTCTATAGGAACTCCCTTCGAGCTCCCCCATGCTAGTTTTACCCTTTAAATGCTAGAAGTTATAACCAACATGTGAAACTTCAAGATGAGCAATAAAAGATTTTGAATTTCTAATGGTGAGGGTTACATGACTGGTCCTCTAGGATAGTCAACAGAAAAGTTCTATGGCTAGATCCTAGGCTTCTAAGAAAGTAACTAGACCTCAACTAAAAATGAGGTCAACAAAACAATAAGAAAAGAGGTGGTCCATTAGGAACTTAGTAAGAGATATTCAGAATTTCTGAGCATTGGACTGATGTATTTCATGCAATAATTAATATACTAAATTATCACAAATAGAAATATAAGTGAGCATTTAAGCATTACTTTCCATATCAGTAGAACCAGAAGCAAAGAAGAGTTTTGAAATTTTTCTCTAATCATACCAAAAATGTTAACCCACATGAGCATTTAAAGCACTATTTGAAAAGCAGTAAAGTAAGGAGCAAGTAGAGAGCAAAGAGGAGCTTTCAGAATTTCTCTCCAAACATACCATCACGTTTTGAAACTGAGTAAAGTAAAGAGAAAGTAAAGAGCAAAGATGATCTCCCCACTAACCCCTTTCCAAGAAAACAAAAAAATGAGTATTGAATAGCATTTTAGAGGCATTCTTTTCCAATCTTAAAAATAAAATAGAAGAAAACAAGAGAGATTGGCCACCACCATGTTAAACAAGTTTACCATTCATGCATGAGAGATTAAACCTTCTTGCAAGCTAAACAATTATGCTACCATGAACAAGATTAAAGAAATAATAGCATAGATTATTCCTCCTCGTCTACCTTTTTTCTCTTTCTTTTTCTTTTAGCTGAGAGAACAATTAAGACCAGATCAGGAATAGTCGAGCAAGCAACCAATAGAAACAATGAATAGCTATGGCAGAAAAAAAATAGGGAGTATGTTGCTCGATTTACCCAAAGAAAGAACAAAAAAGGAACAAAACTCAAAGAGCACCAAGAACGTTAAGAAAAAAATCAACCAAGAAGAAAACCATTTGGAACTCTGGCAGCACCTCCCTCCTTACACCAATTCTCCAACCAGCCAAAAAACCTCCCCCAAGTGGGGGTATTTATAGCCAAGAAGGAGGAGAAGAACAAGTGGCGTGAAGGTGCAAGTTGTGAATAAAGCAATTGTAGGGCTTAATGGTCATATGAGGATTCCTTTTGAGTTCCCTCATGTTAGTTCCAATCTCTTAAGTGCTAGAGGTCAAGAAACACACATGCAGAACTCCAAAAAGAGTAAATAAGTTAGTTGAATTTCTAAAATGAGGTGGTTCCATTACTAAGGCTCTATGATAGTCAAAGAGAGAATATTAAAGCTAGACCTTAATTTCTAAGAAGAAAACTAGACCTCGTAAAAAATGTGTTCAACAGGGACACCGGCTAGCTACAGTGATAGTTATTTATAAAGTAATTTAACAACATAAAAAAATTTGAATTTTTTAAAACAAGTTAATTTTTTTAATAAATTAAAATAAACTTAATAAATATAAGAAATAAACATCTTAAAAATAAAAGTATACATACATATATATATATATATATATATATATATATATATATATATATATATATATATATATATATATGTATGTATTTATATATATGATGAAGGTGGCGGCTGGACCTAGCAGTGCTCTGCTAGGGTTTTGGCTGTGATGGAGATGC
Organism: Phalaenopsis hybrid cultivar; assembly: GCA_002079205.1. Classification (NCBI taxonomy): domain Eukaryota; kingdom Viridiplantae; phylum Streptophyta; class Magnoliopsida; order Asparagales; family Orchidaceae; genus Phalaenopsis; species Phalaenopsis hybrid cultivar. The sequence continues at coordinate 28,619 of JXCR01145620.1, forward strand.
CTGGTGTTGCTGTGGAGCTTGCTAAAGGAGTTGGCTTTCTCTTTAAGGGGTTCCTTAGGCTTGTTTTGAACCTCCAGCACTGTTTCCTTTGGTCTTGTTGGGGGAAGCTAAGGTTTTCTGCTGTTTAGTGAAGGAGTTACTGTTTCATTGGTTAGCTCAAGCTGCTAGCCTTCTTACTTCCTTTTAGTTGGTGTTTGTTTTTGGCCTGGGGTCTATCTCTACTGTATCTTTTGTTCTTTATGTGGTTGGGCTAGGAACTAGTCATCTTCCTTGTTTCCTTGCTTCTTGCCCTTTCTCTGTCTTAGGGGTGCTGGTTTGGTGAACCATGACCACCCCTATTGATCTGGAAACTAATTTGCAATGTACTAAAGCCACCTATGCTGGGGTGGTAGGAAATCCCTCTTCCCCTTTGTTGGACCTTGATTTACTAGTCTTCCCTAAGGAAATTCATAACACTGCTGCTAGGAGAGGTTCTGCCTCTTGTATTCATCCCATGGGATTAAAAGATGGGGAACCATGTGCTATTTTCTCTGAAAAGGAGATTGCTGATTTAAACTTGGATGTTCAATTTACTCTAATTGGCAAATTCAGCTTGGGCCACCCAAAGATGGAACTTGTAAGGAAATATTTTGACTCCTTCAAAATTTCTGAGTGGAAGCTAGGTCTGCTGGATGGCAGGCATCTCCTAATCCAGCAGACAAAGGAAGAGGGCTATGCCAGAATATTTGCCAAACAATCCATCATCATAGCTGGAACAAAAATGAAAATTTTAAAATTGTCACCTGATTATGACCCATCATAAGAACCTCACACAGTGCCTATATGGTTTAAGCTACCTAAATTGCCATTGCACCTATTTAAATTGAATGCCTTGCTCAATATTGGGTGCACCTTGGGTACACATTTGAAGGTTGATGCTGCTACCTTTAATAAAGCCAGACCAGCCAGTGCAAGAATCCTAGTGGAAAGGGATGTTACTCTTCTGGATGTCAAGAGAATCTGGATTGGGGACACTCAGAGGGGGTTTTGGCAAGAAGTAATCATGGAGCAAAGACCACATTATTGTCAACATTGTAAAATATTTTGACATACTAGGGAGAGATGATATAGGTTAAAACCCCCCAATAGAAGGGTTTGTCGCCAACCTCAGCAGGAGTTGGTTGATGCCAACATCAATCTCCTGGAAGTTGGAAGTAAAGAAGTGCACAAGAAGACCTCTACTGATGCAGGGACAGATGAGACTCTCATCCAACAGGATCTCTCCTTTGTAGCAGGGACAGTTGGAAATGTTAGCACTGTTGCTGGTCAGAAATCTAAAAGGATAAGAACTTGGAGATCCAATCAGAGGTTGAGACAGTTGGAGAGGTGATGCTTGCTTCCTTATCTCCCGGAAATTTAAAGAACCATGTGGTGTATTTAGTGGTGGATTCCCCCAGCTAGAAATTGGTAGAAGCAATGAATAAAGAATTGGAGTTAGATTGGCAAATTTAGAAAACTAAAAAGAAAAAGAACTACAAATCAGAAGGACAAGACCTTGGAAAAGGAAAGGAGCTTCAAAGTTTGGAGGTTCCTATCAATCAGATAAAAAAAGGTTCTAACAAAACTAGAGGGAGGACTAGGTCCAGGTCCTAACCTTATTCTTCTCCCCCTCCCCATGATCAACTTGCTGTGCTGGAACATAAGGGGGATTGCCCACCCCTTATCCTTAAAATGACTCAAATATCTAAATAAAAAACATAAATTTTGGTGTTGGAACCTATGGTTCATCTCAACACTTTGAAAATTGCCAAAGCCTTCCCTGACATCAATTTGTTCACTAATATCAGCAACAAAATTTGGGTTTTATGTAGGAAAGAAATGAAGTGCTCTATCTTACTTAACCATACCCAAATCTTACATATGAATCTCAGCTTTGTGGACGTGGAGGTTTTTGCTTCTTTTGTCTATGTTGGAAGCTCTAAAGTTGCTAGAATTGATCTGTGGGAATCCCTGCAGCTCATCCAAGGTTCAATTGATAAGGCTTGGCTTGTGGGAGGAGACTTCAATTACATTTCCTCTCCTGCTGAGAGGAAGGGAGGCAGACCTCCCAACCCCACCACTATATCATTCTTTAATGATAATATCCATAAAAACTGGGTTATTTGATCTTGGGTTCAGTGGTCCTACCTTTACTTGGAGAAGGAAGGACATGTGGGAAGGTTAGATAGAGTGCTTGCCAATGATAATTGGATCCAAAAGTTTTTGCAGACATCCATCACTCACTTAAGCCTAGCTGGTTTAGACCACAGGCCTCTACTGATCACTATAGGGAATAAGGTGACAAGCCAGAAAAGCTCTTTCAGATATCTAAATGTGTGGTTTCAACATTTGAACTTCTTGAATATTATTAAAGAACATTGGAAGAATGACCTTCACCCTGACCCCTTCATCAACCTGTGGATTAATCAAAAGAAGGTGGTCAAAGCTCTTAAATAGTGGAGCTGGGACACTTTTGGGGACCTCCTGTTGATTTTAGATAATGCTGAAAAGGAGGTAATTGATCTGTAGGAGGAGCATAGCAAAGGGAGGATTGATGAAGCTGTTCTTCTTGAGGCAAATGATAAACTCTTAAATGTTTTTCAGTGGCAGGAACAATTCCTACAACAAAAGGATGCCAAAACCAAATTTAGTGAAGGAGATAGAATCACTAAATTATACCATGCCTGAATTAAATACCAAAGAAAATGTAACACTATACACTCCATCAAGGACCAGAATGGAATTTGGATCAGGCAAAAGGAGGAAATTGCTGAAAGTGCTGTGCAATATTGCCACAACCTAATGAATGGGACAAACAATGAAAGAGTGCACATTGATAGCAATTTGTTTGCTGACAGCAAGCTGTTCACTGCCAATCTGCATTTGAATGATATTTCTAATGAGGAGGAGATTAAAATAGCCTTGAATTCCATAGATAGCTCTAAATCTGCTGGACCTGATGGGTTTACTGCAGACTTCTACAAGAAAGCATGGGATGTTATCAAGGTGGAGGTGATCAAAGCTATCCAACACTTTTTCAAAGGTAACTCCCTACCTAACTATTTCAGTGCTTCAACTATTGTCTTCATCCCAAAGACCTCTATCAAGGATAGCTAGAATCATTACAGAACCCTGAGTCTTAACAATGTTATAAGCAAGACTATAAGTAAAATTATTGTACACAGACTCCAGCCTATTTTACCTCAACTTGTCAGCAATAACCAAGCTGCTTTTGTGAAAGGCAGAAGCATTGAGGATAACATCCTCCTGGCTCAAGAACTTCTACAGGATTTGGAGAAACCTTACAGAGGGGGAAATGCCATTTTTAAGCTTGATTTGAAGAAGACTTATGACATGGTGAACTGAGATTTTATTATTGAATGCTTGGAGGCTAGGGGTTTTTCCAGGGAGTGCTATCAGATTATTAAAAGATGGCTTGAGGATAACATAAATTCAGTTTTTATAAATGACAAAGCTCATGGATTCTTTAAAGCTTCTAGAGGACTCAAGCAAGGGGACCCTTTATCCCCCACCAATTTTATCATGGTCCTGGACTACTTCTCTAGACTGAATGATTGCAAGGAGAATAGAAAAAGTTTCAACACTTATCACAATAGAGCTAAAATGGATATCAGCCATCTGATCTATGCTGATGACATTCTGATGTTTACTAGGACTACTAAGTCTGCTACCAAGTCCATAATGGAGTGCCTTCAACACTTCAACAGGTGTCTGGTCTAAAGGTAAACAAGGATAAATGTGAGATTCTGATCAGTAAAAGAGCCTCTCTACCAACCAAACAATGGATGCACTCTTACATTGGTTTCTCTAGCTTGAACCTCCCTTTAAAATATTTGGGGATTCACCTGATAAGAGAAAGAACAAAGTTGATTCAATTTGATGAGGTTATTGATAAAATAATCTTTACTCTTCAGGGGTGGTCTAACTCTTATTTGTCCAATGGTGGTAGGATCACCCTCCTTAAGAGCATTCTTACCTCTATCCCTTTGTATGTTCTCCAAGTGGCTACAATGAAAAGAAGCACCTCTTTGATGCTGGAAAGAACCTTCAACTGGTTTCTTTGGGTTGGGAACATGAAACAAGTGGCTTGGGCAAGCTGGCAAAAAGTGGCTAAACCTTGGGATTTAAAGGTTTACACCAGATGCAACACATCAATATGTGTAAGCTTTGGATTAAATTCAGACAAAATGAAAGCTTATGGGCCAATTTCATGCAGGCCAAATACTGCAAATTTGATCACTCTAGGGAGGTCACTAGGATGTGGGAGATTCCAAAATTTGGATTCAGATGCTTAAGGCCAGAGAAGACATTGAAAAGCTGCTAAGATGGGAGCAGGGCCAAGGGGAAATCAATTTTTGGAAAGACAATTGGTGTCCTACTGACTATTTGGAACCTTTGCAGGATGAAAAGGAGGGGGATCTACTGGTCAAGGACTGTTGGGATGGTAATGTTTGGTCTGAGGACATTTTGAAGAGTTTACTGAATGATCAGTCTGTCAGCTCCATTTCTGCTATCCAATTTGATAGAAATAACAATGATCAACTTAACTTGATGAACAGGACCAGGGCTAGTATCTCAAAGGATATCCAGAATAATTTGTACAGCTGGGACACCTGCCAGTGGAATGTTTCCTCTTGCCAAAAACACCTTACCCCTTCCATGTTGTTCTTTTCTTGGAGAGCCCTTAATAATTTACTTCTTACTGATGATATCCTGAAACTAAAAGGCCTGAAAGGGCCTTCTAGATGCCATCTATGCAAGCTTGACCAGGATTCCAGGGATCCTTATTTTTCAAGTGCAAATTTGCTAAGGAGGTTTGTAATAGATTGACCTCCCAAATGAATATTAACCTAATAAATATTGGTTGGGATAACATTATAGATTGTATTCAAGATTGAAAAGAGGTTAACCTCATGCCAATCCCCTTCATTGTTGCTTGGTTCATTTGGATGGCTAGGAACATGGCCAAACATGAGGAGAGGGAGGCCAGCACTACAAGGGTGATGACTAATTGCTTGTCCTACCTAAATAAGCTGATAAATTGGAGGAAGTTCCCTAAGATCCTGTAGACCATACCCTCCATGGTTGCTAATAATATTAAGATCAACAAGGTTAGATGGGAGAGACCTCCTTACCCTTTCATTAAAATCAATACTGATGGAAGCTACACAAATAAGAGAGCGGTATTGGGGGAATTTTTAGAGATCGCACAGGGCGTACTTTGCTTTTCTATAAGGCCCCTTATATTGCTGAAGATGCTATGGACACTGAAGCTGCTGCCCTATATTGGGCATTAAAATTTGCTAAGGAGAATAAGTGGAAGTGGATTGTTGCTGAAGTGGACTCCTCCCTGCTGGTGGAGCTGTTGAACATTAAGATGTCTTCCCTTTGGCATATTAATCAATGGATTCACAAGATTAAAAAGCTTAGCCTTGAAAGTAAGATTCGTTTCTCATTTGTGTATAAGGAAGCTAACAGACCTACAAACTTCCTGGCTATGGAGGGTTCAAATGTTGAGCAAGCTGAGGTCTCCACAATCCTCTCCCCCCCTCTCCACTTTTTAACTCAAGGGGACAAACTCCAAATTCATTACCTAAGAGTGCAAAAATGAATGTTGGGACATTGTTTTTGGCCATGATTAGCCCTGGTCTTCCATTGAGGTTGTGCTACTTATTTGTTACTTGTTTTTTAGCTGTTTTGTCTTGTTTGAGGGTTTACTTGTATTTTCTTCTTTCTTCAATTTGTTTTGTTGGAAAATATATATATGTGCATGTAAAATATATTCTCCTTTTGCTGCAATGGGTGTCTGTTTTGTGGTTGGGATATCCCTTATGAGTGAGTAACTTTGTATTTATTTTCTAGATTGGGGACCTTCCCAACCAACCTTTTTGTAATTTCACCCTTATCAACATGTAGGGAGCCGACTCATGCTCCTTATATATATATATATATATATATATATATATATACATATTATATGTGTGACTTGGGTTTGTTTGCTGCCTCTATCTCCTGCTCCAGTTTCACTTACAAGCAGTTGTTAATCTTTGCATTTTAGTTTTACTACTTGCTGTCAGATGCTTTGTTTCACTAGAACAAGTGCCTCAGACTGCCCATCCTTTTTCACCTGCTTTTTTGTTTTAGTTGGAATCTCTTGGGTCACTTTTGCAGGTTGTGAGATGTATAGATAATGATTTTTTGATGCTCAGCATGTTGCATCACTCGGTTGGGACTCCACCTACTATGGATTAAGATTTTTTGGCTTTACAACTCTCAAGGCTGAGCTAGCTTTCTTCTGTTTAATGTTAATATTGGGTATACTTTATTGGATTGGTATGCCTTTTGTCGGGTTACTTGTAATTTTGGGTTTGATAGATCTTTTCGACCTTTTTTTTTTCCTTTGTTGTGTGAAATTGTGATGTGGAAAAATGAATCCCTAAAATATCATGTTTTTTTTTTTTTTGTTTTTTAGTGGGTTCCTTTTTTCCCTCCCTCTCTTTTGTAATCTCATTTCATATTAACGGGAATGGAGCCACAAGTTGCTCTTTTATTAAAAAAATAATAAATAAATAATTAATTAAAAAAATATTATATGTGTGTGTGCGCGCACGCGCTAGCAAGCATTGGTCCGTTGCTTAGCGGTGTTATTGTAAATCCTCTGAGGTCAAGGGTTTGATTCCACATGACGCGGTGGTCCTCGAATAATAACACATGGCACCAGCTTCTCACCATAGGGCCTAGCATATAATGAATCAGTATTTGAGCCTTTGTGAAATACCAATTCTTTCTAATATATATATATATATATATAATTTTCTAGTCATAATATCAAGTACTGTGTTTAGATTCATAAAGAGTCCGAAAATAAAAATTTTCTAGGAAATGGATGGAGTAATAAAACCGGAAGGGTTGGATGGCAGCAACAAAGTTTACGATTGTGCGAATCTCAGGCACCATTATTTTTAGCACTGCCAATTCGAGAGTTGAGTGTGGTACTTAGGAAAATGTACTCATCAATTTTTCCCCCTCCCTCGATTATTCATAAGGTGCATCATTCAATTTTGTTTAGAATAATGAGAAAACAAATTATAAAGGATTTGAATATTGCTTTCACACAAATAATTTTTTTGCTTTTTTCTCACATCCACCTAAATATTACTACATGTTAAATTTTTGTTTTTTAGCTTTTGTTTTATTTTGCAATGTAATATTACATAGCCTAATTTTTATAAACTTATTTCAATGTTCCTTTTAATGGCCTACATTGTTACTTGAAAAACTAAAAATAGTTGCTACCAAATTTAGATGGATTGATTCGTAGAAGTTTCTTTTATTTAAACTATTTAATATGATTAACTTAGATTTTCTTTCTTAAGAAAAAAAAAGGTAAAAGTTAGGAATTTGAACAAATTAATTAGAGCCCTGAAAACATTGTGCAAATCATTAGTACATCCATAACTAACAGTTAATTTATATTNAATTTTATTGTTCCTTTTAATGGCCTACATTGTTACTTGAAAAACTAAAAATAATTGCTACCAAATTTAGATGGATTGATTCGTAGAAGTTTCTTTTATTTAAACTATTTAATATGGTTAACTTAGATTTTCTTTCTTAAGAAAAAAAAAGGTAAAAGTTAGGAATTTGGACAAATTAATTAGAGCCCTGAAAACATTGTGCAAATCATTAGTACATCCATAACTAACAGTTAATTTATATTTNTTATATAGATGCACTCTATTCTAAAAACTCAAAATAAATTGAAACACTATATTGCATCCTACAAAAAGAAAAAAATCTAATCTTTTCTTATTTCTTAGATATGATATTAGAATGAATATATAAGAATATGATTCTCTTTTATTTTTTAATTTCAGATAGTCTGCCTTCTAGCTGTTAAATGCCTTTGGG